>VWZN01013648.1:287671-330389 GCA_013396955.1 Regulus satrapa | reverse complement strand
CCCGCTCCCGCTCCGCCGGACCGGGAGGGAGGGAGCGGGACACGGGGCCCGTCCGCTCGCCCCGCGCTCCGGCGCCGTGCCCCGGACGGCAGAGACCGCGGCTCGGGCTGCTGCTCCCCGTTCCCGGTGACTCGGAGCTGGGGTCTGCCTTGGTGCATAGTCTAGACGGGAAGCCGTACGGGGAGCGGCTGAGGGCACTTGGCTCGTTCAGTGGAGAAGAGATTGAGGGCAGAGCTCATCGCGGGCTGCAGCTTCCACAGAAGGGGCACTGGAGGGGCAGCACCGATCTCTGCTTGCTGTGACGGGACCCGAGGGAAGGGCTGGAGTTGTGCCGGGGCAGAATTAGGTTCGATATTCGGGAAAGGAAAAGGTTCTTCACCCAGAGCGTGCTTGAGCAGAGGAACAGGCTCCCCAAGGGCTGTGATCTAAGCACCAATCCTGACAAATTTCAAGAAGCGTTTTGTCAAGGCTCCGAGACGCATGGTGTGACTCTTGGGGATGTCCTGTTCGAGGTTAGGAGTTGGACTCGATGATCCTTGTGGGTCACTTCCACCTCAGGGCATCCCTGCATTCTGTGGTCTGGCCCAGCAGTTCGGAGCTGAGCGCTTGGGGCTGGGACAGCAGAGTGTGTTCGGAGGCACCGGGCTCCTTGTGCCCTGCCCCGGGTGCTAGGGAGGCCCTGGCTCCCCATGTGCCCTGAGAGTCCCCCACAGCTCCTGCACCCACATCTGCTCCTGCCCCCACCCAACAATGCCGTGTTTGTGACCTGACCTGCGAGGAGCCCTTTGGGAGCTTTTTTTCAGTTCACTTTGATCAACACTTGCAATGTGAATCGTTTACATGCTCCATGCAAAGCATCAGGTTTCACCACCATGTTGGATTATGTTTTCCATCAGTGTAATTAACAGATGGTTTGGGTTTTTGTGTTGCAGTGCGGTCACAGACCTCAGCAGATGACCTGCCTTCTTTTCATAACTGTTCCGTGGCATCTATCAGTGATTTAAGAATTCTAGTGAATTAAAGTCCCACAATTTCCCTGGCAGGTTTTGCCATTTCACAAGGGTGGAAAAGAGAGAAGAAAGCAAGCATCAACAAGGAAAATAAAATAAATAGAACTTTGTTTAAAAGGCTTTCCTACAGGCCTGGACAAGTCACAATATACTCAACTTCAATCTATAACATTGATTGATATGTGACAATCTAGCTATAAAAAGATCTAGAGAGGAAAGAAGTGTTGAGCACAGAGAGGTATAATGCATCAAACTAAAATGCAGATAAATCAAGGATTACTACCTGATCCATGGAAAGGACACCCACCATTCCAGTAAGCAAGAAATCTGCAAAGGGAGGTTTGGTTGTTCGGAAGTAGATGTGAATGCTGAGGCTGCTGATTTTGCCTCTAAAAGCCACTCCAGCTCTCTGCCAAAAAGCACCCAGCTACAGGAGGCTTGACAGGAGCATCCCGGTGCTGTGGGAAGGAAATGCGGGGGCCCAGGGAAGGCAGGGGGCTGCCATTCGTGCTCTTGGCTGTGGGTGACCAGCTGCTTACACTGTGTTGGTTTTCCATCGGGACCTCTGATCACTGCCTCCTCTGTGATCGTCTTTCCTGCTGTCCTGAGTTCACCACATCCCATATGCAGGACCATTTCCTTAGGGGTAGAAATATCCTTTCTGATAGCACTTGGAGTATTTTAAGCATGAAGTCGCAGGCAGTTTCCTTCCAGGCAACCATCATCTCGTCCCAGTGCTGTTTCCCAGCCCCTCTTCCTCAGAGAACATGTTTTTCCTATTTTCCTTTCTCACCTGTGAAAAGAAAAGGAAAAGCAGAACATGTGGTAAATGAGGTAAAGAGGGGGGTATGAAAGAAAAGCAGCCAAAAGAAAGCAAAAGGTACCTCAGTGTATTTGAGGACCAGTAATATTTGCCACACATTTGTGAGTTAAGAGGTGCAGTATATTTGAGTTTTGGATAATTTATTTCTGGAAGCTCGGGGGACTGAGATAGACAAGCAAGCCTACAGCATGTGTTCAGAAGGGAATAAATGGAGATGGGTGCGGTTACAGAGCAGTTCCTGCTCTTTCATATTCGCACAAATCTCATGTGTAAAATCAATAGGATCAGAATTTCAGTCAATAAGTTTCATTTCAATGGTTCTAGCCAGAGGGAATTATGAAAAGTGCCATATAGAAAAAACACAATGAAGAAATCCAGAGGCAGTGTCCTCATGAGATGGCTGCATTTTCTTCCCGTCTCCTCCAGCAGCTTGCCAGCCTTGGACTCATATTGGGAAACTCTCCAAGGGTTTTACTAAGAGAATTAGTCTTTTGTATCAGCCTCTGGCTACTCGTTATCTGACAAATCTGTAGCCTGAGCCTCCTGCCATGGAGAAAATGATTTCTCTTCTTCTTGACCAGTGTGGAGTCTGCAGTCAGCCCTTTGTCCCATGAACATCCCCATTGCTACACAATAATCTGCTAATTTCTTTCTTAAGGTAAAATCAGAAATTGGCAAGTCTTCTCCTTGCTCTCTCAGCTCTCAGAAAAATTCAGGGGAGCAGCTGTGAAATTAAGCCATTTCTGAGCTGGTTTTTTTTTTTTGTTTTTTTTTTGTTGTTTTTTTGCTGCTGCTGCTAACTGAGCAGAGTTGGTGGAAATATTTCTTTCAAAATTTTCTTAGAGGGAAAATTCGTTAAAAAAAATAAAAAAAACCCACAAAAAAACCAAACTGCTTATTCATGGCAGATGAATTTCAAGAACCTGAAAGAAAAAGTTTGCCTCCTCCACCAAACAAAATGCATTCCAGCCTACTTGGCTTTTGAGATAAATATATTGGGTTTTGTTGCTGAAAAAGATGTTTCCCTTTTTCAGGAGCTGACAGAAGTCCTCTTTTAATAAAAAGTGGTTGCTGGTAGTAACAACTTCAGATGAAAATAGGCTTCTTTCTTTTCCCCCTTGTAAATGAGAGAGCCTCTCCATTAAAGATGGAGAGGAGGAATTTTCTTTCTGGCCATTCCTGCAATTAAACTATTTCCTCAAGGTGCATAAAGAACACACTTGTTTCTGCTCAGACTGCTTTCTTCCAAACATAAGAGTAAGCAGTGTATTTTAAGCAACTTTATTCTCCTGTATCTGATCAGTGCCTCAGCAAAACCCAGCTTCTTTCTGCAATCAGTTTTCAAACGTTGTTCTAGAAAAGTTAATCAGAGAGTGATTTCTTTAGGAAGTGAAGGACGGTAACAGAACTGATGGATGCCACTGAAAAAGACTGGGCCAAAGTGGTGTTGCGGGGTAGACAGCAACTTTATGATCTCACACGTGTTTTCTTATCCTGGGCACTTCCAGACTGGGGAGAGATGAGCCCTCCAGCACACATCACCATCCTGGGCTCTGCTAGCCAGCTCAAGGGTTTGTAGAGTGCTCTGGCTTTCTTCTTAGGATCACAGAACAGTTTGGAAGAGACCTTTCGAAGCCATCCAGTCCAACCCCTCTGCAGTGAGCAAGAACAACTTCAACTGGACCATATTGCTCAGAGCCCTCCTCAGTCTTGCCTTGAATGTTTCCAGGAATGGAATTCCAGCAATTCCTCTCTGGGAACCTGCAATGTTTCACCCCCCTCAAAATCAAACATTTCTTTCTTATATCTAATTTCAATCTACCCTCTTCTAGTGTAAAACCACGTCTCCTTATCACAACAAATCTTACTGAAACATTTGTTCCCACAGCTTGCTGGGAGGCAGTAAAGAGGGGTGAGAATACTGTCCCACGGGCCCTGAGAAAGCCTCGTAGCTACCACGACAGTCCCACCACCACAACGGAGGTTGCAATAGTATTGGAGGGAACACCACATTGGTTCCATCCCTGTAATTAGTTGATCTTGTGGGATCAGCACATCCTCAGAGAACTGGTGGGTGGTATGAGGAGGGAGTGGGGCAAACCCAGAATGATGTGACCGTAGGAGGAAGACTGCAAAGCTTTGCTGCTTGTCTTTCCCCCTCCTACTTCAGGATTGTTCTGTCCAATTTATGATCTTATATTCCTTCAGTGTGGTTTTAATGTACATGCTAATGGAATGGCCACCAATCCCACGGAGAGATAGCGATGCGTTCTAGCAGATCTCACCATTAGGAAGTTTTCCCTGGATATTCAGCTTAATTTTTCATTCTTTAAATTGATGTCAATTACCCCCCAGCTAAACCTAGTTATGCAGTGGAAGACAGGTTTAAAACACTGCATGATCTCACTAAATTGGAGAAATGGACAGAAATCAATACAATGAGAGGCAATAAGAACGCCCATAAAGGTTAAGTGGTTGATGGAGGAAGGATTAATGAAATGCACAAATACTAGGTAAAATTGCAAATATCCTTACTTCACTCTTACTCCCTCCATAACACACAAATATGTTCTACTCCAGCAAATCAAATGAGGAAGCACCTTAGAGTTTGACTAGCGATTTGGAGAAGTAGAGATGAGTATTAAGGGAAGACATGGTCTAGGATGGATTTATTGTGTGGAGAATTAACTATAAGAGAAGAATGAGACACCAAGAGTTAAAAAAGTGATCTGTTGATAAGGATATGACCTGCAATATAATTGGTGTCAAGAAGTAAGTTGGACAGCCTGATGAAGTTCGGGGCAATGATGAAAAACGTGCTTTTGTTGTTAGTTTTTCGTGCTTGTGCATTCATGTGTGGACAATGATAACTACAGCACCCATGAGTCACTGACAGCTCCTGTCTTGGGATTGGGTAAAGATTTTGGGTTAGGGCTTATGGGGTTAACACATTTGCATGGCAGAGAGATACAACAGCTTGTCTTTACAGTGCTTGGAACTAACCTTAGAAAGTTTTCTGTTCAGGTCTGTCATGCCACAGAGAGGAGTACGGGATGTATTCTGGGGAAAGTAACAAGTGCCAGGGAGGAGATCTGCAGGGGAAGCTGAGGAGAACTGCGTGTACCAGGGCTGGAGGAGGTCCTGGGGCTGATCTGTCTGTCTACCAGTCCCAGAAGACAGCAGCTGAATGAAAGCACTGCTCAGCTTCTTTTGAACTGTGGTTCAAACCAACGATTTCCTGAGAATCCACATTCTGCACAATAATGTTTTAAAAATAGAAAATTAAAGATTTCTACTACCTTTAATTAAATATGAAAAGACATTTATTGTGTGGCCTGAAGCAGGAAATTATCAAAGTTTGCAGAGAGTCCCAAGTTATGATTTCTCAAAGTGAGAAAGAACTTGTCAATGACCCTTAATGTGGTGTGAGCTTCTCTCTCTTTTCTGCAATGACTTTCAAATCCCAGCTCTAAGGAGTCTTTGCAGTGTCAATGTTTTCAATTTTCTAGTGGTTCAGGGACACTTGGTGGTTAAAAGACTTGCAGGCCTACAAAATAAAAATTCAGAATCAAAATTATTAACTCTTTTTCTGCTGATTATTGAGAGGAAATCAGTACAGATTCCCTCACAGGCATTTTCATTGTTGGGGACAGGTTTACATATTGATGGGCTATTTTCTGCCCCTTCATCCAATCCAATTTCTGCCTGTATGGTAGTGCAGATATTTGTCCTTCGATTATGATGGGGGAACCTAATGGAACAGGACTGAAAGTGGGGAAGAAGCTGACATCTATCCACTTTCCACAGTAAGAAATATGTAACAGCATGGGTGATTCAGCAGGTGCACCAGTAACCTTGAAAAGCCACAAAACTGAAGCTATGCAATGCTGTCCTTCAGGCACGGGTAAAATGGTGCCAAAAATGAGGCAGGGTAGCTGACCTCAGCTTGGAACTTAATGATGGCAAGGATCTGTCACCCCTTTACTATTCCTATTTCCACAACATCAAGGGTGATGATTTAGTAGGAATTGAATTATTCCAGCCACAATCCAGGAGTGCTGGTTTGAGGCAAAGTCTTGATTAGTCTGTGTAGGAAAATCAGTCATTGCTTGGTGTTGGTGAAACTGAGCTTAACCTTCTGCATTAAGCATTCAAGCTCAGACATGCAACTGATTGCACGCAAGTGTCACTTCATTCAGCTACTGTCATCAGATGCAAGACTTGGATAGACAATTAAAGCAGCTCCATTTACAGCACTTCAGGAACATTCCTGGTTTTATATAAATGCTATCCAGAAACCTTGCAGCTCTCATTCACACAAGTAGTCCTGATGAATGATCTTATTGAGGAATGTTAATTCAGTCCCTGAAAATATCAGTGTATACTTATAAGATTCACAGCTCTCAGAAGCTAACTCCAAGTACAAATATAAATATAACATTAGTTACGTACAACTCCTGCACTTTTTCTCTGCCAAAACCTATTGGTTTTTGTTTGTTTGTTTGTTTGGTTGGTTGGTTTTTTTAAAGTTTGTTTTGGTTTTTTTTCAGAATTTTCATTGTTTTTCTATCAGAAATATCTGTTAAAATACCAAAAGAAACATTGGCTCTACCAAGTGTTGTTTCAACGTTATGCAGTGCTTCCTGATTCTAAGTATGATGTGATTCACAAAGGTTGGCTTTAGCTGACAGAGGCTGTAATCAGTGGAGGAAAAGAGACACTCCTCTGGAGGATGAATAACAGGAACCATCTCTTACCTCTGATTTTAAAGAGAGTCTACAGACTGGCTGTCCTTGGCTGAAGCTAACCTTTGTGAGTATCCCTCACAATGCCCTAAGACAAGGACTTGCTTTCACTGGGAGGGGATGTGAGAGAACAAATTCTGCACATGCAAAACAGGCAACGGTATTCTGAGAAGGTCATGTTGGGGGAAATGACATCTCGGGCTAGAATGAAACAGTACCTGAAGCAAACTCTGTATGTGGAGGATCAGTGCACTCAATATCAAAATATTGGCAGGATGTGAAACCTGATCCAGGTTCAAAAAGCAGAAGAAAACAGTCCTGTGGAAAAAGATCCATCAAAGGTTATTAAATACAGAGAATTACTGCCTCTGGCTAAAGTTGTCTCCAGGTGACAGACAGACTGTCAGGAACACGAGTGCAGGGGGAGAGGCTGCTGTGCTCGTATCCCTCCCAGAGAGGCTTCCACTGGCCTTGGAGAGAATCAAGAAGGCTGGGCTGGGCAGCTCATCAGGCTGCCGTGGTGTGCCACCCTTACCTACCAAGTTTGGCTGCAGCCAGCAAATACTGTGGAACATACCAAGAGTGGGCTGTTTCCTGGGAGCTGCTCCTGGCTGTTTCTCATGGCTTCACCAGGCAGCAGTGAAACTCCCCTTGATTTCAGTGATGTCAGAAACTGAGCATCTGGCCAGCACAAGAGATTTCTACATTCGTGACTTAAATGTTGAAAAGCTCATTGTCACTGCATGAGGAATTCAATTTCTGTAGTAGCCCAGCTT
Source organism: Regulus satrapa (assembly GCA_013396955.1). Taxonomy (NCBI): domain Eukaryota; kingdom Metazoa; phylum Chordata; class Aves; order Passeriformes; family Regulidae; genus Regulus; species Regulus satrapa. The sequence continues at coordinate 323,035 of VWZN01013648.1, read as the reverse complement.
GTCTGAAATAAATTTCATTGTTGCCTGGACCAGAAGATCCAAAAATGCTTATTCTGTGGCTGAAGAAGGGTTTTTCAAATTTACTGCATGAGTTCCCTGATCTCCTAACAGAATTGTGTCCAGGAGGTTTGGGTGCTGGGGTGGGATCTCTGGCAACCTGCATTGATAGTTCACATGAAGCTATCTGCTTCTTGCTTTCTCAAATTCATGGAATTTTGTATTCTTTTCTTCACCTCCCTTACTGCTGGAAAGCAATTAAATCAAATTATTAAACAGCTGTCCTATTCTACCTTTCAGCAGGAGGTGACATGAGACACAGGTATTCCTATAGTTCACTGTTCTTTTTTGGGACGAACAGATAATAAATCTAAGTTATTAATATCTTCTTGATTTTTTTTAAACCTTTGGAAAAGGTAGATGTCCCATTAGCATACACATAAGGATGGTACTTCTTTCTACCCTCTCTCCTTTTCTTTGCTTGATATGAAGAAAAAAATAGGCCAATGAGAAGGGTTTTCTAAGTACTGAGGATGAATGTGGTAGGATTTACCCTGTGTGCAGAGCTGGAAGCTGTTTGGAAGAGAGAAAATTCTGGCTGTATGTAAGTCCATTCTCTTCAACAGACTGATGCCAAGGTAGAGTAAAAATGTGTTTTTGCTAAGAAAGAAAGGGTCTTAGCAGTTATTTTTTTCTTCCTGATGATAATCAGCAGTTGTAGAGGGTTTGGAGGTTCATGTGACAGCTGTAGATCTTTTCTGTCCCAGGACAGCCCTGACCTGCATGAGCTGAATGCCACAGACACATTTTGGAATGCCATCTGTACTCCTGGCAGGAGGAGGATTGGTTCAGGAGGGGTCTCTGACATCCCAGAACCACAACTGTTATCAAGCAAATAAAATGTGCCTCCCCCACACATCAACCCCGTCTGCTTTAACATGTGATTACAAAATAATCAAACCAAAGTCCAGCAAGGAACCGAGGATATATCCTGGGCAGTTTTGGCATAAAAGAGTAGTGAGGTCATTTATTTCCTCTATCCATTGTAGCAAACGGGTTATACTGGCTGGCTGGCTTGGGAATAAACACAGTTTTAATCTCTTAACCAAGTCTACAGGAAATCAGTCTCAGTGAATCTCAGCTAAATGAAGAGATGTGATGGATATATTTGAGGAAAGAGAAATCTGCTTGCAGTGTGGCTGGGCTGCTGGGTGAGTGGGTTGCTGGTCTTACCCTCCATTCCTGTGTACCCAGAGGAGCCAGAGGATTTTGGGAATGACCAAATCATGGTGAGACTGCACAGTGAAGCACCTCTTGATCACACCATTCCAGGAGCAGCCCAGAAGGCCACGCTGCCCTGGGGTACTTGGTCACTGTCCTGAGCCTCTCCGGTGAGCAAGTGGCTTCCCTGGTTGCTGGGTGATGGCAGCACTGAACAGCAGCACAAACACATGCTTGTGTTGCTGGGCTGGTGCAAGGCAGGGGCTGGGAAAGAACAAATTTCTGCCTATTTTCCTCTTTCCATGTAAGAGCTTCAGCCCTATGCCTTACTCTTGGGTCCTGGTCTCTGCTTAGCCACAGTGAAACTGTAGTGTGTTTGCCTGTGGAATATAGGACAAAAAGGAAATTAGGCTGTGCATTGCTACCAGGAGGGACACAGAGGAGAGGACCCCAAATCCCAGATATCGTCTGGAGAGCGGCTGCTCTGTTCTCTGAAAATCCTTATCACAATTTCTGTTCAGTGCTATGGATAAATACATCCCAAGACTTCAAGCACTTGCTCTATTTGCAATAAAAGGGAACATTACAGAGAACAGAAGAACAGGGCACTGAATCTTTAAGTATATACAGAGTTACCAAGTGGTATCTAAGTTCCTTGGGTTATGACCATAGCAGGATGTGTAGGTCCCTACAGTCTCTCTCCTAAAATCTTCATCTTGTTCCACTAGACACATAGGAAGAATGATGAAGTGTGTCTGAATAATTGTTGTGATTGTATGGGGCAGATCAAAGTCTAACAAAATTCATTACTTTATAGAAGGAAGTGAAAAAGCCTTATCTGAAGAAAATCTGAACCTGTAAAAATCTCAGGTGCCTGAGAGCCTTCTTAAGACTTTGTTTTACGTTTCCTCTTTTTTTCCTGTGATGTTTTGTCTCCAAATATTTTCTCTTTCTTTCTTAACTGCCTTTCCTCATTTTATTCCACACTGCCGTTCCCAGGGTTTTTTTTCGTGCTCAAATTCCTGCTCTCTTTTCGAGAGCATGGGAGTAGCTGGGAAGATGTCTGTGAGTCACAGATAAACAGTCTCCACTGTGAGTAACTATTTCAGATCTTGCCACGCAATGACACAGGGTGCTGTCGGTGCCTGTTAAAGAGAAACCCTCCTTTGGGAGCATGTCCTTGCTAACTAGGAAGTTTTATCTTCCAAATACCTTTAAACCCGCACTTGAGTCTGCATTTGCTTGTCTCAAGACAAAACTCAGTAGCTGCTGTTGGTGGTGCCAAGGTGAGATGACGTGAGCCTGTGGATAGGGGTGCCCTGCTCGGGCTTTGCTTGCTCTCTGCTCTGCCAGGAAGCTCTCTGAAGGTGGTTGGACACGGTTTATTTGCACAAGGCTGGGTGCTGCAAGAATTATGCTTGTGTGACGTCCACTCAGAGCAGAGCAGATCCTAGCAGGGGGATGTGTTCCCCCACCTTGTGTTTGACTGGGAGATTCTGGAAAAACTGTCATTATTTGGAGCAATATCAACACACTTGGTAGTGATCCCCCAGCCACCCTCCATGCCAGTGTGACAGCCTGAAAAATGTGGGTTTTTTTCTCATGTGACACTGCTTTGGGGCCAGATGTAGGGAGCAGGAGGTGCCCAAGCCCTCCTCTTTGGGTTTTCCCAGAGGTGTTTCTTTTGGGACCATTGGGTATGATGTGATGAAGAGCTGCACGTTTGTGGCATGCTGTCCATGTTCCCATGGCTGTGGCATTTCAGGAAGGTGCATCAGGATCTGCTTTGCAAGTCCTAGTTTCACTTGCCAGGAGATTTTCCCTGTTGATGCCCTGGGTGGGCACCGTGTGAGAGGAGAGCAGTTGTTTCCTACTGGCAAAGAGCAACTGAGGCAGCTGCAGTCTGTGCAGCGCCTTTGCTGATACAAACAGTTTTGCTTTTCCCCTGTGACAGGACAATCTTACCTTGGTTTGCTTGGTTTTATTGAGAGAAACAGGCTGAAGGGGTAGGAGTTATCTGAAACTCCCACTCATCTGCCTGGTACATTGCTTCTCTTGCAGAATATTTAGCTTTCAGGCCATGGAGACCGCATCAAGCTTCATCAGCTGATGTTGAACGTTTTTGAAGTTTCAATTGCTTCCTTGCCCGAGATGGAGCTATCATTTTTATTGCTTTGGTTGCTTAGGCAGGGAAAGGGGAAGATGAACAAATCAGTACAGCCCTCTTGAATTAGGATTGATTTTCATGAATTCTTCTGGTTGATTTTGAAACACAATTGTTTCTAAAACATTTAATTGATTGAGGTTTTTTCTTTCTCCATTCTTTTCAGCAGCATTTGTCCTCAACCATTTGCCACTGCTGGGAGAGGGAAAAAAAAAAAAAAAGCTCTGTGTGAGATCAAGATTTCAACGCATTACACACCAAAACATTTGTTGCTATTTGCTTTTAAAAGTGCCCTTCTGAGGCTGCACGGCTACAGCTGCCATCTGTTCGGGATTACGCTTTGGAACTCCTGGTTTCTCTGCAAACCTCCTGCCTGGTGCTGCTCTGCTGGCAGAGGGAAGAGGTGCTGGGGACAGGGCTGGCTGCAGGGGAGCAGCACCTTCACAGCTGGATCTGCAATCCTGGTGGTCAGGAGACCACCAAGATGGAAGAAGCGTTGTTGAAGTTAGTGAAGTGAAGCAGCAGTTAGTGAAGGGGGCTCCGGAGCGTTTTTTCCAAGATTCAGTGAGATATTCGTGACATGTTTGTTGAAACACCAGAGAGGGCAGGACAGGAGTGTTGCTATTCATCTCCTGTGTTTAGTTGGACAGCAGGGGATGTGGCCAGCGTGTGCCTGGGCCCCTGGAAAAGTCTCTGCCCAGCTCAGCTTCTGACCTGTGTGATGTGGTGGCAGAACAGAATTTTTCAAGGTGCTGGGGAAAAACATCATCCCCTGAAGTGACAGGAGCATAACCGTGTCCTAGAGTCCATCTCTCAGGCAGGGTAACTTCCAGTGCTGGAAATCCCTCACAAGTGTGTGGCAGCCTGAAAAATGCTTTTTCTCACACAAGCGAATGTGCTGAATCAACTGAGGGAGGTTTTCTTCAGAAGCCACTGCAGGCTGTGTTTAGCTCTATGTTTTGGGAATAAAGTTCTTTTCCAGAACAAGAAACATGAGGTTTCATTGTGGTGTGGGGTCTTTTTCTCTCTTTTCCAAAACAGGTTTCTGGAATAGGTCTAAGCAAATTCTCTGAAATTCGTTTGGCAAGGAAAATTATGCAGCTCCTGTTGACAGACGTGCAGGCCCTGCTCTGAACTCACAATTTTCAGTGGCTCGAAGAGCCTTCTCTAATCTCTCCAGGTGGTGGGAAGCTGGAGAGTCCCAGTGACCAGCCACAAACCCAATGGAGATGCTGGCACAGCATTTTCCTCCCTGCTTGTACCTTGCTTACAAGCTCTGATGGCAACAGATGCTAATTATTAACACAACAGTCATCACCTCTGTGGCTGTAACTCTTCTCTACATGTCCCTGTACCTTAGTCCATGCCAGCTCTAACATCACTGATGTGACAAATGGCTAAGCTATGCAGGAGCCTGAAGATGGGTCTGTGTTTATCAGGTTTGCAAATCAACAAAAAAACAAAACAATGTAATAAAAGCTGAAGGCAGGGTATTGCTTGAGCCTGTGTCAGGGAGTTCTTCCTGCCTGAAAGGGTCCTGCTTTTTGCAACATGGGCTTCTGAGGCCAGCTTTATGAAATTGCTCAGAGACATGAAAAATGAGCAGCGTTTTTCACAAGTATTCAGCAAACAGGAATTCTTGTTGTGCCAGTGCTGTGCATATGAAAGAAACTTGTTTATCTGGGCCAGATTCTGGATGCTTTTTTTTGCATTTTTTGACTTGTGGGCTTGGATATCTGTGGAAGGTCTGAATTATGGATAATACAGTAATGCTGTTCCTCTGGGTCCCCAGTATGTGCTCTGAGTCCTCAATACACTTCTCCTACAGAGGCTAAATGCATCTGCTTTTCTAGATAGTCTCTTACTCAGATTTGTAATTACAGCCAGAAAGAATAAATTTTTTAGAAACTGACAGAGTTTAACCTCCCAAGTGGTGAGCAGTTTTTAAAAATTGCCCTGGTGCTTCTCAGTGACTTGAGTAAATTAGAGAACTATATCCTCTCATGTGCTTTTCATCTATTTACTTGCGTTTCTGCGTAAATTATTTGCACAGCTAGCAAAGAGGCAAGCCAAGACAGCATTCCTGTTTGTAGCAGTACTGCCATTTGGAGGATCTATTCTTGCTTTGGATCCCCCTGGCCATGCAAACTCCAGCCCCCAGAGCAGCGCAGAGGGCTCAGTGCTGGCACTTGGCATTCCTCAGCCAGCCCAGGGAAGATGGTTTGGGAGAAACCAGTGTGGTTCTGTGGCTTGATTCTCGGCTTTCAGTGGTAAGGAGCTGCTCTACACTTGGTGTGCATAGCACAGCTGCTCCAGAGGAGTCCTGGGATGGTCTCATCCAGCTATTGTGGTTCACTCCCCAGATTTCTGTGGGTTTTTCACTAATCACTTTACATAAGCAAGGTGGAAACGTAGGCAAGGTTGGTTGTGTAGAGGTTTTGCACTCGTTGGTCCATGTTGACTCAGAAAAATGTTTCTGTGAACCTGGTGCCAGGTTGGTGAGGAGCTGGGGATGGGAAGGAATTTCTTTGCTCTTTAAGTGGCCAGATAGGCTGTGCTGTGATGTGTAAGCATTTAGCAGGTCTATTCTGGAGCTAAACTACATGTTAGACCTTTTCATTTCCTCTAGGAATGTTTTTTCCTTTTTTTCCCCCTTGGTCTCTGTGTCAATAAGATCTGGACTGAAATAATGCCAGTGCTTTTCCAGATAATATCACCAAAATGCAGGGGAAAGGAATAATGCATTTCCTGGATGGGTCCCTGGGGGCTTGCAGGCCTTCTGGTGACTGCAGGGATTCTGGCTGTGGGCAGAGAGTGAGGCAAGAACCATCTGGACAGCACTGGGCTAGGAAGGCAGTGGCCAATTTTTTCTTGGACTAATCACATCAGGCAATGGAGCCAGCAGCAAACTGTGTCACGAAGAATGTAAAATATTGGCAACATCCCAGGCCTTTCCATTAGGGCTGGATTTCCCATCTCATCTCCTTCCTTCCTCAAACCCATGTTGATGCTGTTTTTTCTTGAAGAATTAAAATATGTCAGATTCTGGCTTCTGTCAGGTCACAGTGTAGTCAACTCAGGCATCCTGCCACAGCCCAGTAGAATCTCAGGGAATCTGCTCTCTAAGGTTACAAAATCAAGGCTTGAATTCTAATAGAGAATTAATCTTTTAAAATTTGCCTTTAGCTCATGCAATTCTGACCATCTCCATATTTATCTAGTGAGGGGGCTTTGTAAGTTTCCTGGAAAAAGCAAGGGATAGTTTGCATTCTCCTTGCTGGGAAGCAACATTATTTAACCCCTTAGGTCTGATATGTGTGGCTGGAGGGAGTGGGATTGGCTTTTGCTGAGGGCTGGGGTTGCAGTTGAGAGGCACGTGGGAGCTTGAGACAAAAGTGTGACCTTTCCCTGGCCAGGTTTCCAGCACCTCAAGGCTGACCAGCATCATGGTTTGCAGCCTCTCCAATGCTGGGCTAGCAGACCCTCCCCAGAGTCTTCCCAGAGCTGCCTGCAGCACTCAATCCCTGCTACACCAGCAGCAGCAGCATGGCCAGATTCAGTGCTGCTTTTCCACTGCAGCCTCTTGCTTGAGCCCAGGATTCAGCAACTCTTTGGACAGAGATCAAAGACTTCATCAGAGAACGGGAGTGCTGTTGCTTCTGCTTGGTCTGTAATCAAAAAGGCACAACCCATCAGCAGCTCTCGTTGACAGGACATGCAGGGCAGTGAATCCTTTCTTGCTTCCAGTGCTTAAGAGGTGGTTTTGATTTTCAGATGCGTGATTGTGTTCCTCCGTTGTCAGGCTGTGTTTAATTATTTAATTAGTCATGCAAATTTCGCTGGCATTTTTGTACATCCAAGTTGTTACTCTAGCAATTAAAAGGCTGCTTTGATGAGCTCCTCTCACGATGCGTGGTGCAGCAGAGCCTGCTCAGCAAGGTTTGGATGAAGTGGGCAGTGCAGTGATGAAGGAGATTTGCTTTCTGGCTCATTGAAGAACCATCAGGGGTACGGAGAGGAGGGGTCTGCTCCTGGCAGTGGAAGATTGGTGATCTCCAGACCTTAGGAAGCTGAAGATACCAAGCAATATCTAATCTTTGTTGGAGTAAAGTGTTGCCTGAGGCACTGCATGAGCTCACCACTTCCAGCGTTACTGATGGCAGTAAAAGCCCCATGAGTCCCTCACAGAATACATCATCAACCACACAACTGGGCAGAAACCTCCCAGTTTCCCCTCAGCCTCACAGGGAACCAACAGGTGGAAATTTTTGGTGGGCAGTGAACTTCTCTGAAAGAGAAACATTCAGTGCCATGTTCAGTGGTGCCTTCAGACCAAATTGCACATTGTGTAAATTGGACAAAAACTGGCCAAGGTAACCGGAACAGTGACACTCCTCGGGCTTGCATGATGTGGGAAATTATTTTCTTGGGAGTATGTGTATGATATGTGCTGATCTAAGAAGCAGCATCTGTAGGTTCCTCCTCTGCCAGAGGAACTGGTGATGAACGGGAATAGTTCCCAGGAATAGTTTTCAGGAATAGAAATAGTGGCCCGTGTGGGCACTGTGGGAAGGGAGGTGGGGGTAGTATCATGTGTGGAAGTGGCTTATATGGAGTGCAAGTGACTTCTGTAGATGGGTTCAAGTTTTATGGGCTCACAAAGGTAAAAACATGTTCTTTTGGTTCTGGAATGTCAGGAGAAATTATTGGGACAGAGAGTGCTTGAAGGGCACAGCCTGGTGTCATTCTGGGAACTTTTATTCAAACCAGCATTGGTGGGCTTGAAGTGAGCTCAAAAGCTTTGATTGTTGGTTTTTTAGAAATCCATTTATCCTGCCTATCACCCTCCTAAAATTAGTTTTTGTTTCTCAAGTCTTAATTGTTTTACTTAATCAAACATTTTTTGATGGGAAATCAATCTCAGTGTTTTTGCCATTGCTTTCTCAAGGAGACCTCCCCCTTCTCCAACTTATTCCATTAATATTTACTGCACTGGCAGGTAGGATCCTGAATTAAAGGTTCTGTTATTTCCCCATCTCCCTGCTGCTTTCTCTGTACTTTTTATCAATGTTCAAGTTGCTTTGACTCTATAAATTCATTGCCCTACATTTGCTCTTGCAGCCTCTAAGCTGCAGCTGTATTTTGCTTGCAGGTCTCCTGAATCCCCATCTCCTCCTCTTCTTCCAGCCTCTCCTGTCTCTGACTCTTTTAGATCACTGTAAGGAAGAAGCTGCTTTAGGACCTCATTGCTCACCACTGTAATTAATGCTGCGTTTCAGCCCCGTATCTGTCAGTGTTGGGGGTGAGCTGGGGACAGGCTTCATGCTGGAAGGTGGAGAGGAGGTTCTCCGCTGGGGAGGCATTAACTTCACACTGTCCCAGCCAGGCACGGTCATCACCGGGTTGGCACCAAGGCTATTGTGTCCCTGGCCTGTTGTGCCCAAGCCTTTCATGTGGGCAACAGGAGGGAGCCGGGGAGGCAGCTCTGCTGACATGGAGCTGGTGTCATGCTTCAGCATGAGAACGGCCACTTGGTGCCTCTGCCAGGGAGGTGCTTGATTGCTCTCACTGAGAATGAGACTTCCTTCCTCCTGGAAATCCTGTCGGGGAAAGCAGAGGAATTAGCTACATGAATCTGCTGGGAAAATTCACAGAACAGAAAAATACTGTTTCTGCCTGTTGGGGCTGAACAATTCAGAAGCCCAGTGGTGGGCACTGGAATGGGCTTAGCAGGATGGACTCTGTCCCATAAGCTTCAGCCCTGGATGAGCAGGGCTCTGCAGGGCCAGGGCTGGGACAGGAAGCTCCCCAAAGGCAGAGCCAGCACCCATCCTCTGTCTTTTGGGGCCGGGGAGTAGAAAAGGTGCTGTCATATTAATGTAGCAAATGGCTTTTGTAAGCTGCCTTACACAGGAGAGAGGGGTGGCTGGCAGCACATGAGCTTGGCTTTTCTCCTCTCTGAACAAGCCGTCAGAGGGTGGGTGCTCGTGCACTGCAGCTCAGAGGCAGCAGGTCAGTGATGGGAAGTGGCTTTCTCTGCATCTTCTCTCGTCATCCCACACTCCAAACCCCCTGCTGTCCCTGCCATGGGCGCTCCAGCAGCACCCAGGGGCGCTCTGGCCATCCTGCAGTCCTCAAGGAGCGGATGCTGTAACCCTGGGAACACCACAGGGTTCCCAGCACATGGGGCGATATGTTGCAATGGAGTAACATTTTACACATTAATAAAGAGCAGGAGCTCATCTGTTTGTTACATGAGGCCATCTACCAGATTACTTAGTAACTGAGCATACACCCGGTGCAAGAAGAGAGGGAAGAGGAATAATTCAGTGATAGATTAGTAGTAAAGTATTATTTATTAATGCTTATGTTGGTTCCCACATCAGCACACAGGTCAGGGTCCGTGTTTGGCAGAGGACCAGGTCCCAGTGCTGTGTCCCAGCACAGGGCTCTCCTGCACACTCTGGCTGCTAAATGAACATGGAGAAAAAGGGAACTTTCCCAATGTCCTAGAGGGAGATGGTGTTTGCGCAGCTCACCGAACCACTGAAGGCTGCATGGATGGAAAACCAGGGCAGGAGGAAAACACTGACAAGAAGAGCCAAGAAGACACTTATTTCTGGTGTTTCTTGGTATTTCTGTACCAACTTGCTCAGCCCTGGCTGTATTAAAAAGCCATTTTCTTCCCATCTGTCTCAGAGCTAAAACCCCAGCCTCGAGGACACAAAGTGCCCCACTTGCCCTATTGCTGAGATGGGATCTGGTTCCTGAGAGTGATGTGCAGGACCCTTTCCCTCTCAGGCTGGATGCATCTCCCACGGGGACCCTCCCCAGCTCAGCTCTGGGCAGCGACACGAGGGGAGCTCAGGTTTCAGCCCCTTGGTTTGCTGACTGGCTTTTGGCTGCTGCCGCTTCCTGGAGCTCATTGTTTGGCCACGCTTCCTTCCTCCCCGATCCAGCACCGGTGAGGGAGTGGGATCCCCTGGCTGGGGGATGAAGGATTATGCTCCCAAGTGCCACTTCAGCTCCATTTTCAGCACATCCTCTTCCCCATCCTGCCACAGCAGCCATTTCCAAGGAAAAGTAAGGCTGCAAAGGAGGGGAGAGATGCTAACTTCCAGCCTCTCCTCTTCCAGTCCTTATATCCACCGGGCACTCCAAATCTACCACTGCCTTATGAAACTAATCCTCAAATGACAGACTAAGTTGTGGCAACATCTGTGATAAGCCTGCTAGGATGTCCTGACCAAAGTGTCTCACCTTGACAGCCCCCTGTTTTTAGACTCTGATTATGTAGAAATGGGTGTTTAGGAGAAAATGTTCTTCAAAGGCTTTTGTGTCTTATGGAAATGGAGAGATAAACATAAATTATTTGAAATGTGCTGAATGAATGATGGATGAAATCTGGCTTGGTCCAGCTGGTAGAGGTTTTATGCAGAACACAGTCTGGCTCATTGTTGGGCACCTAAGTTTTGCTTAGCTCCAGATTTACAGAAAATAATTTTAGTCCCATTAAAATATGTCCTGACAGTCATTCAGTCCCATCTACAAAAGGAACTGTACCTTTCCCAAGGCCAAACAACTCTCATTTGTGCTTCATTTGTTCAGCCCATTTATGTTTCTTCTTTGTGTTGCTTCCTTTCAGCCCCCTTTGAATAAACCAGAGCTGAATTATGTCCTGGAAAGAGAAGGTAATTGGTCAGTGGAAATGAAGAGCAGAAGTGGATTATTTGGATAAATATTCATTCCTAGAGGATTTTGGAGGTAGCAGAGCTTCCAGGGAAGCACATGGCCTTGTGGAGGACAGGGTGAAGGCTGGGTCCAAGCAAGGCTTGGGATAATCCCTCCATCCAGGTCAGAGCTGCATCTCTTGGAGGCCTGTTTTATCCCCATAAGATGCCTGTTCTGACTACTTCACCTGTGTCATTTCAAAACTTGTCTTCAGCAAAGCCCTCCTAACTCAGCTGCTCACAGCATGCGCCCGGGCTCTGGCAGGGCTGGCAAACTGCTTGGCCACAGCTCAGTGTGGCTGCCGCCAGTGCATGTGCTGTGTAGTGCAGGGATGCTCAGAGAAGTTCAGCTCCTCCTGCTGTCACTGACCTGGCAAAAAATGCTTCACTAACCCAGGTTTACTCATGGCCTTTTGGTTAAAAAACAAGTAAAACAAAACAAACAAGCAAAACAAAACAAACACGCAAACAAAACCAAAACATGAGCAAACAAACAAAAAACCACCCCCACCACCAACCCACCTTTGTTCATTTCACCTTGGGCTTGTTCTTCTGTGTTTTCTCACCTACCCCTCCCTCTCATCCAGCTGCACTGCAGTTTCAGTAAGGTAGCCCAGCTGGCCTTTCCAGACTGCGAGAAAGCCCTTTCCAGAAAATAAGGGGAGAGATTCTATTGTACATCCATTCTAAAAATAAAATGGTTCTGTATTTCTGGAGCATCTTCCAGCTGCTGATTTCAAAGATCCTTGAAATTCTCAATTAGTGAAGCATCCCAGCTCCCTCGGGAAGGGAGCCCTGAGTATTGTTATTGGTACACTCTGCAAAGTTGTTGAACAAGCAAGACTGTTGCTTGTTCTGGGCTTTGCCCAGCCCCTGAAACTGTGAGTTCCAGCATGACAAGAGGGGATTTGAGACCTGGCTTGCTGACTGCCAGATCCCAGCAGGAGCAAAACTCTATTTCGTGTTCTAAATTAGGAGATCTGGTCCCATGCAGACCCTGTTTGCATTCTGCTTCCATCTTGTATTCCAGTTGCAAGGGGCAAAATCCCCTTCTTCCTTTCCTTTTTATACAGCACTGTGCACAGCCAGGACTTAGTCCAAAATCCCCCCCCCAAACCAGAACAGGCTAAAATTGGGGGGGTTTCCCCAGAACAGGCTATGTTTCAGTGGAAAAGGGACTGATTCCCATGTCAGATTTGACAGAACAATAATACAACAGCCCAGTGTGCAGGGTGCTGCAGGCACACAGACCAGTCTCAGGCTCCCCGGCTGTCCTCACTGCAGTACATCCCCACAAAAACAGGAAAGAAGCTTTCTGCATCTGTGGGAAAGCCTCCAACACTCCAACTTGCTCATGTACTGAGCAAGCCTTCAAGGGCGCTTTTTTTTTTTTTCTTTCATGAAACATCCTTGAAATGTAATGTTCCTCATGTTAGATGCTTTTGTAAAAGCGTTTTTGCTTTTGAAGGAGCAGGACAGGAGCAGCAGCTGAGCTCCGTGGCTGCCTCAGCCCATGGCACAGCACTCCGAGCCTTATGGAGCAGCCAGGAGCATCGCCTCCCGTGTCCTCAGATGGACTCAAAGTGAGGAAAAGCAGGAATGGGAGAGAGCAAACCAGAGCCCTCAGGGAGGGGAGGTTTATTTTGGAAGCTGAGGCTGCTCTTCCCGGCACTGCCCCAGCAGTGTTGGTGCTGTGCTGGGCTTGTGGCAGGCTCAAAACTTGTGGAAAAGTTTGGCAACAGTAGAAAATGTGGATTTTCACTCTTCTCAATCAATATAATGCATGGAGAATAAGTTGGTTTTTTGGTTTTTTTTTTTTTGTTTTTTTTTTTTCTCTAAACGGATCCCCTCCCCTACCTCAACCAGCCAAAAAATGTTTGAGTTATATCAAATTGTGTTGAAACTTGTTGATTTTTCTTAGTAAGAATGCCTTGCAGTCCTATGGGGACAGGGCTCTGTGGGGGTCACAACAGGGCTCCCTGCTCCCGGCTGCCAGCAAGGGACATCTCCTGATGCCCCTTGGCATACTCTGCCAGAGGTGGTGGGAACAGGGACCCCAGGCAAAGCAGGAGAGGGGAGAAAAAAGGATGCAGAAGCTTTTTATGTGGTGCACAATATCCTTGAAGCCCTCTGATGCTGCTTTTCAGGGTTTGGAACCCTGTTGAGGTTTTTCCCATGGTTACAAACCCATGCTGCCAACTTCATTGCTGCTGTGCCTGCTCATTTGCAGAGGAGCCAGCACAGTCCTGCAGCCCACAGGACCCACAGCAGAGATGTTCTGCTGGCATTCAGAAGCCTGTGAGATCCCCACAGCCTTTGATATCCTCACTCCTGTTTTCAGCTTTTTTATCTTTCCAAGAATTGCTCTTTTCCAATCCTATTTTACTACCCCTATAGCAAGGCTTTCATCTGCTGAGGCATCAAAAGCTTTTCTGAAGTCCAGAGTGAGCCCTGCCCACTCCTTCCACCTTCCTGAGTGTTTGATTACCCCCCGAGCAGATGATGGCCCTGCCTCACGCTCTCCCAGCCAGGAGCCCGAGCTCAGCCAGACCCAGTTCTGGCACAGGGAACCTCGAAACCATCCCATCTTCCTGCTGCTTGGATGTAAATGATGTAAACCTAAATACACACAGCCAGCTCCAAAGTGGAGAGTTGTTCAGGTGGGGTATGGGGGAAAAAAGAAAAAGCACTTTCTTTTTGTCAAATATGATTTTTAGTATTATTTTTAGAGTCTGATGCATGAATGTGAATCATGGGTTTAGCCATATGAAACCTCCTTTTCATCTTTTTACCTTATCATTATCCTTGCACACTCAGTTTTATCTGTAGTTTGACATCTTTTATCCCCAGCCTCGCAGACAGCAGAAATAAGGGCAGCTCTGCTCCCCAGCACTGGAAGCACGGCGTATGCAGGGCACACCGATTTGAAATTATAATCCTCTTTTTGTTGTGTCCTTGCACTGTTTATTGTTACTGTATATACTGCTTGTTGTAGTAGTTTTCCATTTCATGCAAAATATATTTAAAAAAAATGCCGCAAATGCTTGAGGTCTGTTTGTTATTCTCTGCATTTAAAACTATTTCCTAAAAACGAACTTCCCCGAAGTGCCTGCATTTGCCCTTCGCTTGCCATCCCTCTGACTCCACTTGCATTAGCACAAACCCTACGAGCTTCCCAACAAACTGCAGAAAGCTCTTTGTTTGCAAAGGGTTGGAGGAAAAACGGCGAGTATGTTCCCAGAACCGGGAGCTTGTCCCTTTGCTTTGATTTGCTGCTTGGCTGATGTAACTTGGGGCTGTTTAGATTTCTTTGATGTGGCTGGTGCTGTGGGTCGCTGATGCTCCTCTGGCTTTCTGGGTAGTCATTATCCTGTCTCTGTCATGCTGCTGACAGCTTTTACGTGGCCTTCCCCCCCACAACATTTTAAAACAAACCAAAAATACACCAAATGGCATTTTGTCCTTTGTCTTTAATTTGGCCCCAGCCTGCAGTTTTGGCAGTGAGGAGAGGGTTTCTGTAGGCACCAGGATGCAAAGCCTTTCTCTGCAGTCCTACTAAAGGAACTGTGGAACAAACACCCCATAATCTGTGGATTTTCATCCTTGAGCTGTGTTTTGGGCTTCCCCTGCTCCTTCTCCCTCTGCACAGTGCAGTGAGCAGGGCTGGTGGTCCTCTTGGTGAGGCTGGCCTGGTGGCAGTGCTGCTGGTGGGAGGCAGGAAGGAAGCTGTGCCCCAGCCCTGAGTGTGCAGCTGCCCCAGCCTCAGCTCCTGGCTGGAGATGAACCCCAGAAAAAGAAAGAGCTGTGATCACTGCTGCTTGGTGGAGGAGATGGAGCCAGACCCAGCAGTCTCCCAGTGAAAGAGGGACCAGAGGACATGAGCTGCATGCAGGAAGATTGAGGCTCTTCTCCCTTATCCAGGGCAGGAAGTCACTGATGTCCTCAGATAAAAGTGCAAAGCTGGATGCTTCTGTTCAATGGCGTTATACAACCTGGCACAAAGAAATCTCATTTATTTTCTCCTATCAGCCTAATGTGATGATTTGGGAGAGGGGGGAAGAGCGATCTCCTGAACAGTTGGGCTGGGATTACACTTTTTTTTGTGGAGCTCATCACCGTAATAACCAGGAGCTCTGTTTATCAGCCCACCAGCCATGCCCTTTTAGGAGATTACCATTTTCCAATCTCATTTCTCATAAAAGAGGATTGCTGCCCATCCCCTCCCCATCCCAAACCCCTCGCTTATGAGTGTTTATCTGCTCAGGGTGTTTATGAAGCTCCAAACAGGAAACTTCTGTTTATCCTCTGCGTCATCAAGAGCTGGAAACTCAATGGGATAATTACTCTTTCAACAACACACGTAGCCCATCAGTAGACTTTGGCATTTTGCTGGTGTCAATAAAATATATATTTACCCTGCAGAGAGACATAATGCTTATTTGCTTCTCCTTCCTGTCTCTTTAACTTGGCATAAGATTGGGAGTTCTGGCTTTCAGGGTATCTCATAGGTGGGGGGATTTTTACTTAGGGTTAAGGACAGGTGGTGCTTCCCTCAAAACCAGTGGCACTGAGGTGTCCCTAGCAAGAGGGGACAACTTGCCTGGACAGTGCCAGCCCTGGCATTGCTCGCTCTGCCACGACATCACCGACTGCGGTCACACTGCAATTGGAGAAGTCACATGTGGAGATGGCTTCTTCAGATGTTAACACAAGCACCGGGGCTGGGAGAAGGCTGGGTAATTAATCATTTATTTGTGTTCTTCCTTTTTCTCTCTCTGCAGGTTGCAGGGAAGACATTGTGATTCCCTTCGCCCTTCAGCTGACAAGTTTTGAACTATGCAAAATGCAGAAGTAAGTTCATTAGTGATATCCACCCGATGAAATTCAAGATGTGAAGTGTTTTGACTAGCGCTGTTCAAATAGAGGAATCATCAGGAGTATATTGCAATCAGTGCATTAAGATAAGATCCCAGAGCATTGGGTTTCCAGAGCATTGATTATAGATTAGCATCCCACTGCTTCAGAAATTGAGTCAGCCATCCATGTATAAGCCAGAAGAGCTGACAGATATGGATGGACTCATGGGGCAGAGGCAGGGAACGCCAGAAAACACCGGTGTGCAGTGTGGTTCCCAATGCCACGGGCAGCTGAGCATGCCCAGGCAGTTTGTACACACCAGCAAATCACAGTATCCACTTTTTCTCCAGAGGCTGCATCATTGCTGCTACGCAGGGGCTCCCCTGCTGCCCCCCGGGACTTGGCCTCCCTGGCCATGCACAGAGCATTATTTTGGTGAGGCTAAAAATGTGGAAACCTCGTGCGGTTGGTCAAAGCAAATTCATTCAAAGGGAGTGAGTGCTTGCCAAGTTTCTTCTCTTTTTTTCTTTTTTTTTTTTTTTTTTTCCCAAATTCATTTTAGCTGTATTCACAGACCACAAATCTGCAGGCAGGAATGGGAGCCGTGTTTCTAATTTGGTATGAAACTTTTATTCCCACTTGGCGCAGAGCTGTCGCGAACGTTGAAGGCTGTTCCTAATCCTCTGCCCTGTGCATTGAAAATGTGCTCCATCCATCCGGAAATGGAGTTATTTGCACTGCATTGCAATTTTCGGGCGATAAATACAAGGTTCAGTATTTGTGGGGACAAGGACGTGGCATCCTTACTGCATCATAAGCAACCAGAGAGCAAAGACAGCAGAGAAGCAACGCGGAAGGGCCGGATTGCGGGAGCTTGTAAAGTTCAAGGCTGCCTTAAAAAATTTAAAGTCAACTTTTGCCTTTGTAAACAGAGTATTTTCAGGATCCTGTTGGAGGAAACCAGCACTTGGCCGTGTGCTTAAGAAGGGGACTTGTCCAGGTTTTATTCCAGTCGATAGTATTAGCCACATGCCGAGGGATAAGCACCTGCTTAACCAGTGGGGTGCTGGGGTTTGTGGGGCAGCTGTGCCTGAACGGGGCAAGTCCAGCTGACCTCAGCAGGTTCCAGGTGATGCTGTCCATCAGTCAGGATGTCATGTGGGAACACCCAGGATATGAAATGTCGTGTGTCAGGACTAGAGGTGTCTCCAAATTCTTTCACCAGTCAAGAAACTAGCAAACCAAATAAAAATTGTCTGCTTTGTATCGGGTGTACATGTGTTTAACACCATCTAAGAGTGATACTTTTCTGCAAACCCTACCATCACCTTGTGATTTCAATTGAAGATTAAATCAGGTCCACAGCTGAATTTAGCTGAAAATAATATCTTCTTTCTGAAAGCATTCTGGCCCTCTTTTCCGTGCCTTTTCTTGAATTCAGACATTTTCCTTATGCATAACTCTTACTCGGGGAACACCCACAGCATACGTAGCAGAGAAGCTGTGACTGCCCCATCCCCGGAAGTGTTCAAGACCAGGTTGGATCAGGTTTTGGCTACCTGACCCAGAGGAAGTTGTTCCTGCCCATGGCAAGGGTATTGGGACTAGATGAGCTTTAAGGTTTCTTCCAACCCCAACCATTCTGTAGTTTTGTGCTTTGCAAGAGAGTTTAAAGGTCCAGATCAACATTGATATGGATGCTAACTCTGCCACAGATCATTGCTGAGGATCACTGCAGCTCTGGTGGCTGTTGGCTGTGGTTATCTTTCCTCCCTTTTGGGGGCTGTGTTTACCAGCAGAGTGCTTGTCTTGTTGCTCTCTTGGTGGGAACTGGATAAGCATCTCCTGGCAGCTGTGAGTGGGGATTGCATCACTGCTAGCAAGGGGCAAGGGCAGGAATTCCCTTTTCTGTGGTAGTTTTATTCTGGCAGGTGTCAGAGCCCAGGGAAAGGGACTAATGCTGCATTTGCAGAGGTATTTGTGAACAGTGGAGGAGATGTGAAGGAGAGTGGCCAGAGCAATGCATCCTGAAACATGGAGAAAGATTATTTTGATAAACTGCATAGTTGTCGCAATTTCTGTTTCATGAAGTGTTTAATAGCACTTGGGAACTACAGGGCTTCCAGGCCCTGCAGGAAAGAAGCTGGACAGTGATAAAAAGATCTCTGCACACTGCCCCAAGCCTGGCACCGTGGGAACACACCCTTGCTCCTCCAGCAGCCTGGCTCCAGGGAGGAATCCAATCCCTTCTGCCGTGCTAGATGGAGGAGAGCCGGCACAGCCCCGGCACTGCTGGGAGCACACGTCCCTCCTCACGCAGTCAGGACTCTGCAGTGATGCTGTTCAAGAGCAGCCTGGGACAAGCAGCAGGGAGCTGCACTTAAGATGTCAATAGGGAAGAGAAGGGTTGGGCAAGAATAGCAGGGCTGTGATTATTTGCCAGAAATTTGAGTCCCAGAGGCAGTAAACTGCAATAAGGAAAATCCTCATGCGTGGATCTCATTCCTCAGCCAGGAATGCATCTCTTGTGTCACCTCAGGCCAGGAGCTGGACATTTTCATGTGCCACCTGCAAACGCAGCCTGCAGAGAGCGAGGCACGCTGAGGGCATGAGCTGTGTGCCCCCACAATCCTCTGCAGCACCAAGCAGAGGGGGGATTTCTTCCTGCCCCACCGCTCTCACTGTGGGCCAGGAAATACCACAGGGAATGATGCCAAAGCCAGGGAGGGAGGTAAAGACACCCAGAGAGATTGACAGCAGCATCTCCCAGGGTTGGGAGCTGCCCGGCCACGCTGGCATGTGTGCGATGCTGGTTTCCATGGAAACGCAGCACACGATGTACTCACATAGAGGAGCCACCAGCGATGCACAGTGGACTGCAGGGTGACCCCTGGTCCCCACCTGGGTGGCACAGCAGGGGTTGGAGGGCAGAGGGGACGTGTGAACCTGCTTTAGGATGAGTCTCTGTGGAGCAAATTGGTGGTGCTCATGGGGGTGCTCTGGGTGCTGTGCTGCCTTTGCTGCTGCCCTGGAGGGAGTGGGCGTCACTGCAATGTGTTCTTCACCTGGGCTGTGCTGGAGAATTGCAGGGGTGTCCCACAGTTGTCCTGCAATTGCAGGGCTCCAGCGGAGCAGCGAGGGCGTGCTTTGAAAAGTGGAGGGAAGCCCTGACAAATCCTTGGGGTTCTCAGGCCCTGACTAAGATTGGAACGGGGCTGACACAGCCTCTCTGTATCAATAGGTATTAAGAGAGAGAAATAAGGCTGCTTCGTGGGGTTTTTATGGTGCTTCTGTTTTTCCATCCTCTAAGGTCTGCTTGGGTTTTAATATTTCATTAAATTGTATTGCAGTTTTCCCTGCTTGGCCAATGGAGAGCAGCAATTCCAGGTCAGATGTAGCCAGATTCATCCTGTCTGGAGCAGGCAGCAAAAACCATGTCCTGAATGTTTCCATCTGCCCCAGTGCAGGTGGTTCATCCACCTCACGGAGACGCATTGTCCCGAGCCCTGTGACTCTCAGCGGCCCACCCAAGGGACGTGGCAGTTAATGCACTGCTGTGCCCCAAGCAGGGCGGAGGGGATTTCCCCTGCCTCATTTATGCTGCAAGGTGCTGTGGCCGAGCTGCTCTTGCAGAAGGCGGCTTGGATTGATGCGGGATAGGAGGAAGCAGGATTTGGTCCAAAGGGACCGTGTCCCTCCATGCCCACAGCTGAAAGCTGGGGCCACAGCTGGGATGAGTCACTCTGGGCTTATTTTATCATCCCAGGAGGAAAGCAGTGTGAATCATCTCATCCAAATGCAGAGGTGTGCTAGGGTGCCTGATGTACCTTTTGTTGCCTGGGGCTCCCTTCTGGCTGCACACTTTACAAGGGACCATAGGGCTTGGGAGTCAAAATCTGACTTTGAGGCACTGTGAGTCAGCTGAGCAGAGCCTATGACTGTCCTGGATGACCGGAGAGCAGCACACAGTCACACTACAATGGGTGCATCACGTTCTAAAGCCAGAAAGCAAGCCACAAGGAGGAGGACCGAGGCATTGGTGATAGACAGACCAGCGACCTTTCTGCTTCCCCCCCCTTCCTTCCAAACCCCAGCTTCTCCTACCTTCACAGGCTGTACATCCCTCTTTGTCTGTTTCCTGGAACTTGATCCTCCTAATTCCCAGGATTGCTGATTCCCAGTGGAAAACCTGCCTGCAGGGAGTGGTACCAGCTCCAACACCTGCCAGTGTCTGCAAGGAAGGAGGGCGCCAGCTGAGGATGCTCTTCAAGGTTGTAATAGGGAGTAGATGGGCTGTGCTGGTGTTAAATTACCTGTCGGTGCAGAGGCAGCACTTCCACCAGGTGAGTGATGGGAGTATTGGTGTCACATACCACTGGGCTGGCTGGGTGTGTGGGGACAGAGAAGCCATGGCAGTGTCCAGGTGCTTGCTCAGCAGTGCTGCTTGTCCTGGGATCTCCTCCAGTCCTGTGCTAGGACCAATAACTGGACTCAGCTTGGCAATGCATTCAGCTGCAGAAGAGAGCTCATCTTCATGCTCTGCTTCCTGCTTCAGAAGTACCTCCACACCATTTCCTTCTGTACCAGCTGAGTGCCCTCCTTGCCCGTTGTTGGCTTAGTTGGAATGGGCCTCACTTGTTTTGTGAGAACTGACCACGGTGTAGCCCCCATATTCAATGGAGATGAGCAGCAGAATTTCTGTGTTCCTCCTGCCCTCCACCTGGGGATGCTGAGAGAGTTTGGGGTTTTGACCAGGCCTTTGGTGGCCTGACTCCCAGTACACCATTGCTCCTGGACTGTAGTTTTCATGTCCAGGTTTCCACCAGCTGCAAACACAAACTTGGGTGTCTGACAGCTGGATAGGAGAGGGGGTTGAGAAGTATGACGTGGGTATTGGTGATTGCAGATGGTGCTGGCTCTGCCTGTACTACCTCCTGGTGAGTTTCTTTGAGTTCAGGGTGGAAAATCATTCTAGCCTATGCACAGCATGTGGCACTGGTGATGTTAGATGAGCCCTCTGCTCAAAACATCTCCCTGCTAAGAGCAAAGGTTCAAAGGAGTGTGAGAGACATGTGGTGCCCGGGCATCTCCCTGGCACTGCTTGTGGAGGAAAGCAGAACCCTGTTTTGTCTGTGGAGGTAAAGCAGGACCGTGTGCCTCATTAAATGGAAACAGAATCTCCTGAGCACTTTGGGGTTTCTCAGCCAATCCTGGCCCAGCCCTTGCAATGCCTTTCAGATTTAAAGCAAGGGCACAGATTCCCAAGGAAAACCAAGACAGAGGGAGGTGAAAGGCAGCTCTCCCCATAGTGCTGCCCCTGGTCTTCAGCTGATTTTGAGGTCAGTCCTTTCCCAGCCAAGATGGACCCAGGAGGACCCATGGGGCTGGGCTCAGAGGAGGAAGGCACCCCTGAATCCCCCCTCAGTTCAGCTCTCCCCAGAGGGCATTGCAGAGGAGGGAGAAGAGCAAGAGGAGAGACTCAGATTACAAATGTACAAGCATAGGAAGCAGAGATATATATTCCCTAGATATTAATTACCTCTAAAATGTCATTTTTCCGGTGAGTGGGTACTTTAAGCAACTGGATATATGATGGAAAGGAGACTGTGTCAGGCAGTGGGAGGACGGGCACGGCGGAGCCAGTGGACACTGCTGAGGGGTTGTGTGCTGCAAGGAGCACTGAAGATGCCATCAGAGCCAGCCAGGGACATTGTCCTCACTCACTGCCCTCTGCTCTGATCGTGGGCTCACTGGGTCCCTCACCGGGCACACTCAGCTTGAGGGCTTAGTTCGCAACAAAAACCTGCTGAGGGGAAAATCCTTGGGTTTAAATAAGAATGGGTTCCAAAAAAGTGTCATAAAGGATCATGCTCTGCTCTGAACTGGGAAGGGGCACCTCTGATTCCAGCATGCAGGGCAAGAGGCAGAGGCAGGCAATAGCCAGCATGGTGTGAGTGAAAATGTTCTTCACATCATCAGCCTGTCAAATTAAAACACAGAAGTTGCTGAGGAAGACGTTTTGGGGATTACATTGAAAATAAGGGTTACAATTATTCTTTCCCTGTAGTTTGGAATGAAGTCTCCCCATGTATGTTACTGAAGGGCTCAGATGCCAGCCACTGGGCTTTGGGGATCAAAGCTGCATTTTGGGGGGCTTAATATGGTGTAAAGCTGCTTCTGCATGAGAGCTAATGCACCAGCTGGATCCAGGCAATGCTGGCACCTCCAGTGGGAGCTGCCTTGGCCCTTCCTGCCATTCAGAAGAGCAGGAAAAGACAGTCCTGATGTGGGGGAATCTCGCACTGATGCTTTAGCACGGAGTGGAAGCAAAACCAGTAACAAGCATTTATTAAGTGTCAAAGCCTTTTGTTTCACCATTTTCCAAGTGAAACACTGCAAATGTTGGCTTTGAACTGACCTTTGGTCACAAAATTACCTTGCCTCAATTAAATATTAAAACCAAACAAAATGTCCTGAGTGTGGAATGAATTGTTTTGCTCCACCTACAGGGATTTTTTATTTCACTTGAGTGGAAAAACTGAGAACCCAATGTCACATTGTCTCACCCTGAAATGAATTTTTGTTCTGGCCTCCTATCATTAAATGTCAGCAAATGAAGAAACGCAATTATTTGCAGAGTATTTTTATGACATGAGAATGTATCTCCCTTTCAATACCTCTGCTGGGATTTGGGTGGTTATTGCTTTTTGCTGTCTCCAGGGAAGACTCGTGCCTGATGCTGGGTTATAGTTGTGCCCACAAAACCAGTTGGGCTGATGTGCTGGGGTTTCCTGCTGAGGCCACAGAGCCTCGCTGTTCCCTGCTCTTTGCCAATGTATGCTCTTTGCCATCATAATTATTATTGTTTTGTTCTATTATTTATTCTACATAACAGCTTTGTTGGCTTTTCACATTGAAAAATCAGCACATTTAAATATATTGTGAATAAAACTTGAACTGGCTACTGGCCTTCCAATCATCCTGACAGGGATCCCGTTCATGGAATCATAGAACAATACAATGGTTTGGGTTGGAAGCGACCCCAAAGAACATTTTGTTCCAACCTCCTTCCTTGCGCATGGACACCTTCCCAACCTTCCCTCTAGACCAGGTTGCTCAAAGCCCCACGCAGCCTGGAATGGAACACTCACAGGGATGGGAATCCACAGCTTCTCCGGGCAAACTGTGCCAGTACCTCACCACCCCCACCAGGAAGAATTCCATCCTAATATCCCATCTAACCTTGTCAGTTTCCTTCTGTCGGTTTGAAGCTGTTCCTCCTTGTCCTGTCAGTCCCCACCCTGTCAGCCCAGTCCCTTTCCAGCTCTCTTGGAGCTCCTTTAGGTACTGGAAGCTGCTTCAAGTTCTCCCATGAGCCGTCTCTTCCCAGTCCCCACGAACTACCCTCCAACAGCCCAGGCCATTCCTGGCATGGCTACTGACCTGGTATGTTGTTGATGCTGAGCAGTTGGGTTTCACAGAACATTTTTCCTTTCCCTTCAGTCCCTTTTGCTTTTCAGGATGGACAGAATGGATGGGTGGGATGGATGTGTCCATCTGCCTCATGCCCACCTGAGACAGGGATGTTATGCTCCAGCCTGGGTCACCCCAGGTTAAACCGCATGGAGCGAGCTGGCCCAAAGAGAGATTTACAGCACCAAATCCCATCCTGAGCCTGAAGATGGATATTCATATTTCACTCAACAGGGATATTTTCTTACTTAGGAAAAAAAAAAACAAAACAAAAAACCCAACACTAAGTGCTTTCTTCCCAGGCATGTTTTTGCCTGACAGTGTGTAATCCTAATCCCCTGGCAGGGCTAAGCCAGTGCTGGAATGGGCAGGTGCCTGGCACAGGGAGGGAGGCAGGGTCTGATGGGCACTGAAGAAGGGCTGGAAACATCAAGCAAAGTGGCTGTCACAGAAGAAGGAGAAGAAGCGTTGGCGTAGCTCAGAGGAATCTGATTCCTCCCCCCTGCTCATGCCAAAGGCTATCCATGGAGCACAAATTTTGGGGCAGAGGCTGAGATGTGGGAAAGCTCAGATCTGGTTCTGAGGAAGGCCAGAGATGGTGGTTTGAAGGTGGGTGGAAAGGCCTGAAGGATGCCACCGTACCCGGTCTGGGATCTGGACACAGGATCCTCCCCAGCACTGTCCTCCCCAGATGCTGATTGTCCAATTTCTAATTCAGAAAAGGAATGCCAAAGGAAGAAGGGATTGGTTTCTATTTTCTAGAGAAAAGCTGGTCCCTTGCACTCTTCTCCCAGGCAGGCAGGATTAAATTGCAGCTCTGGGTATGTACAAACATTCCCTTGTTTTCCCAGCACTGAGCTGGTCGAGGGGGCTCAAAGGTCATTACTGAAGTTTGGGTTGATTTGGTAGCAAAAGGGTGACTCAGAGAACAAGTTCAGGTTATGTTATCACAGGATTATGCAGAGTTTTAGACTAAAATCTTCTTTAGAGTCCTTGGGCCTTAGCCAGATGTCAGATTCCCCTCTGAGCATCCACACGATGGGGCTCAGCTGTGATAAGGCACCTCTCCAACAAAATGGCTTTTACTGTGGACAAATGAGCTGAGCCCTGAATGGCAGAGAAATGTAAGAGACAGTAGCTGTGTGTAGTCCCTGACTCTGCTTGAGAGGTCCCGGGGCAGAGGGATTTTATTGTTCAAAAACCCATTAAAGTCCTCCAGTTTGAAGGGGTTTAATTTGGCCCCTAAATTGTTAAAACTTGCTGAAGGATGAGCAGCAACTGGTGGGAATTGTCTGCTCATGCTTAATGCAGCATCTGGGAGCCTGGGAGCTGGGCTCTGCACTGTCACTCTGGTTTGGCAGCAAAGAACATCCTTCACATCCTGACAGTGCAAGGGTAGTGGGGTGGGCAGGAGCAGTGCCCTGATTGATCAGGGCTCTTCTCCCAAGACCAACCAGATCAGCTTCCCGCTTCTATGCCCGTCCTCTTTCTCTGCCTTCCACCCTTTTCCTGGAGCCAAAGCCTTCCGTGCCTTTTCTGAGCTCAATAACCCCATGGGGATCATGAATAAATGTCTTTGCATTTATGCAGAACACCCAAAATTCCTGCCTTTCCTGGCAGTGCTGGGTGATGGGGAGCTGAATCTCAGCAGTGGCTGTTGCCAGCATCCCCTATGCTGTCGAATTCTTTAAAATGGCTTAATCTGGGAAATACTCTAATCCTCGTCTGACTTTGCATGAAGAGGGATCCAGGTGGCATTTTGCAGTGCCAGCAACAAACCTGTTATCCTGGCTGTGTGTTTTACACTCCCTTCAGTGTCCCTAGCAAAGATGAGCCCATCAGCTCAGCAACTGGCAGTGCTAAAGAAATAGGAAGTTTTAGAAAATCAAATCCTTTGCAGGGAAGAAGGAAAAAAGTGGTGCACCAGCCACTTTGTAAGGTCTGAAATGTGTTAGCCCAGGTGCAGGGCAGCACCAGGGAGCTTCTTTCCCTGGCTGCTTATGGATTCTGGTGAGAAGCAACCCATACAAAATGAAATACCCGTGTAATATCATGGCTGTTTGGGTGGGTGGGAAACAAGCTAGCTCCTCAGCCCTCTGGGGAGATGAAAATAGCATCTCCGGATCTTTGCTCTGAAAAAATATTTGAAATATTTTCAGAAAAAATAATAGGAAAACTCAGAGTTATGTTTAGTAACACAAGCCAATTGTGTCCTGAGCTGGAAGACAATGTGGGTTAAGAGTCATTTCAGGGCTCTAAAATCACATGTGCCATGCACCAAGATTCGTGTTTGATCTCCATGAAGAAGGGTGTGGGGAAGAGAAACCTGCAGTGGACAGGGGATCTGTGCTGGGCAGTCCAGCAAAGCCCAGGGCCAAGGTGGCTGCAGTGGGGACACATGGTGCTCCTGGCCCTGGCAGCAATCCCAGGACGTTGGGGGAAAAGTGGGCAGGAGAATGTAGCACATCCTTCCCCGGCAGCCAGGAGAGTTCTCAGCCCTTTGATTCTCGTTACCATCATGTATATTTTATGCCTTTTTCAGACCTAACCACACGGCAATGCTGGAGCTTCATAAATAATGTTTCACTGGTGAGATACTGCGTTACAGCTTACCCAACTTCCTTCTGGGTCAAGTGAGAAGCCCCAGCCGTGGCCCTTGGTTGCTTCCCACTCAACTTGGCTCTCTCTGATTAGGTCCTCTCTATTCTTCATCACCTCCTTCTCCATCTCTCATCATAATTCCTCCCATTCTCCATCTTCTCCTTCTCTGTTCTCTGTGATTGTCCTTCCCATCCTCCACTGCTACCCTCTCCACCCCCCCTCATCATCCTTCCCATCCTCCATCATCTTCTCCACCCTTCACCACTATCCGTGTGGTGGGTGGCTCTGCCAAATCCCGACATCCCCAACGAGCCAGCACAGAGGCACCAGCCAACCACCTCTTTGCACATGATCTGAAATTCTGGGATTTCTTTTGGACTTCTTTAGGAGTTGAGCAATCACGTTCGGTTCCCTAGCAACACTCCTCCTTCTAATTCTTGATTGTTTTTCCTTTTGGGGGGATCCTTCACATGGTGTGCCCTGAGCCATAAAAACTCTCCATTCCCAGAGCAAGGAAGAATCCAGGCAGGAGGACAGTGCCAGCTTGTCCATGGCATGGCCAGGGACAGACAGGGTGTGGGGACAAACCTCACGGCGGTGGGTTCCCAGACCCACAGCCCTCCTTTTGCAACCCAAATCTTCCATTTTTTAAAACAAATGGCATTTGTGAGTGTGGTGAGACTCCTGCCAGTGCCCTCCCCAGCCCTGTGGGTGCTGGGTGATGATGTCAAGTCAAAATATGGGCAAAATTATGATGGTGAATGGAGCAGCTCTCCACAACTAATGGATGATTTTCCTTGTGCCCAGAAGTTACTCAATAAACCAGCCATAAACATCTCAGAGGAAAGATTACTGCAAGTAGAAACAATTAGGTACTTAAACAAGGAGGGAAGTAATTTTAAAGGTGTATTTGAAGTTAGTTTAAAGAGCCACTGCTTGGAGGAATGTTTTCCTCCTAGTGGTGGGGCAGGAATATGTGTCATTACTGGTTAAGGTGGCTTTTGGCTGAAAATTAAGGTTTTAGGCTATGTGGGTTTGGATCGTGCTGGGAATGCTTTCCATGGGAAAAATAAATAAAGCTCTGATGAGGAAAAATGTTTTTTGGGGTCTTTTAGGTCAAACATTAGGAAAATTCTCCCAATATTGCTTATAAGGGAATATTACAAAACCCAAAATATTTCAGGGCTTTTCAGTGTGGTATTCACACAAAACCCCATCTCTCACTGGGCAGGGAGAAGAGAGGAGAGGAACCTATCTCCCCATGATCCTCAACATCACTTTATTCACAGCACCCCTCTGTCTCCTAAACTGCCTGAAAGTAAAATTAAATTGCCCTCAAATCAAGGGACAAACACAACCTGGACCTCCTGGCTCAGGCTTTATGCACAGACTGCAAAAGCCAATCCACAAATGTCAACTTGGGACCACTTTTCTGGCAGGGAACCCTCCCAGGTCTGACTGGTGCAGCTGCAGCATTAGGACATGTCTCAGGAAAAACACCCGGCTGCATTTTGCAGAGCTCCTCTGCTTTTCCATATCTTTTATATTTTTCTTTTAAGCAACATAATGGAATTTAGTACAAAGCTATATCCACACTGGAAATTTCTTTTGCAAGAAAAAGCCTGCCAAAAATGTATGATTTAGCTCTTTCAAATTTCTAAATATACATTTGCATGAAAATTTGTAACTTGAAATTATAAATTGAAATGTGCATTTCCCCTTTGCTGATGTTAGGAGTGTTTTCCTGAAGCCAGAAACATTATCTGCATTATTTGACCAAAATGTGTAAGAATTTTATTGCCTATAAAATAAATGTTCTTGTTATTTAAGGCGTGTTTAAAAAAAAAAAAAAAAACCAAAAAACCCCCAAACTCTCAGTACTACTCTCTTGGCTTCATTTCACAACAAATGTATCATTTCCAATGACTGGCATGGAGCAGGAGATGAATTTAAAGTGTGTCTAAATCCAGCTGGTTTATTCCCAGCACTGGTGTGGATGTGGCCAGTCAGGCCAAGCAGATGTGGCTGCTCCCCATACTGGAGTCAGCCCCTGGCGTGGGACAGATCCTGCTCCTGGACCTCCTGGCTCAGGCTTTATCTTTGAGACCAGAAGCTCCCATTGTCCTTTTTTGTGAGCAGGGGTGTCTCACATCCCCACGCTGTTCTGTGTGTCCAAGAGTGATGCTCCAACCCTCTGGGTCCCTGCTGCCCCAGGGCTCTGAGCATCCCACTGCTATGGTTTGCACTTCAGCTCTGTCTGTCCCAAAATCTCTCTTCAGCCTGTGTAAAATCGTACATCTCCTGGGCCATAGTGCCTGATCTCACCTGCTCTGTTCCCACCTGCTCCCCTGGGAGCCAGGATCACCTCCTTGGGAAAGGAAAGTCTCCCCCTGTCCTAAGGGTGGTCGCTAGGCTTGCAGCAGCAGCAGCAGCACAGACTCCTGTCTGGAGCTGTGCCAGGCAGCAAGCACAGAAGGATGCTCCAGGTGTTAAGCACAGCACTATTTTGATCCTTTCGTTGTGGGGAAATTGCTTCAACGATCTTTTTTTGGTGTAAGCAAAGCTAGAGTAATTACCGGGGAAAAAATTGTTTTAAATCAAATGTTAACATTTCTATGAGAAAGGTCTCATGATGATTAAATATTTCAATGGGTTCCTCTTTAGTAATGCAAAACTAATCAACTTCCAGATGATATTTAAAAAGCAGAGAATGGTGTATGGTTTAATATCATAGTTTCAATAGGCCAGGGTTTAGAAGACAGCTAATTATAAAATAATCCTTTTATGTTGTGTAAAACATCATTTAAAGCAGATACTCACTACAAACACAGGGTTTCCTTATTGCTGGAGGTAATTAGCTGGGTGCTGATTAAACACGTGAATGTGCATGTGGAGCAGCTCTCAGGATGTGCTGAGATGATGGAGATGATTTGGGGGTGAAACATCCCTCTTTGGGCTTGTTACCTGGGTCATATTGATCTCAAAGGATGTTTTGACTGCTCGTTGTCTCACTGCACGCTGTACATCTCCATCCCTCTTGGCTAAGAGGAGGAACTGAGAGGGACCTGAGCCTGGAGCTGGGGCACAGCTTGGTGAGAAGAGGGGTGATAAATGCCTCCAGAGCAGGCAGCACCATTGCCCAGCAAGACTCACAGCCAGACAGCATCTCTCAAACCTCACAGCACCCCACATTTGGGGCAGATGGCTGGGTGAGGGGGCACCTCATTTCCGTGGTCTCATAGCCAAGGTCTCGCTCCCTTGGAGCTCTCTCCAGTTCCAAAATCAACAGACAAATAATTGGAGCCATAATTAAGGCCTGCTCAGGGGCATCCCTACCCTTCTCAAGGCCTTATCACTGGCAATAAATTTTTATGGTGTTCTTCAGCTTTGCAGCTCCAGTTTTGCTGCCTTAGAGTGGCAGGAAGCAAAGGGAACCCGTGGCAGGAGCACCGAGCCAAAATAAATTAACCTGAAATTTTCCCTCTGGAGCTGGTGTGAAAATATCTCCAAATGATGCCAAATATCAAGTCAATGCAGGGATTTAAGGGTCTGGATGGGATTTGCATGGGGGAAGAATTGTGAAGGGCATTGCACAGCGCAGCGGCAGAGCGGCTTCAACGTGTGCCTTGAATTATAAACACTATGGAGTGCATTTAGGCACACTTGGCTCCTGCCAGCCTGATAAGCACCACAGCGGGATGTGTTGGTGGGGGGCTCCCCAGGAGCACGAGGAGGGATTCCTTCTGTGTCCTGGCACACAAAAGGGGGCTGGTGCTGCCCCAGGAGTCAGGGTGTCTGTCCAGGGCCTGTGGCAGAGGCTGCAGGGACGCCACCCCTGCCCTTCCCACACAGTTAGAGTACATGCATATTTTATGGCCAATAATGGGATTTCGCTGTCGATACCACTCCCAGATTTCTTTCCACCTCGCTACGTTTTCAGGTTAAATAAATGTAAGTCTTTAGGATCTCTCCAGCTCCAGAGAAAAGAGCTTTCCTGGTGAGTTGGCAATGTCCCATGGTAGTGGCCAGCACTGGCCAGAAGACAGGCATGTGAGGGCTCGGGCCCGCCCAATGCAAAATCCAGCCCCAGCAACTCCTCTCTGCAAACCCACGGAGGGCTCTGAGTGCCAGCTGCAGCCAGACCAGAGGTCTTTGCCCTGCAGGTGGCCTTTGGCTGAGAGGGATGGTGACAGAGATGGGGAGCCATGGGATCACCCATGACTCTGAAAGCATTCCTTCTGAGGGGTAGGAGAGCAAATTTTTCCAAACATCCTCCCCACCGTCCCAATCCACTAATAGCCTGGTAATCCTCTTATGGGGGTCAGCCTGGGGCACCCGCAGAGCCTTTGTGTAATGCCAGGGAGGAGAAATGTGTTTTCACTGCGGCAGCGAAAGGTCGGTGCTTGTTGGCTGTCACTGCCCCAGGACAGGGACAGGGCCCAGCGCTGCCCCGTGCCCCTGGGTGCTCCCAACACATCACAGCTCCAGACATGCTGGTGCCCACTACTGCCACCCTTTTGGGGAGCTCCCTGGCAGAGCAGCCCCGTTCGGGCATCCCCTCGTCTCGCCAGCCTATTTCAGGACCCGTAAGCGGTGGTTCCGCGCTGCCTCTATTAATATCCTGCCCAGCCTCTCTGCATGGTTAAGCTCCCATTTAATGCTGGGCTGGTGCCAAGTGAGACTCCAGGAGGGTGAGGATGGTTTGGCAGCTGCTCAGGGTCTCCAGCCCCAGTGAAGCCTCAGGACATGTCCTGGCCCCCTGGTCCCCTGGGGCTGGGTGCACGTGGTCCTGCTGTCTGCCCCCTGAGTGGCACTGCCAGCAGAACAGCATCCTGCAGGATTAGGGTTGATGGTCTGTGAGCAGACTGCATGTTAAAATATCTGTAATTTCCTCCAAAACTGGCTACTTTTCTCTGCAGGTAGTGGAAAATGAAGTGCAAACTTCAGAGCAACAAGGATTTTATGGCAACATCAGGCAGCGGTCTGGTGTTGAGTGCCAGCAGATGAAAAAGAGCCATTTTTAACCATATGCCAATTGCTGCCAATTGGTGACTTTGCTGATGAGGCCCAAGGAGACACTCAAGGACCATGGTGGTGCTTCCACAGCCATGGCCATGCTCTGAGGCATGATCCAAGTATGTGGGCTCCCAGACCCAAACCCCATACCCCATACCCAGCCAGACCTCTTCCCTGCAGCCAGGAATTTTTTCCCTGCTGCTCTTTTTTTGAATATCCAAGACCTTGCAAGTGCTGGCCTGGGGCCTTATTTACATATTTTGCAGGAGCTGTTCTGGTTGCCCATCCCTCCTCATGCCCTTGGGCCAGCACAGACACTGCTCCAGCCCAGGAGAGGGTTTTGGGAGTGTCAGCCCCCCAGGAGTGAACTGGGGCTGTCACCAGCTTAAACACCCCCAGCGAACGAGCTACTTCATACCCACATATTTATTTATTTCTGATAATGAGACAACTTCATTTCCGCGGGTTGCTCGAACACTGCACAGCATCTGATTATTAAAAATGCTGCTGGAAGCCAGCCCACAACCTACTTAGGCATTAATCTTCCCTGACAGATGCTGACGAGGAATCACTCCAGCAGCCGGGGCCAGCTCCACTGCCCCACGCGCTTCATCCCTTAAAAGCCGGGAATTATCCCCATCCCACCGGCAGGACCCGCGGCTGGTGCCGCTCTGTGGGAGAGGTTGAGCCAGGCAGTGGCAGGACACCCATCCCAGGGGAGCTGCCTGCCTGTCCCGTGGCTGCTGGGGATGCTCGGGGCTGCACGGAGCTGGCTGAGCTGGTGACAAGTGGCACAGGAGCTGCTCCGGTACAGGGCGGTGTTACTGAGTCACAGCATCACAGAGTTTCTATTTTTTTCTCACACAGAAATAAGCAGAGTCATGTCAAGTCAATCACTCCGTGGATTTCTGTCTTGTTCATCACATTTTTTATAAGAGGAAAAAAAAAAACACAGAAAAATTTCTCTCCCAAGTCAGACTCTTTCGCACTGGTTGTCTCAGAAGGATTTTACACTTTTTCTGTAGTGACATTTCCTCACCAAATGTGCCCCAGTGCAATATAAAAAAGCAATTCAGGATCCAAAATTAAACATTTTACCCAATTCAGTTGCCCTTTTCTCATACCAGTCTCTACTGAAGTTTTTGTATCTCCATTTACCCCAAAAAACTTCTCTCCTAATGGCTTTTCTTGGCTCATGGTTTGTAGAAATCCTTGTTGCTGCTCTCCTGTAAACTCCCTATATATATTTGGGGTGCAAATATAATACATAAGCAGCCAAATAATCACCCAGACAGGATGAAATTAAAAGCATATTTCATATTTCTGGTGCTTGCTGGGACATTTGGACATTTAAGAGTATATGAGATGTCTCAGCAGTTTCAATCAACTACTGTTAGAGCCAGAGGGAAACCCAAGGAATGTTATCCCATGTCTCAGCAGAGCTGTGACACCTCCCAGAGCAGGAGCTGGTGGGGCCCACACTGGGTGTGGGCAGGCATGAGCTGGGCTCCCAGGCTGTGGGTGCTGGCATGAAGGCACAAGCATCCTGTGCTCCCCCTCCCACCTGCTTCCTGAGCCTTGCTAAAAAACCCCAAACCATTAAAAAAACCCCAAAGGAAGCCTGGCAGGTAGCAGGGGCAGCACTGCTACTGTTACAGCACGGGGACCCTCTCCTGCCAGCATGAGCCAAGGTTTCCCTGGCTTGTGGAGGTGCAGGGATGTGGCCAAGGCCACTGGGTGAGTTGATGGCAGGATCAATTCCACCGCTGTCCACAGACTCCCATTGCTGGGAAAGCAGATGGGAGGAAATCAGTCTGGGTCTGGCACCTCGGTGGAGTTTTCTCTCCCTGATTGCAGGGTGGATGAGGAAAGGCGGATCCCTCACTGTCTTCCAGGGCCCCTTGGGACAGGACTGTGGCCACGTCAGCCCGTTCAGCCCTATCTGCCAAAATGCCCAAGCTCTGTGAAGCAAAGCTGTGAAGGCTCGGGTGCTCATTGCATTCTCTTTGCTGCCTCTGAATTATTTTTAGCAGCTCGATACTGGGAGAGTGGCGAGAAGCCAAGATGAACTTGTGGCGAGCTCGGGTCCATCTCCAGCCCGAGGGCTGCTGGTGCTGCCGTGCACCCAGGGGTGGTGAAGAAAACCCCCCAGGGGCTCAGGGGCTGGTGGCACCGGCAGGGGTGGCCTTGCTGAGGTACAGCAGGCGCCAGCCAGACCCAGTCAGGCAGATAGAGCCGGAGCGTCGCGTCCCCAGGGCTTATCAGGCCTTGGGAAACTTCCCCTGCCTCCAGCCGGCTGCTTGCTGGCTGCGGTTTTTCCAGCCAACCCCTTCACCCAACACCCACATAAGGTTACAGGTCACTATAACCCCCTGGGTTTTAGCTTTCCAACCGATGAGACAAAATTAAACCAGTTTTTCTGCTTCGTTCGGAATTACTGTGATGTCCTCACAACCTCAGCATTGTCTGTATGTGATTTTTCTCAGAGAAAAGATGAAATAAAACCAAGTGTCCCACTGGTGGAGAGTCCTCACTGTCCAAATGCCTTTCCCCACCACGTCTGCAGGCTCTGGGTCCAGCAACTGCTCCAGGATATCCTGCGGCCCTGGCCGGATCCAGGGAACAATGAGCTGGGCATCTCCAGGCCGTGCGCATCCGGCGAGGTGAGAGGTGCCAGCCAGCCCCTTCCCTCTCCCAACCCTCTGCCTCTGCCTCCTTCCCCGGGGAATGGTGGCACCTGAGCCACAGCTGCAGCTCCTTCAGCAACCAAATTTCCATCCAGAGGCTCTTGCTTCCCACTTCAGTGAGCAGAGGCAGCTCTCCCTCCCTCCCTCCTGCTTTGTCCAAAAACAATTGCATTTAATTAGGAGGACGGTTTCATCCTCAGCCAATGTCAGGGAAATTACCAGATGCATTGCTTTTCTATCCCTCTTTTCCCTGTTTGCTATGAACCCCTGGGTGCTAAGGAGATGCTCTGGTCTCCCCAGGTTCCTTCCTTGGCCATGCCTCTGCTTTTGGCCAGAGCCCTATCCCTCAGCAGGAAATCACCGCTTTGTTTCCAGTTTCTGTAGCCCAGCTTCCTCCCTTTCTCCATTATCATGTGGCACACAATCACAAATGTCCTATACCTGCCCTGGGAGCAATGGAATGATGGAATCCTGGAATGGTTTGGGCCAGATGGGGCCTTAAAGCTCATCTTGTTCCAACCCTCTGCAACAGGAACATCAGGTGGAAGGAACATTTCTTGATGGAGGACCAGGGAAGTGGCAGCTGTTTTTACAGATAAAATGGATTAATTCGGGGTGAGTGTGGAGCAGCCCTTAGACCTTTTGGTCCTCCCTGATGAAGTGCCAGGGATGTCAACAGCAGCAGTGCCCTGGGAAGTCACAGGGGGTGCACAGCCCAGGGAGGAGCAGTGCCTTCCCAGGAAACCTCCCCTCCACCCACCTTACAAGCAGATGGATAAACAGACCATAATGGTAAAGGCTCCCCTTTTCGTAGGTGAGCACAGAAATGCAGGTGGGACTCACCTTGCCCAGTCTCAGCCAGGGCTGTCCCCTGTGCACAGCCACTCCTGGGCTGTGCTGGCCCCAGAGAGGTGGAAGGTGTTAATCCAGGTGGGATGGTGAATATCAGCTCTAATGGAACTTTTGGCAATTAAGGGCCTTTCTGCCCATCAGCTCCTGTGGGTCATAGCTCTCCCAACCCACGTAACCAAATCTGGTTTTACAGAATCCAGATGTTGCTGGTCCATCATGGTTTTGCATCCTCAGGGATGAGGAAACATCATTGCCTGTGACAGCCACAAAAAAAAAATCAGCACTGTGCATTGCAAGAGATGCTCTCCTCAGGGAAAATCTGCTGCAGCCCTGTGTGCCAAGCACTAAACCCCCCCCACACCAGCCTGTGGCACTTGTTTTGCCTGGGATGGGTCTGCTTCCCACCCCATCCCTGCTGCTGGAGAAAGCCAGGTCAAACATCCCTCACGAGCTCCTGAAGCCCAGGCATTTGGAGTCACCTTGAAACTGCAGATGAGGTGGTTAGAGGTGGCTTTTGGTGGGGTTTGATTTCTTCTCCCAAATCCTTGCACTCTGCAGTTGGATTTTAGGGTGAGCTTCTGTTCTCTTGGAGTTCAATCTCTGCCAGTATCCTCTCTGTGTGTATGTGCTGGTCAGGAGCTCTCCTGAGTGCCAGGAGCCTCAGGGCTGCCACAGCTGGGATACTTGCTTGGAAGAGATGGGATTTAGGCACATATACAGCCATGTCACACTGGAAATGGTGCCTCTCTCTTTTTTTTTTTTTTTT
>VWZN01013648.1:246909-277779 GCA_013396955.1 Regulus satrapa | reverse complement strand
CACACAAAACGCAGTCCTGACAGCCCCAAGCCCTCCCTGCAAAAAACAGTGCAGCAAAAATGTGTTAAATCCTCAAACTCAAACAAGGTTTGCCTGCCACAAATTGCAGGGGAGATTTGGGAAGGAATTTGCTACCAGAAAAGCGGTAGCAGGCTGGATGTTAAATATTTGGGGTGGAGACCTCCAGGTCCATAGTGGGGGGATGCTGAGCTGGGTGGGGCAGGGCTGCTAGGGACCATAGGAAATAATTATAACCAGGTAATTATAGAACCCTTTCCAAAAGAAAATCCCTTCGGAGAGTCTTTTCCCTCCATGGAAGCACAGATGCTTGACACCCTGCCTAGCCCACCCAATACCCAGCCCCATCTCTCCCTGCTGCTTCTCCAGCCTCCAACCTGTCCCTACCAGGGAACCCTCATGCTGGCAAAGCAAATGAGGCAGTTCAGCTCATTTTTCTCCTCTTCGCTTCTCTTTTGTGGTTGTTGCAATTAGAAATTGTTCAAAAGGAGCTCTTTGCTACCAGAAGGCTGCCTGGCAGTCTAAAAATTAGGGAAGGGGATAAATTCTGCCCATGTGAGCTTTTGGGGACTTCCTGACATCTTGAAAGAAAAGAAATATTTAAAGTCATTGCCCAGGGAAGCTGTGGCAGAGCATCCCAAGAGAAGCCCCTGGGTTTTGGATCTTGCTAGATGTTGTCTGGGCCTCCAGCTCAGGGAGCTATGCCCTCTAAAGCCAGGCCCAGTTCCCAGACCCACACTTTCTCTGCTAGCCAAACAGCAAAGCAATGCAGTTTAAACTTTAAATGTCCCATTACTCTGAGCTTGGGAGTAGTGTTTCCTTAGTCTCCCCAAACAGAAACAAGAAGCATTGCTGGAACAGCCCCCTACTCCCTCACTCTGCTTTGCATGTTCAATATTATTATTATCCCTTTTATTACTTTTTTTTTTCCTCTTAAATAAACTGTCAGCTCAGCATGGCCCCCAGCACTGCTTCAGCTGCTGCTGCGCCAATTTAAACTTCTGATTTTCTATTAAAAGCTCCCAGCGTCTCCCTGTGAAGGTGTTTTCCATGGAGATGGGCAGGGGAAGGGGACTAGAGGGCTGTGGGACAGGAGCCCTGCCCAGCCATGGTAGGCAGGGGCTCTGATGGAAATGATTAGATCTTAATCCCACCATGGAAAATCTCTCCTGCCTGCCCAGTTTCCATCTCTTGTGGTTTCAGAGGTGGTTCATGTCCCTGTGGCAGCACAAGGAGGATCTCCCCCTGGGAAATAGGGTGGTGGTTGTGGGGTGACCAAGCCCACGCCCCTCACTTAGCCAGAATATGTGTTTAGATGTGCTCTGTAAGTCACAAGGTAAAGCCAAGACAAAGGCTGTGTATCTCTGTTCTGCAGCAGCCTTGCTCCAGTGACACATAAGAAACCCCCCCTCCCCAAGCCTGAAAGGGAAAAATCTCCACAAAACCCCTTTTAAGCCCAGAGAGGGGTAACAGTCCTGGTACTCAGTAGGACTGTGCCCACAAGGGAGCAGGGTGAGAAGGGACTGGGAATCCAATACCTTCAGACACCAGGGGAGTAAGCATTAATTGAGCTGTATTAATGAGCCAGCAGCCAGAAGGAAAAAGCTTTTAGTATGGGAGTGGGGCGGCCCTGGAATGCTGAGCAGCATCAGGATGGGGACTCTACAAAACCCACAGGCTGGGAAAGCAGCAGAACCCCCACCCTCCCCAAATCAAAATACATATATATATTTAAAAGAAAGCACAGGCGTTGCAATGAAATAGCTATATGTGGTTTGAAATCCCCAGCTCAGCTCATGCCAAAGGAATTTCCAGGCCTGGTTTAGATCTGATTCAGCAAAGCTTTTATA
Organism: Regulus satrapa; assembly: GCA_013396955.1. NCBI lineage: Eukaryota > Metazoa > Chordata > Aves > Passeriformes > Regulidae > Regulus > Regulus satrapa. The sequence continues at coordinate 275,911 of VWZN01013648.1, read as the reverse complement.
ACGGTGTGGGGGGTTCAGAGGACCCGGGGCTGGGGTGGGTGCTGGGGCACCACAGTCCCTGGCTGGCCAGGGAGCTGAGGCTGGGCCCTCCACTGGGGTCCCTGAGGTAGGAGAGGTGGGCATGTGAGCTCGGGGCTGCCTATTAAAGCTTTTCATTTTTTTCTTCAGCCTCAATCCTGGAGAGAAAGAGAGCTGGGGACTTCCTGGAGAGGGATGTGCACAGTACTTGTTGCTCTTGCCCCGACTTCAGCCCAAGTTTTGGGCCCAGTGGGTTCCAGACTCAGCCCCGGGGGTGATCATGCTCTCCCAGGTTTCATGAAATCACTGGATGTGGGGTGAAGGGAGAGATTTTGTCTGCCAGCACAATCCCTTCTAGCCACCAAAGAATCTGCACAGTGGGGTGGCTCCTCCAGGGACCAGGCACATCCCCAGCCCTGCTCTTCTGCTGGGGGGCTCTGGCAGCGGGAGAAACAACCCCCCCATACCCCATCCTCCTAGAGTGAACAATTCAGACAAAACAAAGGGAAATGGTGAAAGTTGTGGCGTCCCAGTGTCAGGCATTGGAAATGATGGTTTCTTTAGGCAGAAGTAGGAAGAAAAACAAGCAGAGTAGGCAATTATCTCCCCCATGAGTCACTCAGGACTGGGAATTTTTTTCCATGGCTAAGATTTCCCAGAAACTGGTGAGCTGTTTGTCTGGGGGGTGTCTGTCTGAGAGTGGGGGGGAGTGTCTGTACAGGGATGGGTGAAGCAAAGCCAGCCATGGGGCTCTGTGGTTCTCCCCCACCAGTGAAAAGTCCTAAAGCTTTGGAATCAGAAAGGGGTCTGGAGGTGTTCTCTACATCCATACCCAGGGATGTGGAGCCCCCAAACCCCCCAGACTCTCCTCCATCCTTCAGTGCCCAATACCAGCTGCATTTAATCATCACTTTAAATAAACATTTTGCCTACAGGGGTATGAGATAGGGACAACATGGACCAGCAGGGGTTTCAGAATCAGTCCTAGGAAGGAAATTCTTTGTTGGATTTTTAGGGACTTCCACCCATGGATGGATTCCCCATGCTTTTAATAGATGTCCCTGTCCGTGGCAAAGGGGTAGGAAAGATGACTTTAAGGTTCCTTCCAACCCAAAATATTCTGTGATTTTATGATCCCTGCATCCTGGGCTTGGACCCCTCTGGCTGGGAAGGGCTATCCAGGGATGGCAGCACAGCTCTGTAACCCGGGGGAGTTCCGCAGATGGAAATGCTTCTGCTTTGATAAGGCTCTTCAGAAGCTTGATTTAAAACTTACAAGCCTCTTCTGAAACACTTTTGAGCCTAATTATTTTTCAAGATGAAAGGGAAAAGAAGAGCCCCAAACCCTCCTCTTTCTCCTCACTGTTAAGGTAAAGGCTTCAGCCAGCTCGGTGTGGAGAAGATGCCCCACAGCCTGTGGCCTTGGCCAAGGGCTGTGTCCAGTGTCCCCACAGGGCCAGCACGGCCCATGCATTACAGATCCTGACTACCATTGCACGCTCTCCCCCCTCTTCCTTTCCTAATTGTATTCCACTTCCAGATTATTGAGGAGTAATTGCATTACAAAAGACAGCTGCAGTCTGGTGTTGAGGAGCGTTCTCCCGCCTGCGCATCGCCGAAGGTCCCGCGCCCGGCGGTAATGGAGCTTACCACAAGCACTCAGGGAAAGAGCTCTCAGCACTTCAGTAAAACACTTACTTGCTTTGAGCACATCCTGGTTTTCTGAATCTCTTCCCTCCTCTCAAGGCTCACATTTGCTAAGAGCACGCCTGGAGCAATAGCGAAGGGGGTGGGTGAGCTGCAGGGGTGTTGGACATGCTGTGGGACAGCACCACGTGCCTAGGGGATGCATGGAATTCCCCTCTCCATGCCCCAGCTGGACAGAACAAGCCATTGCTGGAGATAAGTTAGGTCTTTGCAGGAGGCAGAGCAAATGGAATGAGTGCAGCAAAATACGTGCAAGGAGGACGCACAACAGTAGTGCAGCCTCACTTCCCCTCTCCCCTTCCACTCCCCTGCTCTGAAGAGGAGGGAACATCCCCATCCCACCTCCAGCAGGAGCCAAGCCTTTGTCGCAGCCACCAAGGTCCTTTTGATTTGGAGCCAGGTCTTCCTTCGCTACCTCAATCCTTGATCCCTTCCAGCTGCCGCCGCCGTCTGCCTGGCGGTTCTTTATCAAAGGCTGTCTTGAAGCCCTGATAAAGGGTGGCGTATGCAGCGAGGCTCCCACCCTCGCATGGAACCACTCAGACATGCTGTGGAGATCAGCCAGAGCCCAGCTCTCTCCTGCTCGCCCATCTCTGCCGAGAGCCAGACCCACCCGAGGCAGCGATAGCAGCAAGTGTATCTCCCCAGACAGAGCACTCACTCCTGCCCTGAGCAGTGCTGTGCACACCAGGGCCACACAGACATCACCCCGGAAAGGTGAGCAACACGTCTGCCTGAAATGTGTGGTCTTTAGAGGTGGGTCAAACACGTGGCATTCGGAGCCAAATCTGGAATATATTTTGGCTAGTGGCTGGGCTTGTCAGTGTTGCAGAGGATGGGCTGTTGTCACAAGCCTTACGACAAATGTCCTCCTGAGGTTTTGTGAGAAGATCTGAAAAGGCTCCAAGAGCAAGCTCACCTTCAAGCTCGGACTAGGTCTGGATTTGGCACCCTCTTGTTCCCCTGCACCAGGCTGAGCAAAGGCTGGGCTGTCCTTGGGAGCTCTGCACCAGGTGTGGTGTTTTGGCAGGGAAAAGCTCTTCCAGGCAGAGTAGGAGTAAATCCAAACCAGCTTTACAGCTGGGTAAACTGAGGCAGGAGCAGACAGGGACTTGTCCCAGATCACCTTGCAAACCTGTCTTCCCCTGTTGATGCTCCTGTCTACCGCTCACCCTTTTAACTCTGCCAGAGCCATTTCACACCCTTGGGTCCCACTACAGCCAGCAATGCCAAGTGATAATGATTTATTATTATTGTTATTACTCCTGCTATTATTATTGCTGCCTAGATAATCCCCTGTCAGAATATAAATGTGCCTTCCCTTCCAGCCTGAGAGTGTCCTGCTTAATGTTGTTTTCCTCTCACTGGTACCTTCAGCTCTGACATATCGAACGTTAATGGCACCAGGAGAGCTTTGGCTGCACTGCTTCTGCAGAAGACAGGTCATTATACCATCAGCCATCCTGGTATGAGGACTGCTCTTCCCTCCTCCTTTATTAAGATTTGCCTTTCCTTGATTAAATTAGCTTGAACGTTCAGCTTCCGCGGGAGGGATGGATGCCTCCATTATCGCCTATTCCTTCTGAAAAGGACGGGGGGAAGAAAATACAGCGTGGCCCGGGATAATTGAATGAAAATTTAATGAGCACTTGCGAGAATACGTTAAGAGAAATGCCAATCGATAGAAAACTGATTTCCTGTTTTTAGCACCAAATGGACTCGTGCTGGAGAAGTCATTCCCTTCCACCTGTAGCAGGAGTAAGAGGAAAGGCTGGAGCAGAGCGGCCGGCCTGCCCCACTGGCAGGGAACACGGCTGGGAACCTGGGACACAGAGGCAGCATTAGGGTTACTCTGGGCAGAGCTGGTGGCTGTTGTAGGAGGAATAGCAGCATACAGCTACAGAGGGACGTGAAGGGAGGCTGAGCAGCCCCTACCACCCAGCCGTATTTCTCAGCTCGGTTTCACTCTCCAGCACTGCCCAGCTGCTGAAGTGGTGAGAGTACAGGCTGCCTGATGGGTGCAGCCATTCCACAGGCAGGACGCAGATGATCCCATCACTTCCAAAGCTCTCACAAGGGCAGCTCACTTCAGGGGGCTGGCCCCCTGTATCATGCACATTTCCCACCCCAGAGACACTCTGGGGGAACGGCCCTTCCTGTGTTGCAATTGCCTCCCTGCCTGACCTCAGATACATCCTGGAGCAAGATTTTCAGAGGGGCACCATGCCAAGTCTGGAAGGACAGCACATGTCCCAGCCAGATTTTCCCAAGGCACTGCAGCTCCCCCAGCCTGGGTTTTCCCAGGAGCTCAGCCCAGCACCTTCCCCAGTTTAAAGCCATGGCAGCTGAATCCTCGATGAAACTGCAATGCTTTTGCTCTTGGGGCCAAAGGCAGCCTCAGTAGTGACTCACAAAGGTCACTGGGGCAGCTCCAGTTCAGTGCTGTGGACAATTTCTCAGTAAAACTGGTCAATAAAATACAGCCACCTGAGAAGAAGAGCGTGGTCTGCAGATCTCTGCCTGCTGCTGTTGGAAAGTGCTTTTTTCTTTCTGATGAAAAAGCAGGAGGTTGCACACAAGCTGTTCTTCACTAACCAGAAGAGTCCCCATACAGGGCTCTTGGCATGCAGTGGGGGCATCTCTGTACCAGCAGGGCACACACCACGGCTCCTCACTCCTGCAAGTTGAGATCCTGCAAACTCAGGCCACTTCTCCACTTTTTATGACCCTCTTTCAAAGAAGAAAGGATCTGAGCAGCCACGCTGGCAGGAGAGTAACCCGGCTGCCCCACACCACGAGACTGTCCCCGTGTCCCCAGATGGCCCTGGAGCCCTGTGGAGAGGCCTTTGGACACACTGACACTCTCATGTGCACATCCTACAGCCCATGTCCCACTCATGTCTGAGCTCCTCTGTGCCCCGGGAAGCTTTGGTTTCACCCCAGATGCCCTGAGCAGGAGGGCGGTGAGGGACCCCCGGGAACCCCCACCCTCCTGCAGCTGCCCTGCACAAAGCAGCCCATTCTCAGCAGCTTCCAGCGCTGCTCCTCAGCAGTAAATATTGCATTAGCTGCGGTGGGCCAGGGCTCCGGGCCCTTTTCCAGCTTGGCAGGCTCCTCTCAGCCGGCCGGCAGAAGAAGCAGGGATTATGTGAACTGGGCACAGAGTGAGAGGGGCAGAAAGCAGCCTGGGGGAGCAAGAAGTGCTGCCAGGGCAGCGATGGGTCATCTCTGTCCTGATTTCTGAGCCGTGATGGTGGACAATACCCTTGTGCCACATGTGGCTTTGGTGGAGTCACAGATTTCCCCTTGGGGAAAAAAAAAAAAAAAAGGAAAAATATAGTGATTTTTGGACTGAAGCATTTGGGAATCAGAGCCGAAAAGCTTCCAGTGTCGATCTGAAAAGGGCTTTTCCGCTCCCGGGCGATGCTCTGGGGTTTTGCCGTCATGATTTTGAAACTTTCTGGAATTTGTCGGGTTTTGTTTCTGCTTGCTGGGAAAGGTCACGGCTTCCCGGGCAGGGAGGGAGAGCTCTGCTTTTCGGCATGGCCCTTCGTGCCCAGCCTACCCTGGAGTGCCCACTGCAGAAGTCTGGGGCAAGGGGAACCTGGGGAGACAAGACAGAGGCGTTAATAAATAGATCACTCCACAAACAAAACCTACATGCAAAATCCAATTAAAGTGGGACAAAATAAATCCAAGGTGGTCCTTCCAAAACTGCCTGGCTAAGTGAGTTCCTGGTCCCGACTCTGGCGTTTCCCCTCCATCCTATGCACAACAGGCCTTTTGTTAAATTTCACATCCTGAAAGAATTTAATAGCATTTTTATTTTTAATCCATCACATGTGTTTTGTTTGGACTAATCCAACGGGGCTCCGTTCACAAGCAGCTCTTTTCCAACATCACTAAATTTCTCAAGGCTTAACCTGTTGACAAGGACGGGACATGTTCGGGCCATGTTACGCAAGCATCATTAGGGGCACAAGGACTCGAGCCCATGAGCAGATGGAGTGGGTAGGGAATTTGGCTGAGGATGGCAGGAGAAGTGGATCCCTGCATGGAGGGGAAGCTGTCCTCCCTTTCTGTCGAAGGTGACTTCAGGGCAGCTCAGCAGTTTGCAGGGATTTTGCACTGACTGGTGCTTCTGCAAGCCAGACTGTGGGGTTTTTCTGGGGAGGAACTGGTGTCGCCATAGCCCAGCTGAAGGACTGAGCTTGTGGAACTATGGAAAGCAGCAACACTGATGTCCCCTAATTGCTGTAATTTAATTAAGCCCTGCAGTGGGTGCAGCCAGGCAGGAAACCAGCCCATCCGCCTTGAGCCCAGGGCTGCTACATAGCCACAAGACATTCAAGCACAGGTTTAACTTAAAGCCTGGTTTGAAGATTATCTCTGCTTATAAAAGTGTTCACTCCTTAGGTGACCTGTCCTCAGGTCCTGTTGCTTTTCTGCAGGGCTCAGGCAGGGGAAGGCTCGTGTGCTGGGCAGCACAGCAGGCAGGAATGGCCTCAGCAGGGTTAGGAAAGGGCTGGGGAGCCTACGGGCTTACGCACGCTGCAGATGCGCCTTTGAGCACATCTGGATCCTGTAATAATTTGGGCCGTGAAGAAAACGCGCCGACGCGAGCTCACACCCCCGTGAAGCGCCTTTGTGTGATCCCTCAGAAGTGCCTGATGCCCAATCTGCGGATTGCTGCTCTAATGAACTCCAGACGTTGTTTTGAACGTCAGATAGATTTCAGTCACTGCTGCTGCTGAAGATGTCCCTCTCCCCATCCCTGTGCAGGAGCGGGAAGCAGGCAGGGCTGGGATGGCAGGGCTCAGAGATCCCTGCGGGCTGGATGCCCGGGCTGCCCGCCTCAGCAAGGCAGTGTCTGTGCACTAAAGCTGCACGGCGGCTTTCAAGGGACAATAGCACAGCGAGAAACCCCATTTCAGACACTCCTTGCTCAAGAGAAGCCCAGCCAAGAAACCGCCAGCAAGTCGGGTTTTATTGCTGCAGGGCTCAGCCGTCAGCCTCCAGCACGGCTGCAGTCAGCACGCCCGGCTGCCCCTGGGTCACGTCTGCACGCCGGGCTCTCCTGGGCTTGGATTTGAGCTGGGAGTCTTTAAGGGGCACCAGATTGTCCTGTGATCATTATTTCTACGTGCAGGTGACCATTTGGTTTAAATCCAAGCTAGGGAATGAGGTCATTACAACATATTCCCTCCTGGGCAGGCAGTCGGCTGCTGCTGAGGCCATGAATGGAGTGAGTGCAATTTATATAAATCCATTTGTTTTGAGCTCTTCAGTGACAAGCAGCAAAATTTCCCTCCTTGCAGTTGGTGCGGGCAGCAGGGGCACTGGATGCAGAGATTTCCTGGCTGTGAGTGGACACAGCTCGGTAGGAACTCTTGGGACTTGAGGGCTGGTTGAGCTTCTGAGCATGGTGGTGAGTTGCCATCCCAGCTCCAGGGTCTGGAGGTCTCTGAAGATTTGTTTTAAATAAGAAACCAAAGGCAGAATAAGCTCTCTCATGCTCAGGTTTGGTCTGTAACACAAGGCAAGTTCTGGGAGACCTTCTTTCTCAAAGCTATGAGACCCACTGAAGGCAAACCAAGGCCATCAGCACTCCCAGAAACATGCCACCAAAAGGGACAGCAGGATGTGTCCCTACCAGCAGCAAGGAACAAGGGACAGTAGCTTTGCTGTTTACCAGTGCTTAACAGAGCAGCTCCATGAGGCTTTCAGGAGGTCTGGAAGGGTGGCTTGACCTTGGGTTACTACAACAGTCACCTGGTGACAGTCAGTGGGTGCCCTGCGTTTATTTATCCCCCTCCACAAAATGCCTGAGTAGCTCATGCCAAACCACTGGGCCCCCTCATTAAATCAACGTGTGCCTGACATGGCAGGGCTCAGAGATCGCCCGGTAGATCAGTTTGGGGTGGGTCCCGTGTTTGGGTTAAGTTTGATACTGGAGTCAACATTAATCATCTGACAAATCCAGGCTTTGTCACAGATTTGCAATAAAGCCCCAAACTGGAGGAAAATTCTGTGCTGGGTGGAGTCCAAGGGTGCCGCATTGCGCAGGAATCATGTTCAACTAATGGATTTATTTTGTCCTAGGGAACTGGATCCCTTCAAACTAGCTCCCGGGCTGGGGTGGCACAAAAACCCCAGCCACTCCCTGAGAATAAACCTGGCTGGATAAACTGTGAAGAACCAGGAGACAAACATCTCATTCACCAGCTCTCCTGGAAAAGTCATCGGGATAACAGTCGTTGCCAAAGCCACTGCAGCAAAGGCATTTCTCTTCAGCACACGGGAGCAGGCAAGGATGAGCCCGGGGGTCAGGGTGACCCGGGAGGAGATGGGATGATAGGGCTCCGTGGGGTGGTCTGTTTGCTGTGTGGCTGTGGGAAACCTCCCAGTGTGGCGCTCCTCTCAATGGGGGAAATCTCTCTGCGTGGTGCTTTGGCCCCTTGCCTGAAGGAAAGGACAGCAGTGCTTCTGCAGGGAGTTTCAAGGACAAACTGAGGCTTTGTGTGTGGAAGTAGACTTTAATGTGGGGAAAAAGGGATTGAAGAATGGCCAGTGAAAGCAGGGAGGGGACTGAGGCCTCTTTGTACCCTGGCAGGCCTGCCCAGATTGCACTGGGGACATGGTGCTGGGAACATATTGGGAGCACATTGGAGAGATGAGCTGTGCTGGGACAGACCCTGCCCAGCCTTTTTCCTGCTTTCTAAGGAAGAACTGTTACCCATGCATGCACACCCCTGTGCCCTTGTGCGCTGCCATGCTCACGCGCAGCCCTCTGTGTCCAGCCTGGCACACCAGGACCCTCCTCTTAGCAACACAGTGCCCTCATTCCTGCTTTTTGTGGGGTGATTTTTCACTTCTTCAGCTTAGATCCCAAAGTACTGCAGATTTAGGCCTGGCTAACTCGGGTCAGCCTGCCTAATTCAACAGCACTCAGTTTAGGAAGGAAAGGGTCACTTGAACACATCTGTCATGCAGATGAGTCCAGAGCTGCCCCAGGGCAGAAGGGTCCACGTGAGACAAGAAATGTGCTCCAGGATGGGACACTGTCAGGGACGCTGCACTCCAATGCTCCCTGAGCTCTGTCTTCTGTGTATCTGAAATAGTAACTTCCCCATGCAGGGAGAAGCATCCCCCAAAACATCTGACCTGCTGCTGCCTTTCCTACTGGGAAATCCCCGTCCCGTGAGTTGAGCCTGCTCAGGTGCAGCCTCTGCAGCAAAGCATCCTGTGGAGGAGGAAGTATGGGATCCAGATGCCAGGGGTAGGGTTTGATTTGCTTTCAGTATAAGGCATACGAAAAGGTCCAAGCAGAAACTATTTATGGATTTTAATGAAAATAATATGTTGCCTTGAAATGAGGATGTTAATTAAAAGGCACCCGCTGCTGTTTATCGCTGGCTGGGTCTCTGGCAGCAGTAAAGAGAGAAACGAGTGGGGGAGCTCATGCCAAAACCTCCCTGCAGGGAAGGTGGATGGTGCTGGGAGTGGGATGTGGGGCTGGAGCATTCCTGCTCCTCTCTGCTCTGAGAGAGTAAATCTGAAAATAAACTCTTATGAAAGCTGGGCCTGGCAAGTGATGCTGCTGGAAAAGGGGGACTGAAACCCAGGCTCTGCTCCAGCCAGCCCTGCCACTCACAGCACGTGAGTCTGGGTGAATCCCATCCTAGCTCCCTTGTTTACTTAATCATTTCACACAATAGCATCCTTTAGAGAGAGAGAATTTTTGTTTTCCTTCTCCTCATTAGGAATGAGACTACTACGCAGACAAAGAGGCACCATGCACATAAAAACTTGCTACATCTTGCCTAGAGGCAGCAAATTTAAAAGCAAAATTGAATTCTTAAGGCCCCGTGGAAAGTGACTGAACCTGCCATGCAAGGTCTGCTGGCACAAAGGCAGGGACGCTAAATAAAAACCCCTGGGTGAGTACTACAGTCTTCTGATATAGATCCAGCAAGCAAAGACACTGGGCTTGGAGGCGGGGAAGAGCTTCTGAGGTATTTTTTCTTGTCTGGAAAAGAAGGATGATTACGGCTCAAGAAGTGTTCAGCTGGTGAAGCATCCCGCTTGACTGCCAATAGCTCCCCCCGTGCGCTGGCTTGCTGGGGTTTCTGCTCTTCCCCAGCTCCTGGCCTGCACAGCATTGCCCCCTCTGCAAAACCAGGTAGTTTGGAGTGTTTATTGACTGGTTTTTACTCCCAGGCACTGAGCATTGCCCTTGCCTTCCTTCTCCAAAGTTGCTTTCTGGTGATGGATGTTCTTGGTGTGAGATTTACTCACTTCTGTCCATCAGAGTTTGGATTTCCTCTCCTTTCCACCCTCCTTTTCTCATACAACCCAACCAAAAAACTCAAATCCCACTGCAGGGAAGTGCATGTGTGAGCTCAGGACTGGGCTCCTCAATTGCTCACAGAAGGGCTCACCCCACAGCCACCTGCACTCTCCAGGAATGTTGGCTGATGCTGGGAACGCCAAAATCTATAGAGAAAATATATTGGGTTGCTTTATTAATAAATAATCCATTAAGAGAGCTTCTGTGGGCTTTGGCCTGCTTAATACAGAGCTTGGGGCTAAAAGCAATGTCAAAGCCAAGACCAACCTATTACTGGAGGTAATTCCTACAATGCTCTAGTCAATTGCCGGTATGAAATGTTCAGAAGCATTCCAGAGGGTATTTTGAAATATCCATGTTTTTTTGGCCTCTCTCTTTCCATGTTAATTCTCACGCAGCTCATCGAGGGCTGCTCGGTTCTGGGAGCTCCCTGTGTGTCCCCTCGTGCTCAGGGAAGACAGGAGCAGGCAGGGACATGCCCGTGCAGAGGTGGAGCCTGGGGTCCATATGGGCTAAGTTTAAATGATGCTCGGGGGACTTTGCAACCAACAATTAGACATGTTTACTCACGTATTTGCCAAAGGTGCCTCCCTGAGCTCCCAGTAAACAGCATCAAGAGCTACCTCTCTTCTACGGAGACATCCCAGGGCAGATCCTGACTTCCCTGGGGCTTGTGGTGGGGAGGGCCACGTTACTGCAGTGTGTGGCAGCAGGATGGCCAGGTCTCACTCATCAGATGGTGGCAAGTTTGTATAGATGGTGAAGAAAGCGAGAGTGCAGCCTTTCACCTGTATCGACCCCAGTTCTTGCCAGGCTCAACCACATCAAACAGCTTGTGGGGATTACTCAAAATTCGAGTTGAGCTGCGTGAGGCGGCGGGCAGGCTTTGCAGGGCTGGTCTCGCAGCCTGCCCATGGGCACGCCAAAAACAAATGCATTCAAACATTTGGTTAGAAAATGGTTTGGGGAATTTTTTTTCAGGGTTGTTTTCTCTTTTTTTTTCTTTTTTTTCCCCCTAAGTCTGGAAGCCATGGGTGAGTCATGTCCCAGCTTTCCTCAATGAGAGATCTAGAGCATATTAAAAAAAAAAAAAAAAAACCCACCCAAAAAAAACAAACAAAAAACCCCCAACCAAAACACGTCTGTTGTTTTAATCATGGCTTGGTTTCACAAGACATAGCCGGTCTGGGCTGTGATGCAACTGAGTTTCTTCTTCCAAATCCCACACATAGATTTTTAAGTTTCTTCTGAGATCCTCTACCAGGCTGGCAAAGCTGGTATGTGCACCCTCAGATTCCCCCAGGGACCTCTGTTGCTGTATCTTTCTGAGCACATAATGTCCCGACATGATAAGCAGTATTTCTTACCTTAACCTGTTCCTCTCCAGCACTGGTCAAGGCAGTTGCTGCTCTAATTTGAACTAGCAGCAGCCAAAGTGCCAAGGGATTTAAGAGCCAGGGCGCTGTTGCTGCATGTGCTGGTGGTCAAACCCAGCTTGCCTCCTCCCTGGATTAGTCCCCGTTGTGTGAAGCATCTGTGCGTGTGTGGGGAGGGTTAAAGAGTGATTTATTTTGCCTGTGGGAAGGTGGAGAGCTGCAGCCATGGGGATTTCTGATACAAAACAGCAATCGATTTTTATCTGGGTGCAAAACCCCGCCAGAAACCAGGGCACGCTGCGGTGTGCAGGCACAGCCAGCGTGGTTTGCCTGCTCTGGGAGAGCTTGGGTGAATAATGCACCAGTGAGAGGCTGCGGGGCTGGAGGAGAGCCTGCAAAGCAGGCAGGAGGATGCTGGAGCTGGTTCATCCTCCAGCAGTGAAGCCCAGGCAGCTTCAGATGCAGAGCTGCTGAGTGGGTTTTTCTTCCTTGCATCTAACACAAATAAAGAGCTCACAATCCTGGTTCGCTCCACTTCCCCCTCCCCTCCAAGAAAAAATCCCCCCCCAACTGTGGAGTGAGTGGGAATATTTATGAACTGTGAGAACATCAACCACAATGTTATTTTTAAGTTTGTTTTAGATGAGCAGCTCTGGCTTTTCCATGATATAAATCAACTGTTGAGTTGTGTTCGGCTGTGAAGTTACTTTTTTGATCTGAAGGTGATATTTCCAGTGCTATGAAACACCCGGAGAAGGCTTGTGTCCTATGGAAAATCATGCTAGGCTCTTCCCATCTGTAGTCAGGATCATTTGCCACATGTTATCATTTAGAAACGAGCTCTTTTCATTTGGCCAGGCAGGAAAAGTGGTTGGAAAACATCGCAGACCCACACAGCCTTTTTCTCACTCCCCTGTAGCCTGTATCTCTTGGGAACAGGGCAGCAGACTAACACAGGGTCCTCTGTACTATTTGACAGCCCAGATCCAGCCCATGAGCCATCAGAGAGCTGCTGCTGATTGTCCAAAATGAGCGTGAGCTGCCCAGTTAGCTCCAGTGGGCACCAGTTCTGAGCCTCCTGGGAAGTGGGACGACAACCTTGCTCCCTCTCCCTCCAATAGGCTCAAGCTCTTATTGCACAGAGATTCCTGCCTTCACTAGAAAATGATTAAGTTTTCAATGTCTCCAAACATCAGATCTTAAAATCTGCCTCTCTACAATGCATGAAAAATGCATCCCTGGCCTTACTATGAAGAAAAATGTACAGCATGGAAAATATTAAGCTGGTTCTTGTATTATAGGTGTTTACCAGACAATGGCTTTCCTTCCAATACCAGGCTAACACTGCTAACGTGGGCACCTACCTCCCTTGAACCAAACGCAGAACTTCCCTTACTCAAATAGAAAATAAACTTTAGAATTAATTCCTGAGGGATGTGCAGCCCCAGGGACATCCCCTTGGGAGCCCTGCCCTTCCACCCACCTTTGCAGTGGGCTTAGGCCCAGGGTCCCTGTGGGAAGGGGGGGCTGGGGTCTCATCAGCTGCACTTATGGATCTTGGAGCAGGGATTGCCTTTCTATTCCAGAAGCCTGGAAGTAAACACAGAGCAGTCTAAAGGATCTTTGGGGTCTGTGTGGAAACGTCATTAGGAATCAAATGTCTTTTTACCTGAGGAGTTTTAGAAATGTGCTGTTTGATTGCATGGGGTGAGCAGGGCCTGAAAGCACACATGCAAGTGTGCAGTGTGCTTGTGTGTGTAGGAAGGTTTTTAATCCAGAGGTCACCTCTTCCCAGGCTGGTGTCACCCAGTGCTGAACCACGAGCTTTGAGGCAGCAGCTTTGGTGAAGGGATGCAAGATGCTGCACGAAAGGAATGGTGTCAAAGCTTTAGGTCCCGAACCCAACACCGAAGCAAATGCACTGGCAGATTCTCAGCTGAGATTTGTGGGGACTTTGAGAGTCACAAAACCCCACGGGTTATCAAACACCTCTTCACATTCCCCTCCTGCCGTGGAGGAGGACCAGGCGTGCTGCATCTTCTTCATGTGGCAAGCCATGTGTTGCCACCGCGCCGCGAGCTCAGCGGAGGCGCTGAGATGAGACAGTGTGGCCTTGCAGGAAGGCTGGATGCTTCACAGTGAGGCAGGAGCATAAAGAGCACACACCTATGTGCTCTCTCCTACCAGACATCCTACACCCTGCTGCAGATGATGCTTTAGGATGGGGGTTGTGAACAGCCAGGAGGGCTTGTTTGGGATGGCTGGGGGCAAACAAATGGAATATTTCCTTGCCAGGCTGCTTGAGAGTTAATCCAACTTGCCCTTTGCATGCTGGAAAAGGAAAGGCACCAGCTGCATATGGCTGACATGACCCTGGAGGAGGATGCAGCAATGCAGGATAGGGTTTTCATTGAGACCCTGGCCCACAGGGGATCTGCTGAAAGGATGGAGAATGACCAAGAGGCATTAGCCATGGCTATTTTTGACATCAGACCTTGATTTGAATACAACACCCACCACAGCAGCAGGAAGGCAAAGATGTAGTAGATCTAGAGAGATCTAGAAATTATGGTTCCCTCATCACTTCTCATGCCTGCTGCCCACCAGGAGATCAGGTCTCTTCTGCCCAGGCCTTGCAGTCCAGTGCCTGCCCCAAAAGGGTCCCAGTCCCATCCACATGTGGCCACCACAATGAGATCAGCAGGGCTGCAGGGGTGGTGCTGATGCCCAGACTTTGCTACTCTACTGACAGCTGTGCTGGCCCCCACCTAGAAAGCATAAGGTTTTCCACTTGGAGTAAGCTGTTACTGGTCTAAACGCTGCCCAGAGCTGGCACAGGATTAAGCATGCACAGAGGGACCATGACGGCCCTGATTGCCTGGGGAAAGGGGGCTGTCAGCTGGACAGCCCATGAGTGAGAGGCTGTCCTCCCACGCACCCCTGCATGCCCCAAAAGCAGGTGGGGAAGGGCCAGGAGGAATGGCCTCAGTGCTCCATGCTGTGCCCCAGTCAGGCCCTCCTCTAATTGAAAACATTCTGCGAATGGTGAGGTCTGGCCGGTGCCCTCCAGGAGGGGCAGGAGTGGTTGGGAAGCCCCACTGCATCCACCACGGGGGCGGAAGCGATCCGGGACCTGGCAGATTGGCTCCATGCCACCGGAGGACCATCCTTGGCCAGCTTTGCCTCGCCTGGGGTCAGCCACGAGGAATTGTGGTGGCCCGGGCACCGGGCATGCAGCTGCCCACCGCCGGCCTCGCCAGCAGCGCTGCGTGCCAAGGCGCCCCGTCCGAGGCAGGAGAGGAAGCAAAAGCGGATTTGCATGCCACGGCTACACCCTGCCTCAACCAAATTACCAGCAGATGAGCACCGGCGCACCTCCCGCCTGTTCCCTAATTTATGGCAGGAGAAGCAGGGAGGGGAAGGTGAGGGGGAGTAGGGGAGGGAACAACAAACGTGGCCATTATACATGCAAATGCAGCACTTGGTGCTCCTTCAGTGCTTTCCCTCTGAGCACCCCCGTGTCTTTTTCTTTCCCATCAGTATCAATCCGGTNTTCTTTTTCTTTCCCCTCTCTGCCAATCCGGTCGCCGTCCTTCCCTTTTGGGGGGCAGCCGGTGCAGTCTCCCGCGGGTGAGCAGTGCTGGGTGTCTCCGGCCCCGTGCCTGCCCTGCCGGACCTGCCCGGCCCCCGGCGCTGTGCCGGGGCAGAGCCGCTGCCCGCACCTGCCCGCACGGCCGGGTGGGAGCCCCGAGGCTCGCCCGAGGCCGAGCACGGCGTCTGGGACGGAGAACAAAGCCGGTGCTTCACCTCCCCGGACCCGCGCCGACTTCCTCCTTGGAGGATCTGCCAGCTTTCCGCGGCAGCTTCCCATGGGGACAAGCCAAACAGAAACTCCTGCGAGGCTGGCCGTGCCCGCTGGGTCAGACACATCCTCCCCGTTTGCCCGCTGGAGCCGCTGCCTCCAACGAGAACGAAACGGGGACGTGCCGACACTCCGGAGCCCTTTCCAGAGGCAGCGCTCAGCTTTGGTACCTCCGGCCTTAGGTCGATGCTGTTGGAGAGGCTGAGGTTTGCCTGCCCCTGCAAATCGGGAGCAAACCTGCTGAGCAACTTTGGTATTAAAAAAGCGAGTCCAGGATGGAGCGGGGGGAGAGCAGGATCAGTCCGTTCGCAGCTCCTCCGGCGAGGCTCTGTAATGGAGCAGCCCTTTGTGCGTAGCAGGAATGGAAACAACAGCCCTCAAGTCTGACCCCAGACAATTGTTTCCAGTGAAGAGGGCTGGGGAGGCAATTAATAATGTTTAAACAAAAGAAATAAAAAAAGCAATACTGTATCTAGAAATTCTTCTGAGGGCCAGAGCTGTGACAGAAAGATATATGCTTTAGCATTGCTGTCAAAATAAATGACTCTCCTGAGAGAAGGAGTTTTCCAGGCTCTTTCTGCCCCACTGGACACAATTTAAGAAATGCATTGTCGCTAAAAAACACTAATTTTAGCTGGAAGATGAATTGCATAGGGTCATGTTTTAACTCGTATGCTGGAAGGACAGGGGATATATTATTAGAGAACCAGAATGCAAACGGTAGTTTCTGATTAGAGGAGAACATCGTCAGCATTTCTCCAATTAGGCGTGGGCATCAAGTTCCCCGGCACACAGAGGGGCTGCTAGCAAACCTTCGGCTCCTCCGCTGGGAGCAGAGGAGCCGGCTGAGGAAGCGCAGCGCAGCTCTTCAGAGCTGCTGTGGACATTCTCAGAAAGAGCCACCTCCTCGACTCCAGCTGTCAGTGTGCTGCAGCCCTGCCGCCAAGGGACTCCCTCTAAGAATTAGAAGAGAGGGTGTTTTCCGTATCTCCTTCCAACCCTTGCCCTTGCAGAGGGGCTCTGCAGTGCAGATTTTCTACAACATGGATGTTCATCCCCTGAGATGTGAACCCAGATCACCAAATTCATTTTGCAGAGACCACCAAACGGCCATCTGAGATCAATTAGCTTGTCATTACTCATCCCCATCAGATCTGAACTGCTGACCTACAAGTGAAAGTCCGTATATTTGTCTCCCATGCAATGTGCAGACTCATCCAGCTATCTAATGAGAAGAGCTTCCTCTGTAAACAAAGCCGAGGAGGTCGTGCTCTAGCCGTCCATCGCCTGCTCCAATTAGCTTGAACCCAAGGGCCAAGTTGAGCTCAGTGTGATGGAGAGGTAGGAGTCTCTGGGGTGTCCGGCTCTGTGACAACAGGCTGCTGACTGGAGCAGAATGGCTCCCATTAGTGACAATTTCAAACAATTTTACCACTTGAAATGCCATTTTAGCTTTGCATTTGAATGGCTGCTTTGTTATTTTAAACTGCTATTCATAACTAGTTAGTAGTTGCAAGTATAGCCTTATTTATTGAAGACACTGAATGTGCAATCCGGAGGCAGTATTTATCGGGTCATGTGCTTTGGAAGTTCATTATTTAGATGAGGATGCCTAATGTGGAAGGAGATACAGCTCTTTTAATTAAAGGAGCGTGAATTTGACTGAAACATTTGCTGCCTGCAAAGGCTGTAATTATCACACAGGATACAATTCGTCATTTAAATCTAAAAGATCCACAGCCCCTTTCCTCATTTGAATGTGTGTGTTCTTGCATATCTGTTTTCTGATAGTGTGTAGGGATCCCTTTGAAACAGCGTTAGTCCCAACTTTGAATTACTTCAGGATGCCTGGGAGGCACCAGTAGGTTTTAGACCATGTGGGAGAGTTGCTTCAAGTTTCCAGAGTTTTCTGGCATGTGTGGATGTTGCTGTACAGGTGCGGTGGGTGGTGTTTAGGTGTCTCATTGTATGGGCTTGGGAACACAGATGAAGAGAATCATTTAGGTTGGGAAAGACCTCTAAGACATGAAGTCCAGACTGGAGCATCATCAGAGGCAGCATTTCTCTGCCCCTGTGAGAGGTTGCAGCTCCCTCCTCTCTGCTCCCTGCTCTGCAGGAGATGGACTCCAGCAGCCAGCCCCTAAACCAGCTCAGGCTGTAAATCATCCCATCCATGCCCTGAATGCATGGCTGCAGCTGGATCAGTGCCTCTGAAGAGCAAGACACTGCCAGCAGCACTGGGGCTGTTACTTGTGCCTTTCTGGTGTTGGAAATGCAGCTGGGAGCACCAGCCTGCTCGGGGACATCTTCATGACAGCAGCTGCACAGGCAGACCACTGGCGTGACCCTTCCTCTGTGGTTGTGTCGCTCTGAGCACAACTGTCAGCCTTGCTTAGAATTCACTGGGTTTATTACTGTTTAATTTTTTGCCCTAAATATAGGCCAATTGTTTTTCCCTTCGAGTGATGGAGGATTTTATTGTGAGCTGCATTTTCCAAAACCTTCTCGAAAGGGTAAGGGCTATCAGGGAAGCAAGTACTGGCTCCAGTGTGTCATTCTGGATTTCTCTTAAGCTTATCCTCTTTGGTGTGGGTAGGGTGCATTGCTGGTTCCTTTGTTATTATTTTAATTAGAAATACCCAAAGGCAAATGGTAGCTGGATATGACAGATGAGGCTAGTTTGACATTAGTGCTGCATGGCACAAACCTGAACACTGCTGCTTTTTCTTTTAGAAACTACGAGCCTCTACCTACACTGTTGGTATAAAGAGAAAGCTTTTTGGAAATTGCCAAAGCTTGTAAAATAATTACTTCTTTTAAAAAAAAAATCCTAGAGTTAATAAAAACCATACTCTTCATGATTAAGACTTTTTGAATGTTTTCTTTACTGTATCTTAAAATTCCAAATAAATCAATGCCTCTATGGAATTTTCAATTGACACAAATTTGTTCCACCTAAAATGAATAGTAAGTCTGAGAAAGCAATAGGAAATTGTTAATTCATCACTGCCTGCCTTCCCCTGCTATATTTTTTTTCCTAATCAAAATGCAACCTGATATTCAATCCAAGGAAAACATTTCAAGGAGTCCATCATATGCCACAAGCTTCCAAATTTTCTAAATCTGATAGCGAGAAAACATCATACATCTTAGTCATTAATGTACACTCTGAAAAGATAAATGTAAGGTTCAGTTTTTACCACAGTTGCAGCAACCTGTAACTGATGGCCTTTCCACAAGATTCATGGGCTGATGGAACAGCAGCAGAGGGACATTTCAATATACTGTGTTACAGTCTTGGGTTTCAATGCTTAAATGAGCAGAAAAAAATATCCCAATTATCCGGCCTTGATTCAGAACAAATCTGAGACACAAACCTGAGGCTCATTCAGGTCAATGGCTTTTAGGCATGTGCTGAATAAATGTCTTCCTGAGCTGGGGCCATACCCATGAGCACGGTGAGAGCACAAGTCATTGGAAACATATTGTCAATGTAAAGAAAGCAGCTGCTCTTGGTCTCGTATTTCTGCCTCTACAAGTCAGGATAAAGCTGTGCCTGACATGCCGCCCCTTGGGGTTAGGACAATACATCTTGCAGGAAAATCCCACAAGAGTAATGAAGCTTTGGAAGAAAAATTAGGCTGAAGCTTATGTTCCACTGCAATTGAAGCACCGCTGAGCTCTGTGCCAGGTGTGTGTGCCTTGCCACCAGGAGTGCCAGAAATGGAGAAGTGGTCCCTTCCTCGCCTCCCAAGCCATCAGCAGCTGGAGCACCTTTGGCCCGGATGACTTAATAGCTGCTGCTGGCTTAGCACCCCAAGGAGCTGAAATTGTCTCTTTGAACACGTGCATCTCACAGGTGCTTGGCACTATATTTAAGACACAGGTTCATCAGCAGAGAAACAGGAGCTGTGCTCGGGAACACTTGTCATAGCAAAGGCTTCATGTGCTCAAAATGGAAATTAGGAAATCAAAAAGACAAAGAAACTATTCAAGTAGTTTCTGAGCAGATTAATGGAAAATGCAGGAAAGTAAGAGTGTGAACATTGCCATGCAAGGGAACAAGAGTTTCTGAAACACTTGGGGAACTAGAGATGAGATAAAACAAGGGAGAGTTCAATGCTGGGCAGCTTTCACAAACTAGTAAGTGAGTAGTTGATGAGAATATAACTAGCTGCTACTGCAGATGGAGGCTGTGACTTGAGGTCTTTGAATTGCAATTGCTGCTTTGCTCTTGCTCATTTTATGCAGCTGAGCTGGGAAAATAAATGACATCTCACTTTCTCTACCTCTGCTCTCAGGATTTGGGGTGACCATTTAGCTGTCTATAAAATGTTTTCTGAAGTCTTTGAAGAGAAAGCAGGATGAAAAAAGCAAGTACTTAGTGCAACTGCTGATAAAGACAACGTGCTGAATTTTAGGCTCCTTTTAATCTTTCAGCAGTCATGTGCTCCCTGAATACATGTGTTTTCTTACAGAGCAAAGAATAATGAGCTTTACATCCTGCATTGCCACGAGCACTTCCTCTTCAGTTCAAAGGCAGTGCAGAGGGATCGAGATGGAGAGACCCATCTTCATGTCCATATTCATGCCCACCTCTGCTTTGACTCCATTTCAAACGTAGCATCTTGCACTTAGCAACTCGTGATCCTGTTTTCTCACTTCTGTGTTGTGGCAATGTCGCTTTCCTTGGAGAAAAGTTCTTGTTTGTCATTAAATACCGGTGTTTGAGAAACAAAGCGGAGGAGGATGGTACTTCCAAACCAAGGGCATCAGCATGTTTTTAACAGCCTGCCTCCGTGCTTGGGACTCCAGCTAGTTACCCGAGGTACTCGGTTTTGCCTACGTAAACATTANAAAAAAAAAAAAAAGGTGGATTACAGACAGCTTCAGAGGAAAACGTGCAGACCTGACTTTCAAAGCACTTTGCACGCCCTTCACACAAAGCAGAGGGAAAGCTGGTGCACAGACAGGAGCCGTGGGAGCAAGAAGCTCCCAGGCAGTGAGCTCAATCACTGCATGGTGCTCCTGGGCTTTTGTTAGATGTTTGCTGACAATCACACTATTCCTAAATGAAGTGTCAGTGATAAATGCTGGGAAACAGACCCACTGAGAGCACAGCTAGGACTGTCTGTACTCCTGTGCCTGGGTGGGGATGGCAGTGGTGTGCGGCTTTGGCGTTGAGCTCTAGTTACCTAAAGACCAGAATGACTCAACCGGCTTCAATTTCAGCATGTGCCAAAGGAATTCAGGGACTGCAACTGCTTGAATTCAAAATGACTAGGGTGCATTTTCAGTGGACAGAAAGTGGGGGCTTTTTCCAGCTTTGTGGTTGTCAGGGGGAATTTGCTTCCTGGGGACACTTTCAGGTGTCTATGGCTTCTTCTGTGGGAGATAAAATTCCAGCCAGGGGAGAAAACTCACTGAAATTCAGCCTTTAGCAACCAAAATGCACAATGTGGTGTGTGACAGACGTTGAAAGAGGGAAAGCTGGACCTTGGGGCTCTGCTCTGAAATGCTTTACTTGTGCTCTTACAAGAAAGTTTAAGGGCTTGAATCTATATCTTCTGCTAAGAACAATTTTCTTGGTCATTCCCCTTTCAGATGAGTGGTGCCCTGAGAGAACAGGCCTGCTCTGATAACTTACTAACTGTGAAGGAGCTGCAAAGTAATAGTTGCTTGGTTTCTCCTTCATAACAACCTGCAAGCTTTGCCTTGGAGGTGAGGAAGGACTGCGCTGCCTGCAGGCAGAGCTCTCAGGAAGGTAATCCCTGAGTGCAATTGCAGCTTGTCTCTGGCACACTTTCATCCAGATTGTTACTGGTAAAGCCTAAGGTGTGAATCCCTTGAATCTGTACTTGGCATTTCCCAGAGACAGAAGCCCAAGGTGGGTGGCCAAACATACCCTATTTGACCCTAAAACAGCAGCATGAAGAGCACCCCAGGATTTCATCTCTGGAAATGCATTCTTCAGGTTCCCTCCAGATAAGAACATACTGAAGGGCAGAGCTCTGCCATGGCAGTAGACTCCTCATACAAGCAGGAAAGAACCATTAAGACAGCATGGTGGAAAATGAGTTTGTTGCCAAACTGAATGAGAGCAGATGTGATGGGGGCCAGGATTCAACAGTGTGAAATCAGTCTGCAGAGTGCAAAACAAAAACCTCTGGATCCCAGAAGATCTGACACTCAGAATTGATGCTCATGAATTTGTTATGACACAATAACATCAAGGAAGCTACTGCTAAGAGCAAAAGAGAAGTGGTGATGAAACAAGCCAAGGTTGTGAGCTGCCCACCAGACATCCTCAGCTAGGCAGCGGTGGGCTGTCCTCTGTGGAATCTTCTGACATGCTCAAGTGGCTTCCTTTGATTCCCAAAGGATGCCTCTTTGACTTCCTGCTAATAAAACAAAGCCTTGAACAAGAAAGAACAGAAACACCAAATAAACAGGATTCCCCCTTTTATGAAGTAGATAGATATACAGTGAAGACCAGCCGGGTTGGAACTGAAACAATAGAGTTAAAAAGTAGATGATGAAAATGGGGAGGAAAAGCTCCCATTCAAGATCTTTCCTCAGAAAGATGAAGCACACCAGACTGCTAGATAAAAGGGACATGAGCAACCTTGGATCTGACAGCAGAGTGGAAATCCCCTGGCTGGAGAAAAGAAGAGAGGATGAGGTAGCTCTAAGGAGATCCTAGGGTAATGGGCTCAAATAAACCCTAGAGCAGAAGAAGAAGCAGTCAAAAGAGGAACTTCATCAATCAGTGGCCATAAAAATGTGCATGTAAACTTCTAAGAAATTCCCAGGGAGAAGAACAATTTGGATTGAGAAATGATGAGTGCAGAACTCCAAATACTGGTCACTGGCCCTAGCCAAGCAGTTTACTATGAGCACGGAGAGGTCACACAGCCTCCATGGGCCTCTGCTTCACCACTCCTTTTCAGACTGGGGTAGAGATATTGCCTCAGTTAAAACATGGATGTAAAAGATAGATCACTTCTACATGTGTAAAACTCTTTCACTAAGAGAGGAGAATTATTGCTCATTATTAGCATGTGCAGATGATTGTGTATAGAGTAAAAAGAGTCTTGAAGTGTCACCCAGTTCACTTTTTAGCTGTTCTTTGCTACATCAGGGATGATTGCATTCCATCTGCTTCTGACAACCTCCTGTGATGGAAGTTCAGTTCTCCTGGGAAATCTATCCCAGGACCCAAGTTATCTTTACAGTTAAACATTCTCCTGTTACCTAATCTTGATCTTGCTGCTGTGACTTGAACCCATTCATTACTGCTCACCCTATCTGCGCAGGTTTTTGTAGATATGAGAGGTGTCTGGGGTTTTATGAGTGGGTTTGTACCCATCAAGTGTGTCGTGTGGTTTTCACTCTAAGAAGCAGTCTGACTACTTACAGCTTTGCCAAAGCTCAGCTATTTAGGCTAAAGCCTTTCCATGCCAGGCATTTCCCTCAAGCTCTTTTCCACCCCCTGCTTTTTTTCTTCATCTCTGCCTTTTTGTTTTAAAATGCAGCCAAAAATCTCAGCTGTTTCTGAGAACAAGGTTAGGGAATGGTACTGCTGCATTATGGCTGAACAGGAGAACTAGAGTGGGGACTATATTTAGAAACCTTGAGTGCTCTGATCTGAAATCTCAGGGAGGGGCTGTGACGTGAAGGTCAACTGGTCAGGTGCTAAGCCCCCCAAAATGAGAGCTCCCCATGGTAGACACAGGTTGGTGGGCCTGGAAATCCCAATTCATAGTGAGATGTTCCTTGTGTTAGGTTCAGGAGTTAGTCTTCTTGTCCTGAAAGGACTTTTCTTCCACAGCACAAACTCATTTGGGCATGGAACTTCTAGTAAAACAAGGTGTGGGAGCTCACTACACCTGTGTGCATTTTTTCTCTCTTTTTTTTCTCTTACACCACAAACTGTTGAATCTGCAGGTCAAACTCAAGCAAATTTGAGCGTGGGAGGGAAAGCAAGCTTCAGAAATTCCTTCAAAAGTCTTTAGATTACATGGGATGAGTGAAAGGGCAGAATGGGGGTGCAAATCCTGAGGAAGCTAGAGTACCTTTGCTTTAATGCTCTGCAGAGCAGATCGTGTTTGTGGAGAACATTGTCATTTGTCAGCGTGCCTGTGACAAGATCCAACTTCGTATTTAAGATGTATTTTTCCTCCTTCAGCTTTCCAGGGTGGTTTTTTTCTTTCCCCCAAACAGTTAAGACTTTAAAATCCAGGATCTCTGATGAAACCAGATCTGCCTCTGATACACATTAATCATGGCTGGATTATGGGGTTGGAGTAGCCACTGGAATTTCTTTCTGGTGAAACTGGAAGTGACCTTTGTTTCTTCTTGTTCTCTGGGTCAGTCTCAAGCTTAACTGGACATCTACAAAGGCTGCAGCTGCTAACAGAGACCACAAAGGTGACTGAGGGCTGAAGAGCAACGCCCGCCACTCTCGTGCCTTGCTCCTTTAGCTGCTGCTGTAGTGTTGGCTCATGGATGTCTTGCTGATCTCCTTCCTCTCGGTAAGCATAAGTCTGGGCAGAGGGGGAAAGGCAAAAACTGCAACAAATTGCAATACTAAGCACTTAAAAAGAGGGGAAATGCACATATAACAGGAAAATACCGTGCTAGAGCGTGCTGAGGAATCTGTCTTAGGACACAGAGAAGGCAGAGGGGCTGTTGTAAATAAACCCTTCAACCAGGAACATGCAACCAAATCTGCATGGGGAAATTCTTGTGCCCTTCTGAAGTCAAGGCAAAGTCTATGAGGCCTCGTTCTGACCCGGGGCGTGCCCGTTTGGATCAAGGTGGAGGACTGGGGCCATCCTAATTCCTAGTCAGTAAAAACAAATAGCTCCAGCAACAGAGGAGAAGCATGAAAACAAAGTTACTATCAACACCCTGCCTTTTTGAAATCCCTTCCAAATTCTCCAAGGATAAGATCAATGCGAACAAAAACAATAACAGCTCTGTGTGGAAAGAAGGTGAAAAGGCAGCTCCCTCAGCAGCACACACCCAAGGAATGGGCTTTGCTTTGCTTTCTTGGAGCTGATGTGAGGCTGGCACAATTCGGTAGCACCCCAAAGCATCAGCCAGGTTTGGATTTTTTTTTTTTCACTTTGCGAGCACTGTAATGAAAGCAGCGGTCGGCACCCCCTGTGCCAGAGCACTTCAAACCTGCCCGTGATGGAATGTGCTGATAAAGAGGAATATTTCCTTGTGGACTTTACTAGAGACGTAAATTTAAATATTGCTAATTTCCAGTATCAGCCTCAGCGAAAGACTTCACCCCATGGTGATCCATCTGTAAATGGTGGCAGTTCTTTCTAGCCTTGAATGTTTAATTAGACAACACATTCCATGACTTTCTCTCCCAGTCTCTCAGTTCTCCTAAGTGGACCACTGATTTTTCTGAAAGCACAATAAAACAGCCAGCAATCCGTTTGTTACAATGAGATGTGGCAGCCTAGTGTGTTAGGTGTATGGAAATGTAAGGTTTTGATGTGGTTACTGTGTAACAAACCAGCAGAACTCGGCTCCGTTCTGAAAAGTTCACCTCGAGAATGAAATTAATTCTTTAGGAGCGATTTTTTTCTAGAATAATCTGATGGTTAAAAGTTTTTTGCTGCCTTTTATGAGACAAATTTAAAGCTGGGCATGTGGATAAATATGAGTGACCAAGATGACTGAAAGGCATGACACTAACTTACAATATCTTCAGGAAAACTCCTTAGAAAGAGAAGGCAAAAAAGTCTTCACAAATGCAATTTCTTTCCACCACTGGATCTCTGAGAGGAAAGAATTATATCTCAAAGCTTACAAGAATAACTTCTTTAGAATCTGAAGAGTCACTTGGACATTATCTGTACCAAGACTGAATCACCTCTAACTGTTTTACTAAGTATAACCAAAAGTATAACAGACTGTAAGACAGCTTGCTCAGTAATAAACATTCACATGTGAAAGAAGAACAGAGCTTTGAGTCACTGTTTAGCTTTCTTCCCCATGATCTCAAATTAAACCCATGAACAGCTATCCCTACAAGGGCTTTGCTTCCATGCTTCGAATCCTAACATACCCTGTGCTGGTCATGCAGGAGCAGACACTGATGCAGGATATGAGCTCCTCTCTCACATCAGCCACCAACTTAGTTTGTATCAAGCAATGTCTTACAGCACTGTGTATGCTAACAGGAGGAAAAACCCAAAAGAAAAACAAAGCCCAAGACCCCCTGAAGACTGAAAAAAAATATATAATTAATCCAGAGTGATGATGTCACATTTAGGTTATCAATTCAAGTGGTGGAGGGGTTGGGGTTGATTCAAAGAAAGGAACAGAAGATCTCAGCCTAAGGCCATGGGAAAACCCTTTATAGTGAGGGTGAGCCAAAAGCTCTCTCCCAAAATGCGCCTGCTCAGTTATGTAGATTATTTCTAGAAGGTTCTCAGTTCTCTTTGTTACTATTGGTTATGTTCTACTGCAAAGATTATAATATTTGTAATCGTTTCTCCCCATTGAATCCCTCTGTCGAAGCACACATTAACTCCTCCCTACTTCCAAGTTTATAAATAAGAAAGTGAGGGACAAATGTTTTACCAGGGCCTGTTGCAATAGGACAAGATGTAATGGTTTTAAACAAAGAGAAGGTCAATTCAGATTGGATATAAGGAAGAAATTTTTTTACAGTGAGGGTGGTGAGGCACGGGCACAGGTTGCCCAGGAAGGAGGTGGATGCCTAATTCCCAGAAACATTCAAAGTCAGGCTTGCCAGGACTCTGAGCAACCTGGTCTAGTCAAAGATGTCCCTGCTCATTACAGGGAGATTAGACTAGACAGCCGTTAAAGGTCCCTTCCAACCCAAACTATTCTAGGATTTTAAGGATTATAAAATGCATTGTAAGGAGACCATATGGCAGATAGCAGCACAAAAAAAGCTATGTCTTAACAACATACAACTGAGTGCCATTAGCACTGTCTGTGTACTGATAAGAGCATCTTCAGAGCTATTTTCACAAAGGCAGTTTTAAAACACTTCCTTTTATGTATTTAGGCTTGTGTGAGTCACATTTTGTGCTCAGTTAAACTTTCTCCTCATTGCTCAACATCTGGGATAATGACAGTGCCTGGCTCTTTACATGGATATCTCAAGATCTTCATCTGGAGATCTCGAGTCACTTGATAGGTGGGCGAATTAAAGCATAAGAGGTGAAGCCATATGCCCAAAATGAGCACTTAGAAGGCCAAAAGCAAAGTTGGAAGAGGCATCCAGTTCTGGCTTCTGCTTGCCAGACAAGGGAGAATCTGAGTTCAGATATCTCTTTTAACAGTTTGTGCTGAGATTGGTAAAATGAGGGGGAAAAAAGGGTGTTTAAAATAAAAACAGCATACTTCCATTGCCAAAACATGTATAAATGGCACAAAATCTTAGAAATGTATACCTACTGCAGTCATCATAACCGTCCCAAATAACCAGTATTGAAAATCAAGTACGCTTCTGGGATAATCTGTTTTAATTCTCTAACAATTGTGTAACTCGGGCTCCATTACATCATTTGGAGGAATAATTTGTTCTGACCTTCCCAAGTTGCATTTCATATTGTTTTTACTAGGAAAAAAAAAAACAAACAAAAAATAACCCAACTGTATTCCTCTGGTTAATGCAGAGAATTGAAACGGATTTTTCAATTCATTAAGATGTTGTGTACCAAGGTCATTGATCAGAGGCAACCTTTGCTACACCAGACTCCTGAATCTGATATCCCTCTGCACTTTATATTTGCACACTTGTGACCTTTTTATGATTAAAAAGTGGCTATCAAGTGGAAGAAGGGTGTATCTAGGTGGATGCCCTAGGCTGTACAGGCCACGCTTTTGGGGGAGAAGCTGGCTGCACTTGTATGTTATTGAAACAAAGGCCATTCCTGTGTGAAGCACACTGTTCAACTGCCAGTGCTTACAACCAGCGACAGCCCAGGCTGCCCAAATCACACAGCCAGGGAAGGATGGCTGTGTCTACTGGCTTTTCATGTAGGCCCTGCTCAAGAAGACCCAGGGATTTTGTTGCACTGTCGTAGTAACTCAGGCTGAAGTAGAGCTGTGGATACAGCTTCTCGAGCATGAGAATTATTGTGACTGGCATGCTCACAGTGGAGGCTGGGAGCTTGGTCTTCAACAGCTTCAGTGAGGGAAGGGTCTCCTGTCTTCTGCTGAGTACTCCAAATGTTTCAAGTTATTTCAAGTAGCACCTGTAGGCATCTTCTTTTAGGAAAAAGGCTCCAGCTTTGGAATCTGGAATGAAGAAATGCATCTGTCTTGTAGTCTGGTTTAGAGAGAAGAGACATGAGGTGCTGTTTCCTCCCTCATACCTGCCGTGCTTGGTATTTTTTAAGTGGTAGGCAACTTCCCACTCATAATGCAAAATTGGATTGTTTTGTTTAACTGTTGTGGTATAGCTCTTATCTCTGTGTGCTAGCTAAGATGTTTAGCTATCAACTTTGGACTTGGCCAAGTCCTGAAAGCTGCACATTGTTGCCTCTGGAGTCCCTACATCCATCTCTGCATGAAGTGCTTCCACAGACATGAAATGATTCTGATAGCTCATGATCCTTTTCATTGCCCATATCCTTAATTTGGGTTATTTTGGGAGTGCTCAGATAAGATAGACCTTTTGCTGATGTATGCAGGCTAGACATGAAAGGCCGCTCTGGGGGTGAGCTACAGTATTTCAGTATTTCAGGATGATTTCTGCATGTGACAATGGGTCCATGAACTGATCAGCAATACGTCCCAACTTCCCTTCCCCCACCCCCCACCATTGGTGGGGTGACTCCCTTGAATATATTCTGTCTGGGAGCATCAGTTGTAGTAGCAGGGAAATGAAAATTAGTCTGGGCAAAAGAAGTCAATTAATTTGCTCAATTCCTCCCCCTTCCTCCCCCTCCCCCCCATTTTGTAGTACCCATAAGCACAGACCTTGCGTAAGTGGATTGCATTTCACACCTAATGTGCATAATTATATCTTGCAAACAGTTTATTAATGGATCTATAATCACAGAGTAGCTTGTACATACATAATGCTGGTGTTTGATTATACTGCAGCTGCCATAGATCAATGGATACACAGGAGTCTGGCTTATTAGTGTCTCACACGTGTGAAGTCTGGAGAACAATATAACACCAGTGCCATGCAGTTGTTCATCAAATGCTGCTACCTAGAGGAAACCAGAGATTTTAAAGGGTGGTAAAGAAGGGTTATATAAAGAGCGGTACATAACTGGAACATAACTTGGAACTTGAAGAAAGCTCCCTTTCTCAGAAGCATTCCATCTTTAAATCCTTTAGTGGTGTTCTGTCTCAATTATCAATGCACTATAAACATGTTAGGTCTTATTTTGGAGAGGGATCTGTTCTGAGAATTCACTCAGAAAGCAGCGTGCCTACAAGCTTGACCATTTCTGTTTTCTGAAGGTGACTCACCCGGAGGACTGAGTTCTTGTGAATCAACAGACCAGCGATTTGCAGACTCAGCTAAGCCTACTAAAATCTGAGCAGCCTGAACCACGGTGCAATGTTCTGTGGAGATACCACCAAGATGCCTTTGGGAAGCAGTTGCATTTGGTTATGCACAAGGAAAAAGGTTCTGGCTTGTTTTGGTGCATTGTGCTAAAAGCAAAAAAA
>VWZN01013648.1:197755-243684 GCA_013396955.1 Regulus satrapa | reverse complement strand
GGACCGGCCGCACGAGGAGAGGCAGGCCCGCTTCCAGAACGCCTGCCGCGACGGCCGCTCCGAGATCGTAAGTGGCGCCGCGCTCGCCTCAGCCCGCCGGCACCGAGCCGGGCCGGGCCGCGCTTGGCTCGCGAAATAAAAGTTTGGGGGAAGCCATCGGGGCAGCGGGCGCTGCGCCGTGCCCGAGCCCAGAGGCTCGGGGCCGGCCGTGCCGGGACGGTGCTCGGGGCCGCGCCGAGAAAGGAGAGTTTTCCTTAAGGAGCGGAATGACATGGGCTGCCTTTCGGACGCCGAGGGAAAGGAGGTTTCGGTGAACGTTTGGGCAGCGTTTCTGTCCGCCTTAGGAATAGCGCTCCTCGCTGGAAGGTGTCCGCTCGCTCCCGAGCGGGGCCGGCGCCTGTGCGGGGCGCGGGGGTGACAGGGAAGGAAGGAGCAGCCGGGCAGGGCGAGCGGGCTGCGCTCCCTCCCTGGGCACGTGCTACAGCTACGGGCTGCTTATTGCAATATTCACACTGGTTTTCTTTCTTTCTTTCTTTCTTTTTTTTTTTTTTTTTTTTTTTTTTTTTTTTTGGTTTTTTTGTTCCCTTTCCGGAAACAGTAGCTTTGAGAAATGAGTAACATTGTTCAAAAGGCGCTAGTTTAAGGTCCTGAGTGAGCTGTTTGATGTATTTGTGAACTAAATCAAACGCTTTTAAAATTAGGCTTTGAAACTCGCAACTTCAGCTCCGTTTTTCTCATTCATTAAGATTAGTTAGGGACTACTGTCGCCCTCTGAAATAAGAAGTGAGATGAAGTATGGCTCGGAGTAGTCAAGAACTGGCTCCTTATTTCCTGGTTTGATTTCTGCTCCAGGTTGCTTCTATAGGATTGGTATTTCGTAGTGTTGCTAAGTTTGTAGCTCTACTATTAAAATGCAAAAGTAACCTTTTTTTCATTTATGGTATGTAGTGAAAGACAAGGTAAAATAGAAAATAAACCCCACTTCCACCAAGTTTGGTTTATGAGCATTCTTTAATTTCACGTGATATACACACTGCTAGTCAGTTCACAATGAAATTATTCTTATGTACAATGCAATTACTCTTATGCACATCCAGAAATACTTAAATGCAGTTACTATAACTGATCTTTTTCATTGTGTTTGTCAGTAAAAGGATACGCACTCAAAAACATAGTTGCCTTTTACTGGATAACTTTATTTTAAATGAATCTTATCCCTGCTTGTAAGCTCTTGTTTTAGAACCTGTAATATTATTTTACAAGAGCCCCCCAATACACAGATTCTTAATTTTGCTACTTGTTTTAACATTCATTTTCCTTTGTGCATGTTTGCTTCCTTTAAGAAAACACCGGGGAAACAATGGGTAGGTAAGGAAGACATAGTTTGTAGCATTGGAAGTTCCTGTACAGGTGAAAGTGCATAATGTACCTGAATCCCTCCCTAAAAAAAAAACCAAAAAACAAAGGCCATGTAGCTTATAACTAGCTTTCTAATGCAGCCTATGCAGTTATTTATATAGATGGGAAATTGCTGCAGTCTCACCTTTGTACTTCTGAGCCTGCTGCTGCCTTTTTTTGCCAGAACTTCATCCTTTGGAAGCCAACAGTGATGCATGTTCTACATATTTTCGCTCTACTTAATTATAAAACGGGCTCTATATTTCTTCATCTGAAACATCTGGTTTTGTTTTGTGAACAGGGCATGAGTAGTCAGGTTTATTTAGAAATGTAGTGTGTGTAATGACTGATGCTAAAAAGAGCTAGTAATTTTACTTTTTTATTTTTTTTTTTAGTCTTGAACGTTTTTCCAGACATCAAGGATTTATTCTTTTATCTCCAAAGGGAGCCTTTGCAAATGACCTTACATATTTTGAAGCAGAAAAAAAACTCCCAGAGAACAGCTCAGGGATTTAATGTAGAACTAGCAGAAGGTTGTTGGCTACTTGTGTCAAATAGCTCTTGATTGAATAAAGGAAATAATTACCAGTATTACTGAGAAGTAACTGTGGAGTGTGCTAAATAAGATTTCACATTTACTGGTAATGCTTTGATGACTTAAATAACCTCACGTGTTTGGTTTGCTTTGGAAGGTACTTGTATTTACATTGTCTGTGTGTGGGTCAGGTCACCCTTGTACTACCTAAAAAGCTTTTCACAAAATTTGTGACATAAATGTCCGATAGCTTTTCAGACTGGGCTTTAAAAGGCTCTGCAGACAAAACTAAGGTTTTGTTACTTTCAAGTTTGAAACAAAACAAGTGGTGCGATTTTTTTTTTAAATTGTCATTATTATTTTTTATTTGATGGAAATATAGTCTTGTATGGTTATTAACAGTACTATCCTCAAGTTTTCCATTATTGACTTATGATTTGATTTGAGAAGCGTATGGGTACTTTAACTGGTTGGTTTTGTCCCTTCAAAGGGAGAGAGCAGGCTCCAAAAATCCAGAGAACGAATATCTACAGAGCTTTTTATGGTTTAAATGGTGCCTGCCTGACTCTGTGAGGATGTGGAGTTTGTGTACTCTCATCTTCTTCTCTCTGATATTTTTCCCCTGTTTTTCATGGCTTTCTAGGACATGCTGGGGGTGGAAGCAGGAAGGCATGGACACTTCACTGTCTTGCTGGCTTTTCCAGAAAGCAAGTACAGTTCTTTCGATCCCGTAACTGGGCTGGTCCATAAGGCTTCGGTGGTCAGCCGCTTTACTCTCAAAGATCTCACTTATTGATATTTTAAATGCATAAATTAAGGCACATAAAACACATTTAGTAAAGATGCTCGGAGGTGGGACAAGTGTTCTTGAGCAGACTAAGTGGTGAACACTCAGAGTCACAAATATTTGGAGATAGGTGTAATTTTTTTTTTTCCTGATACGTGAATAGCATCACTTAGAAAAGCAAAGGGATAATAGAAGGTAGTGAGCCTGATAGTGATGGTCTGCAGCTCTGACAGATTTTATGCCTCCTAGTTGTGCAAGTGTGTCCTTGGTGAAACTTCTGTTACATCGATTGAAATGCTTGTCTTTGCAAACAAATATGAATGCACCAGGACAGTATTCTTCTGGCACTACTAACACTTATTTGTTAATTTTAATGACATTGAGAATGTGTTTACAGCAGACAAAACAAGCAACAAA
Organism: Regulus satrapa; assembly: GCA_013396955.1. Lineage (NCBI taxonomy): Eukaryota > Metazoa > Chordata > Aves > Passeriformes > Regulidae > Regulus > Regulus satrapa. The sequence goes on along the minus strand of VWZN01013648.1, from coordinate 240,547 downwards.
AACAGCAGCAAAAAAATTTATAATCTCCTTTGAAGGATAGCCTGCAACCAAAACTGATTGTAGAGCATTAGCCTCCCTCGGTGGAGGGGGAAGAGCCAAGACAAAGCACTTCTACTTTCAAAATGGGAGGTATTAATCCTGTGACAGTATTGCTCTCCATGACTAGAGCTACCTTAAATAACATGTAGCTATTGAGTCACAGGTAGGAGCACAGTTATACCATGGAGTGGCTGAATTCTGGGTTTCTTGAAAGCAATCTGCTTGTCAGGAAATTGCAGCTGTTAAAGTAGTAGTTGTATAGCTTTTAAGAAAAAAAAATTCTAGATTAATGATTATTTAAATCTAAGTGATCATGGTAGTAAATACAGCTGTTTGATTGCAACAAATTGTGTTTAACCCTGGGATTTTGAGAAGAGTGATATTGTGTGATTCTGTGTGAGTATTCACATGCTTATAGGACAACAAGCCCACCTGTACCACAGATTATAAATACTGTAAATCTGACTTCTGCCTCAGAATTGCTGCACTCATCGTGGTTTGGAGTTAAAATATGCTAACAAAACCAGGACGTTTATAAAGAAAACTGAATCCCATTTTCATGTGAAATTGTCGAAAATTGTTTGCGTAAAAGCAATGCATGCTTTTTTTAATGGGTCTAAGCCAGTCCCTTTAATGATTTCACAAAGGGCTGCAGCTGAGAGGAATTCCTACAGTTGCCTTTTCTCACTGACATAGCTTCTGCTGATCATCATTGGTGTTTTAATGTGACATGAGGAGTTTGGTGCTTGATTGAACCGTGCATTGATGCTGCATGCCAGTAGATGATAAAATAGGAATATTTACAGTTCAGTTAAATGTCTGTCTAGGTATAAGTAGACTGAAAAGAAACAAATAGTTTTCTTTTTAAAAAAAGTTGTCCTTAGTAATGGGTCTAAGGAGTTAATTTTCCTTCAGTAGTACTTTTAGAGATATGCAACCTCTTTGAAAAGCATGGGCAGTTTTTAATGTTGCAGGTACTAAGTTGGTGCAGGGTATCCAGATAGAACTGAAAGGACAGATTCTAATGTCAGCAAAACTGATTTGAAAGAAGTATTGATTCCATGTTGTATTTTATATCCAAGGCAGCCAATGGCAAATGTTGTCAAAATGGAATCAGATGTTTGTAACTTAATACTTAAGAAAAATGATGAGTGCATGTTTTTGACTTTAAGTATTCTCTATGCTGCCTGGCTTAAGACATAAACTGATGTAAAAATAAATGACTGCCTGCATAATTTATGTAATGTCTTGCTCCCTGATCCTGTTTGTATTGATTTTTCTAAAAGGCTTTTGTGGCCACAGGAACCAATCTGTCTCTCCAGTTTTTTCCGGCCAGCTGGCAGGGGGAGCAGCGACAGACACCGACCCGGGAATATGTCGACTTTGAAAGAGAAGGAGGCAAGGTAAGGAGGAAATTGTTGAAACTGAAAGAAATATTTTTATTTTTTTTGTGCTCATGGTCTTACTGGTATGGACTGCACGTATGATGTGGTATTTCTAATATTTCACATCTCCATGCAGGTAGGTAGCGGTGTGAGTACAAGTGAAAGCTGGTAAGATAAAATAGTAAAATAGTGCTTTGTTTAGGCAAAGGGAAGAATTGGGAAACACGTGGGCAGTACTGGTGGCTTTGTATTACTTTGAAGAACACAACTATTTCTGCTGTCATGCTATGCTAAAATTTTGGGGAACGGTCTAAATTTGGTGTTGTGTAGGTGCTTCTAAAGTGGTTCAGAAATTAGATTTTGGCCAATGAATTGTGGTAGACTAATGGCAATTTGCACTTTCAACAGGTTATTTCATTGTGTCTGCCTGCCAACTGGTACAGCAAGGAGTCAGTGTGCTCTAAGTGGAATGAAGCATTTTCTCAGTTTCAGCATCAGCTATAATACAGAGGCAGCATCTCTTTCAGAATTGATTTCTGAATCTCTTTTTTTCTGAGGTGGTTGTCCCATAGACTGATATTGAAAGCTCAAATTCCCCAGTGACAGTGATGATTACTGTGAAGCTGTATTTGATTTAAAGTCAAACCTTGCTTAGTCTGATCAAAATAAAGTTACTGAAATCACCTACAGCTGTTTTTTTTTTACAGGAAAAACATACTTTTAAAATATAGATGCTGTCTCTCATCTGTTCTCCTGTATCTATAGGACTGATCCAAAAATCACTGAATTCAATACGAGACTTTCTTCAGAATTCAGTGGATTTAGAGCAGCACTTAAGCCCTTGTAGTTTTTCTGTTTCAGGGTAATTTTTTTGTACTTTTTTTTATTTTTAAAAACTTTTAATGGACTACAAAATCCTTCCTTTTGCCTAATTTTTTTTTACTTACCCTCGTAACAAGAAACAGCTAATGCTACCATACCTACCAGGTTGGAGGAAATACTTGAAGCATATTCAGGTTTAATGGCATATTGGGTCTTTTAAATGCTGCTAGGTGGAAGATAAATATTTCCTATAGTGGGAAAACTTGATTGGAAGAAAAAAAAATTCCTGAGGGCAGTTATGGTATGTGGAATTCAAGTTAATGAGGTTTTTTGGAAAAAATTGTTTTCCATTTAGTCCTGTGAGGCTTGCAGAAGTTTGATAAATTGGGGGAGAAGTGAAGTTGGCTGTCTGGGTACTGACTGCTTTGCTAAGGAAACTGAATTGAATCTGGCTCTTACTGAAAAATATTGATTCTGGCTCACAATTGAATGAGGAATTTTTCTTGTAATGTGTAAGAAGACTGAAGTCTCTCCTCTTGCCAGTTCAAAACTAATTTTATTTACTCCTATGATTTTTTTTTAACTTTGTTTTCTCTGAATGAATTCTTAAAGTACTGAACTACTTCATCCATTTTCTTGTGTTGTCTTAATCATGTAAGAGCATGGTAGGTATGCTGTATATTAAAATAGAATATGAGCCTCATTAATGAATGCCACTCCTTCTTTTATGTGTGTTTACAGTAAATTCTAGACTGCTTCACTGAAATGTTTAGAAGAATTCCTCTGAATGAGGCTAGAGGTGGACAAACAGATAAATGGGAATAATGTTATGCTCCGGTATGAACAAATCACAAATTCACTGTTGTAATCAGCCCTTACTTGTGTAAATCACATGTGAATGCAGCTTTGCCCTGCACAGAATTAAACTTCTCTGAGAGTAAGCCACTCCCATGATTGGAGCACAGTGCGAGAGAGTTTTATGTTATCAATGGAAGCAGTTAAAAGTTTCATATGGCTTGCCTGAGATTTTGTTCTCTCTGGATTTTTGTCATTTGGTTTAATTAGGAATTTCTTTCACAGGCTTCAGCAGCCTCTTAAAACCATGTGATTTTTTTGTAGCTCTGTGCAACGTTGTTTTATGGGCTTTGATTCTTGAGGCAGTGCATAATGTGTGTTTGTTCATCACTGGATTTATGCCAGCAAGGCATGTTTTTAATTATATGAATAAAAAAAGGCTATGGGGGAAGCTGTCAGTTAATAATTATCTTCGGCATTAGTTTGAGATCTAGAATGTAGATAAACTTACCAACATTAGAATATTTTTATTCTGGAATTCTGCTTCGGTGTTTGGCTAAACAATGATGGCCCAAAATAGTTTATCCAGATTTGAAGTATGTCACTATTGTGCTAAAGCAGTTTTGTATACAGATTGACAAAGCTACCAATGCAGCATCTGCTAGAATTGCTGCTTAAATTATTGAATTTTAGGAAGAGCAACACTCTTGTGGAAGTTGGGATTCTGCAAGTACATACTTCATAGGCTTGAGGTTTTTCAATCTGGTATTTCTTAACTGAGGGGTTTTTTTAATATGCTTATTTGCCTTTTAATTTGATGCATCTGATGTTCACAATGGGTGGGTAGGCCTCTGGTGGATACCCTGTCTTCATTAATCCAAGAATTGGATGGTTCAGTGTACTGTTGGCTTAATGTTTCTGCTCATTTTAAACTCAAGTTTAGCATCTTTTTTTTTTTTGAGATAGCCTTAACATTCTGTGCTGTCTTTGACCTGCAGCAAATTTAATTGTGTGTTTGAGCAATTTTTCAGGTTTGTCATAGCAGAAGAAAAAGCAGCACTAAAAATAGGTGCCTAGATGGTAAAAAGGCTGGAAGCTTGTATGTCATTGTGTCTGTAGGTGTGTGTGTCCTGCTTCTGGGGAACTGAACCACACCTGGACTTTCTGATCTTCTTTGTTGTCAGCTAATGTCCAAGGCTGTTTTATTTGTTTTTTGGCAAAGAATAAATTAATAGATGTTAAGAAATTGAAAGATAGGCAGTGTAGTAGTCTAATGTATTGCCTGAAATATTGAATAATTAAACCTTGCAATTAAATGGAGAGCTTTATTTTCACCTTGGTTTTCTGGTATCATTAATGACTTAGGCCAGTTTTATTGTGATTAATTAAGTTCTGTATTTTTTGTTTTAGTTTTGTAATGATGACATATGAACTTAAGGCTGAGCTGGGTATGGACTTAAGTGCTTCTTAAAATCTAATCTTTTTCAAAGTCCCTTTATTTTGTTAAGAATTATGGTCAACTTTCTTTGCATGATTCATTTTGTGTACTTCTTAGAATAAGATAATGTCCCCAGTTTTCATTTCTTATTCAAGATGTTTCTATAGCTCCACTCTTTCTCACTTGAAAGAACATTAGTTCTCAGATATTCTTTTTTACTGTTTAAATACCCGTCACTGATGAAGTCTGTGAAGTTGTTTAACTTCCCCTCTCCTTTATAATACAATTCTCCATCTCATTTTAATGCAGCTCTACTTCCTGTCTGCTCTTTGGTGGCAGCTGCTCGTAAACCAGAGTCTTCCACACGGGTTTATTTCACTCTAATATGCTGTGAACTCTGCAGCTTTGGAGGAAAGCACATCAGACATGATTTAAATTGATTCAGAGTGCCTGCTGTGCCACATGTGATGTAGCCAGGATTTCTACTCGTTAACCATTAACTTTGTTCTAGCCATAATTAAAGATTTTCAGTTTTCTTCCTAAAGATGCTGAGTTTCTGCTTGCACGGTTTTTGGATTTTATTTTGCTTTAAGTTGGTGTCAACTACTTGGATGAATATTTTAAAAACTCAGATCTTTGCTATGCTGCAGGTGCTACAGCAGAAACAGAAGCGTAATAAGAAATAGTTTTTGTTAAGATACAACACTTATTTAAATGACAGCCAACAGAACCAGCTTTCCACTTTTCCTGAGCGGCCTTAAACAATTGTTATCCTCCTACTCATACCTTTTGGGCTCAGGATGACCCCAAAACCTTGTGGTAGCTGGGAGAGATTCTTCTGTGAGGAGCAGCAGGGGGTCAGTGAAGGGGCATCAGCTGCTGGACCGTCTGTGTGCTCAGAGCCTTTGAGGTACTTTTGCCTGCTCCAGCCAAGGGAAATGGTGGTGTTGTGATGAAACCCACATCACTGTTGTTGCTTTTGGTCTTTCTCAGACTTTTCAGTGAGTGTTAAACAAGGAGGTCAGTGTGTGGTTATTCTCACAGCAGGCTAATGGGTTTGGTGGTGTTATCCAGTTTGTGCCCAGCCTGGCTAAGCAGCTTTATTTTTAAATTTTTTTTTCCTTGGAGTTGCTTGGTGGGAATCCTGTAAAGGCTTGGTGAATGAGAAGAATCCACTTTTCTTTATGATCCCCTTGATCAGTTTTCATCTAGGATTGCCTCTATGCTTTGAGTAAAATATTTGTTTTCTGTGGATGCTTGTGATTCTAGAATGTATTATTCTGTTTGTGCTTGAGTCCTTTAGCTGACAGAGAATTCTTTTTTTTTTCTCCAGCAACATCCTTTGTTTATGCTCCTAAACCCATTTTTCCTTTAGAAGAGAATGAAACTTCTCTTTTTTTGCCTATTTGAAAGTGCTCTTCATTATGACCTGCTGCTGCATAGAGCAGAGCTCTTCCACCAGAACTCCCTTTGAAGCCCCAGTCAGTGTCCCTGTGCTTATTCACTTTCCCTCACCTTTCCGAGGTGCCTCTGTGTGCATACACTTTATGCACTATGAGCAGCGAGGAACTCGGGGTTGGGGAAGAGAAATCTTTAGAGGACGTAGACTGGACACGTTGTCCTGGCAGGCAGCCACCGGCTGGGTTTGGACAGTTGTTGCTGCAGTGATTTATCATCGGGTGCCCTCCGCCACTGGAGCGTGAGTCACCCCAGGCACCTCTCATGTGACGAGGATCCACGGATCCTTTCCCCTGGAATCTTTCCACCCCTCATCCTCCAGATCCTTTTGGGACTGCCCACAGCCTCGTCCCACCTTAAGGTGCAGGCATTGACGATGCAACTTATGAAAGGAAGCTTGGGAGCAGTGCTTGCAGCATGGCTGTGGAAGTACTTAAGGTCTGCTGTCAGTAAACCTGCTTCTGCTTAGCTTTTATTATGTATTCTAAAAGCATTTATTCAGTCATGCTACCTTGAACTCTTTCTAGTGGCTTAAATGCACTCTTTAGAGTTGTATAGACAAGATTTTAAATATACCCATGTCATCATCCTAAAGTTTCCCAGAAGAGGAACAAAATTGGAGTTAGTGAGCTAAATTTTGCATTTGGGAAGCAGCTATATATAAGAACAGATGAGTGCTGTGTGGATGAAAGCAGTACTCGAGATCTCTGCAGCATAGATGCTGGAAGAAATCCAGACATTTGGATTGTTGAATTCTCTTGTTTGCATATAAGTCTCCACTTACTGAGTGAAGTTGCTAATATTATGCTTCTCTCCTCTTCTTATAAATGAATGAGAAAAGTAAGAGAGTCATTGTTGAGTGTCTGCTTCTTTCTGAAAATAACTTAATAATTCATATTAAAAGTAAGAAAAATTCAATAAGGTGATGAAACATTTGCTTCAAGAAACTGTCATTTTTCTGAAAGTTACTGAAATGGTTTTTCAAGCTTTATTGTCCAAAGCATAAGTAATGAAATTATCTCATTAGCTTGCCTAATTGCAAGTTTGATGTTACTCTGTTAAAGAAAATTTCCAGTCATTGCTAAGGATGTATTCTACAGAATAATCATGACGCCATGAAATTGTATTGAATGATGAAAGCTGAATAGTTGGTACAATATACAAAAGACAAAGATCTACTAACGACATTTTAAGCCTTGGTGCAGCACTACTTGTTGAGCAAATGTTTGAACAGTTTTTCCAGACTTGAATCCTGCTTAAGGGGAAGGGTGAGGTTGTTGGAGTGCTCAAGAGGGCAATGAAAGCCAAGGGTAGAAGAGGCAGCTTTCCTTGACCCTCTTGCTGGGGTCGGTTCCTGGATGTTTTTATTCCTAGCTTGCCCATATTGTCAAAATCAGGTAACTTTTTTTTGTATAGTTGAGTATACGTGCATGATATGTTTTTGAATTTTCAGTCCAAAAGTAGATTAGCAGGCTGTTTATTTTCACCCAGGTAGCATGGTGTGCAAGCGATGTGTTCGAGATAAACCTCTCTTTGTAATCCTTTATTGCAGTTGCTAGCTGTAACTAGCAACTTTTTGCTGTGTGATTTACTGAAAGCTTGAAAAGAACAAATGTCACAAGCGATTTTAAAATTTGTCTGGAAAATGTTCTGCCAACGTGGCAAAAAACTGTGTGTCCGTTAGTTACTGGGTTTGTGAGCAGGAGTGTGCGTGTGTACTTGGAGCAGCAAAACCAGCAGCAGTCTCCTGGCAATATTTTTCTGCAAAAGCATTATTCTTCTTAATTGTTGCGAGGAAAAAAAAGTGTCTTTTTAAAATGCATGCCCTCGCCATTAAGATGGAGCATAGGTTTAAAATCCAGCCATCTTTCTCATGTAGTGTAAAGATAGGCTGATAAAAGACGCTGTAAAGTTTCACAAAGGAAAGCCCCTGCGTATATTTGCCTTTCAGATTTTTCTCGTTATGCCCCTTGCATTTTTGTTGATTTTTTTCAGTTCCAGCTCTGTGGTTGGTTTTGTCTTTTGAAGGCAAATGGATAGAGGCTGAGCACAAGATGCATTTCTCTTTGGGAGGCATTAGTCCCTTCTGTAGTGACAATGTGAAAACTAGAAGCCATCTACTTTGTGCTCTGTATTGGGGTTTTTTGGTGGTTTTGGTCAAATCTGGTTCATGTTTTATGCTTAGTGGAGAAATTGCAGTATTTTGGAATGATGAACTGTGTCTGGAGACTTGGTTATTAGATGATGAGTATAATTTCTGTGCAGTAGCGTTTTACTGTTTTTCCATGTGAGCTTCTCAGCATAAGTACTGACCAGTGATCTTAATCCAGGAATAAAATGCTCCACTGATTTTAATCACATTTGTTCTGACATCCGTACTGCTTCATATCTGTTCTTAGTTATAGACTCGGGTTTTAGTTAAGTGAAATAGCAACCTGCATAATTTAATGAAACATTGATCTGCTTTTGAAAAGGAGTCATGATTACATATTGAGCTAACTATGCAGAAAAAACCTAACAAATGCAGCCAACCAAAGAACCATAAAAATACCGGGTTTTCTACAAGGGACTTTTAAATTCTGGCTCTCCAGTAAGGTAAGGAAAATTCTTCAGCTATTCTGTTTTTGATGTTCTAGAAACCAAGCTCCATCACTTGCATATTCAATATTACACAAAGCACGTTGAGAGAGGTCTTGTCACAGCTCTGATATTACTTAAAAAGATATTGTTGAAGTGAATTAATACATGGGTATTTTTGCTACATAGAATTGTACAAGCAGATTTTGTTGCATCTTAATTGTTTACTGATATTTGTAATAAAACCTGGTGACTTACATAAGCATACTTTAAAACTGAACAAAGTAATCTCTGACCATCAGGTTTTGCTATGAAGTTGAGAATTGTAGTATGTTCTGAGGTGTTTTTCTAGTTGTGAATTGGAGTGCATTCTTTCCTCAGCTGCAAGTGAAGTGTCTCTGTGTGATCCCAAGGAAGCAGAGCTGGAGGAGCAGGAGCCGGGCAGAGGAGCGGTGCTGGGCCCACCGAGGTGTCCCTGGGCAGTGCTCCTGCCCTGCCCTCCCTGCTCCACCTTGGCAGCTGCTCAGGAAACAGCAAGGCCCTGCTGGTGCTGGCCTGTACCACGGGTGCGTGCATAGCTGTGCCATAGGTGCCACCCTTGAGGAGCTGGAAGCTGTGTTCATCTTGAGAGCCACTATTGGGTCATCTCTGCACAAGTGCTTAGGAAAGGCTCTTGTTTGGTCAGAAAGTATCAATTCCCATACATTTTTGCAGAAGAGTGTAAGGTTTGAGTTTTAACAGAACCTTATTATCATATGATGAAAGAAATTCCATGATGTGGCTTTTAAAATAGAAGACGTTTTCTTTGTGTGCTTGAGAGATGAGACAGAAGGATTGATCCAAATTAAAAGTACTTAAAAGTCTTATTTCACTGATAGTCACTTTCTACATGGAAGACAGTTTTCAGCTGTTTCTATTTGTTTTAATCCAGTGTTGATTATGTTACAAATTTAGTGCATGGGAATTACATTTAGGAAGTCAGATAAGTGTTGTAAACTCTGTTCACCACTTGGTTGCTTGTCATTAGTTTCTTTTAAACTAATGATGAATATATGAAATAGTAGTGTGAAGCCTTGCATGAAGTTTCCAGCTTTCTCTGTAACTTCAGTTGTTACACTGATGAGGTTACTGTTTTGTTCCCTAATTAGTTGAGGATTTTAGTGTGCAAGTTAAGTTGAAAAGTTTTAGAAAAGTTTTGGGTTTGTTTTTTTTTTTTACATTTCATAGATTGCTTCCTCTCTCATGCTTTGCCCCCTCTTTGAAACCCAGGCTAGAAACCATTCTCTGTGATCTGAGAGTGATTCTTTGTGTTTCGGGGGAACATGGGGATGGGACTGATGCAACTTGACCTTTCAGAGCAAGGTGGCAAGACCTGTGGCAAGATCGCAGCATTTTATAAATGAAGCAGTACATATAATCATATGCTTTTGCTGTTAAAGGAGGTAGTTGAATACATAATTTCTCATTTGAACATTTTGTCCATTCGTTTTACTTGCTAGTATATGCAGATGATGTTAAGAGAAGCTGAAATGTTGAGATCAGCATTACCCGATTTAACACCTTTCTTTCTGGAGTAAGTGTTCAAAGCTGCTTCTTTCTTAGTGGTCAGCGTTTCTCATATGAAATCCCCGGGGAGAGTGCTGTTTCAGTATTTAAAAGTGGGGCATGATTCAGGGGAAGGGAGGATCAGGAGTGGGGTGGATGGACGGATGGACGTGGCGTTATGAATGGGCAGATGTGTGCGTGATGAGGCAGAGGGTGAGTCAGAACTGAGCCTCTTCTGGAAGAATGCATTTTGCTCCAGCGTGCTGGGAAAATAAAAACAGAAGGGAGGGGACTGCACCACTTCACTGGGGACTGGTGTTTCCTGGGGGGTGAAGTTGATCTCCTCGCTGGCTGTCGGGAGCCTGCTGATTCATTAGTTGGTGGGTGGTGAGAGTTGTGTGCAATCGCTGGGGGAGGAAATGGCTTGGTTGCTGTAGGGAGAAGGAGCATTTTCTGTAACTGCAGGATGTGTGGATGGAGCACACAGATAGCATACCTCCAGCAGATCAGTTAAATACTCTGCTGTTGTGAGATAAGGGTTTACTAGATGACTAAAATAGGATGTGAAACCGAGGGTTTTGTCTTGTGCTAAAATGCAGTAGCTTTTTTTAAAAAGAAATTGAGAATTGTCCTCTGTTTAAGTAGTTTATATTTCAAAATATGAATGAATGGTGTTACAGGAGCCGTGTCCCTGCCTGTTCTAATTAACAGAGATAATTCCCAGTTAATTGGAGTTGGAGGAGAGGGTTGCTCATTTAAATGCAGATGAAAAGAAATAACAGATTAGTTAAAAGAATACAAAAGGGAAGGTGAGATACACTAAATGTTGAAGGTGTGGCACGGAGGTCTTTGAGAGCAAGCCAGCAGGGAGGCCGAGGAAGCACAAACACAGCTCAACAACTTGGAGCCCAACTAAGCCTATTCATGCAGCACCTTCTCAAGTTTGTGTGTGTTTACTGTGCTGTTTGTCCTCTGTCCAGATAATCTGCCAGGAGATAAGAGTGTTTGCTCTTGCTGCTTGTTCAGTCAGCAAGCAGAATATTTGTTCTAATACTAAAAGCCTGTTTCCAATGTAAAAGTAACGTGTCTATGTTTCTCATTTAAAAATTCTAACGCTACTTTGATCTGTAGTAGGAGTTTGAAATGGAAGATGTCATTTGAGATTAATTTAGTTCTGTCATAGCCACCCGAACAAAAATTCAGCTGTTATAAAGTAGTAAAATTGGCATATTTCAGTATGTGTCTCCTTGTCTAACAAAGTTTTGGCTGTGCCACTGTGTGGAAAGTGAGGCTGCAAAATGAGAGAGAACTTATTCTCATTCCCCAACATGTGTACAAAGATTCTTAATTTAGTTGCACAACTGTCCACTGTCAATGACACAAAAGCCATATGTCCTTTGGCTTATAGGATGGGCTGTATTCTGAAAAGAGGCTGCTGCATCATTTAGCTTTTCCTCTTGTATATCCCTATAATGGTAGTTTTTAACATAGCATTAAATTTGTCCACTGAATATGAATTTGGTAATTGTCTGACTTCTAACCTTCCTTCCTTCTCTTTTGAAGTGCTTTTCACCTGTCTCTTGAATTTTACAGCACTGACTACCAGGCATTATTATTAAAAGTACCCAGAGGTGTGTGTAAGATTTATAAAATTATTTAAATGCAGGTAATCTGGGGTTAGCAATAAAACCTTGGAAGAGTTATTCTAACAAAGACATGCTTTTATCTATGGTATCAGGGACGGGGGGACTTCTGTGTCTTTTTACAAATAATGTAGCTTTTGCCCTTGGTCTCCTATCATGAGGTAATTTTCAGAGCAGACAATTCAGAAATTTTTTTGGAAGACCACTTTGCTGGATTTTGAGGTGCCATAATAGATAATGTGTTCACAGACATAGCAGTAATTTATTAATGATTCTGTTAAGTTCAGAAGTTTAAAAGGAACCAACATGGCTTTATCTGAAAAGAAGGAAATATGTGGTTAAACGCTTTTGGCTATAATCTTAGGTGGTTTCTATTTTCCTGAAAGAGGAGAGGGGGGGAAAAAGGAGTTTAAATTCCTTTCTCCAAAATAAATTAAAAAGTACCAGTATGCATTATTGTGTTTTAATGAGAGAAAAGTTCCTGCATTAGCTCGTGGGGTTTCAGGATGAATGATTACTACGTTTGAATGATTATGTGGTAATTTCAAAACTCAGAATATCTTGAGAAGGAATTCAGGCTTTCAGAAGTGAAAAATGTTTGTTTATCAGAGTTTTGAAGACCTCCTGAATCCAGTGGTGTAAAGCTTCCAGGGCTCTGATTCAGGAGCAAGGGCAGACTACTTTATCTGGAAAGGTCAGGCTGCGTGCCAGAAGCTCCCAAGCTGCTGTGTCAGCAGCTCCAGCTGTTGGCCGGCGTGCTCAGGGCAGATTGTAGGAATCAGGAATCACATCGCCTCTGTCAGCTTGTTTCCCCTTTGACTTCTGAAGATTTTCGTAGAATTTGCAGCACTGCTCGGGCTTCTCGGTGAGGCATGAGGCATTTGAAGTGCTGAGCCTGCTACCTGCTGTTTGCAGTGGGGGCAGGAAGTTTGTGTGTAATGCACTGGCAGCTGCAGTGACCAAGGCAGTTGAACGGCCACTGAAACGAGTTAGTGGCAGCATAATTAATATTCCTTATCAAAGAAACAAACAGAAAGTATTCCTGGACAGCGTGGAAAGCTGGGGTTTGCCATCTGTGGGAAGGCCTGTGTAACTTTTGATGTCCCAGGCTGCTGTTGTGGGCCAGGAGGATAGGGGAGGTTGAGTGAGAGGTAAACCCTAAACAAAGATCAGCAAAGTGCTTGTTTGCTCCTGCAAAACATAACCAGCATTAGAGTATGGGCTTTTTTGTCTTTACAGGCCCATGGTTAGCTTATACTGCCGTTTTATTTCCCCTCTTGAATTATTCTTCCTTTGCCTTAGAAGAGAATGACAGTTCTAATAGCTTCTTTTAACTGTCTCTCACTTCTCAACTAATTAAATACATCTATTAAATGGATGCTGCGTCCTTCATTTGTTTCTTGTGAGATGAATGGGTGAAGACTGTGCTGAAGGGCTGCAGTGTATTTAGCATGTTTGAAATGTTTCATCTCGAAATGAGGGCTGTGGGAGGTGGTTTCCTGGTAGTCCACATCTTACTCATGCTGGTTCTGACACCTCTGCTCGCAGAGGCTGTTGGCCGGTAGATGTGCCTGGCGTGCTGTCCCCACAGTGTGCTATCCCCGTGCAAGGCTGGCGTGTGGGGACTCTCTCACGTGGGCTGTGAGTGCAGACACAGAAAACCAGGCTGTGCTTTTAGCAGAGACCCTGCAGTAGAAGTGCTGGTGGGAAGAAGATATGCTCAAACAAATAACATTTATTGCTTTATTATTTAGCTGCTGCATGTTGTACTAATTAAAAGGTCTAAAGCTGTGTCATTTCATACCCAAGTGTGAGAAGTTGTAAAAGTCAGGCTTGGAGATCAAATGTTTGTTTATTTTAGCAAATAACATTACTTGTTTGTCTGTTCGATCCATGTTTTTTGTTCCCTTTTTTTCAGTTCATGGATTGTCTTTCATGTTGTTCAGGGCTTAATTCTGCCAGCACAGCCTTTGCATGAGGGGTGCTTCCCTTCCTCTGTGCCTCCTGCTTCTCAAGCCCTTTCTTTTTTTTGCTTCAGTGACCTTAGCTGGTAAGCGAGGAACTGAGCAAGTAGGCACAGTGGGGGCGCTTTGAAATGCGTTATAGTGCTAAACATCAATTAGGCTTTGATGAGGATTTGCCAGAGGATTAATTTAGAACTGTTAGAGGAGGTGCTGCCTGAAAGGTCCCCTACCTAGCTGAGCCTGAGCTGCTCCTGAAGTCTGAAAAAACTCAAATGGATTTGGAATGTCTAAGCAGTCTTTCAGCCAGAAGTGTGTGCAGGTTTATCTCTGTGATGATTCATCATAGACAAACTCCTGTTCTATGAGGGGTTTTGACTTGCCAAGTAGGCTGAAATAGCTATTGAAGGTTGGGTTGGTTATTTTTTTTGGGGGGTGAGGGCAGGGGTTAGTTGTTTTTGTTTGGTTTGGGTTTTTTTTTTTGGGGGGGGGTGTTAAGATTTTCTGTACAGTTCAGGTAATTTTGCTGTGGCTCTGGTTTAAGACGGATATCAAGTGTAACATGTTAAACTCATTTCGCATTGTGTTTGCTTCTTTTTAAGTTCGCTTGTGACATCACTGTGTTGTGTATTGTTATCTAGATGTAGAGCCTTAAAATCATGCATTATTTCATGCTGCAGCACAAGGCACGGTGCACGTTGGTGCTGTACTTGGATTTTCATCAGCTGGTGTTGCTTCTTTTAGAAAGCCTTTCACGAATGCTAGAATTGACACAGGAGAACTTCCTTATTTTTAGCACAACATGTACGTTGTGTATTTTACTGAACTTTGAGTAGTTTGTAAATTTGAGGAGGGCTAAAACCAGTGCTTGGTCTTCGTTGGAATCACTTATTTACTGGGATAAAACATAGTGCTTCTTGGGAGTAGGAAGGAGTGTGCTCGTTTAACTATTTAGATGTGTTGTAGGATCCGCCCTGACTGGCAGCATGCCACTTTCTTTGTGACACAAAGGTAAGCTTTTAAGAAAAACTCTTAGTTTAACTGCAAGCACTAAGAATTCTAACTAAATCCTGGTGCACAGTAGTTTATAAATGAGAGCACAGCTTAAATTTATTCCACCCAGTACAGTAGGCAAAAGTTAAAGCACTCACTTGATTAAAATGAGTTATTGGAAAGGAAGCAGTAGAAGCTGTTGAATGGAGTGTCATGTTACCAGCTGGTTTGGATGTTCTTCTAAGAATACAGATGGAAGCTTCCTGGATCAGTATTTTCATTGTGCAGGCACATGTGTAAGGGCTTGCAAATTTATAGCATGTGTTTTGCTTTTATTCCAGGTGTACTTGAAGGCACCTATGATTCTCAATGGTGTCTGTGTAATCTGGAAAGGCTGGATAGATCTACAGAGACTGGATGGTATGGGCTGCCTGGAATTTGATGAAGAGAGAGCGCAGGTAAGACAGTCTGCCCTTGGCATATTAGTTCTTCTGGAGGGAAACACAGTTTTTGCTTTCATTTTGAGTACAAGCTCCAAAGAAAACTTGCAGTATGGAAGTTGATAAACATGTGCTTGTAGGCGAAACACTACTTTAGCTACATTAGGTCAAAATGTTAGGGGCAGGAATAATTTGTAACTTACAACTTTGAGTGATTTTGCACTGTTACTCTGCTACAGAGTAATAAAGTATTTTAAAACTTTGATTCCTCCAAAATACCAAGAACACTCCTTTATTGTGCCTTGCCTCTCCCTAACTTCAACTAATTTGCACGTTAATTAGGTGATATTAATGTGACTATGTTTAGAATTAAATAGAAACACTGTGTCAAAGTGTCTTTGAACCAGTTACAGCCCTGAACGCTTCCTTCATGATGCCTAGAAAGAGAGAATAGTCCTGCCACCCTTTGTGAAGCCATGAGAAAAGCCACAGACCAAAGCTTTTACTTGAAATCCGCTCTTTGCTGTGCATTCACTTTTTGCAAAGCTGTGTCAGTGACTCGAGCGAGCTCAGTTCCAGCTGCAGCAGAGTCACTGCTGTGCACTCCATGGTTTAGGAGGCCTTCAGGCTGTACTGCCTTACACAGCCAGGACAAGTCTATAGCCCTGAGGAATGCAATATAAATCCCAAGGTTCTTGATCTTGAGACATAATGTGAAGTCACAGGACTTGGGAACTCAGAGCAGGCTGATGGGAACGTGCACTCAGGAGAAGACAGTGTCATCCTTTCCAAAACTGGAGAGTGCCTGAAGAAAGTGAGCACCCTTCCAAAAAGGAGAGGGGTCGGGTTACCTATGGGTTTAATTTTTCTCTTCTTAATTTCCCAATAAATGTTTTTGCAGGTGCTTGGCTTACTTTAGTTTCCCAACTTGTATATGCTGTCTTAACAACACTTAACCTATTCCCTTTTGTTATCTTCAGAAAGTGTTTGTGCACTGAGGCTGGGATTTACTCTGTGTGTGTGTGAGGGGACGTGTGCATGCTTGCAGGTGTCAGTGCTTTCCTCAGCTGTGAGTACAGGGTGCTGAGCTGCACCGTGTGGATCTGCAGAGATACTTGCACTCAGAGGTGTGTAACTTGTTTTTAGTTTGTGGTTCTTGGCAACTGTGAGGTTCTCATTGGTCATTCTATTTGCTACAGTAGTAGTAGTACCTAAAGGTGCCCAGTGTCATAAAGAACTACACAGACACTGGAGTAGCTGCACCCTTATGTGTGTTAGTATTGTAAACATTTGGGCAATCTTTTACATTCTTCAGTTTCCTATTTCCTGTATCTGTCACTCTGCTTCCTTGTTTAAAACTATTGTAGTATTGCTAGTGGCAGTTGACTGAACTGCTGACTTTGATCCCAAAATAACACTGATGTCAGAGGGGGCTTAAGTGCCTCATTGGGTATTGCCTGTGTACCCACTCTCCTTTGCAAGAGGTCCAGCTGCCCTTCACACCCCTCTCATTTTTTGGAAGCTTGTCTTAAGCAGATGTACTGCTCTCGCATTCTCCTGTCTCTTATCACTTCACACTAATGCTGGAATCAAATAAAAATTTTTCTTTGCTGTCATACTTTGGAAAACATACTACCCTTCACCAGGTCAACAAATACTTTAGGAAGAGAATCCACATGTGTTAACATAGAAGTATTTTAATTGTATCTGTTAAGATACTGTTTTTTCCACTTAATCCACAGCCTAGGCATGTCTTGCTACTAAGTGCTCTTTTTGTTGCTGAAAGCCCTGGTTCCACTGCTTGTTCAGGCTTTGATGGACCAACACACACAAGGCTGTACATGCTTGAATATCTTCCCTCTTCGGGGCTGAAATCTCCCTGGATTTGATATTTGAGTGTCTTTTAGAGACTGTCTGCAGTACTTTTGCACATCTTTTGTAGTAGAGCATCTTGCTATCTCACCGAGTCTTTTCCTACTGGGCTGCTGTGAGGATTTGTGTATAAATGTGGGTTTGTGTAAGCTATTTTAAAAAGTTTTTTTAAATTTTATTTTCTGGATTGAGAGGTTTGGTTTTGTTTTGTTGTCATGTTGATTGCTCATTCACTTGCTCATGTTTTGCTTATTCTTATTTTTCCTTGTAAATTTCCAGGAATGTTTTTATAGACTAAAACTAAGATATTTAAATTATTTGGTCTCATACAGCTGAATTTGCTAGGCTATTATTACTAGAATTGAGAGACATTTTTAAAAAAATCTTTGTTAAATTCCTGTTGTATAAGGTTGAGTTGTTGTTTGATTTGTTATAATGTATCACCAAGAGTATAGGAGAATTTTATGTTTTACTAAAAGAAGTTCTGATGCTTTTATTCCCTTTCTCAGACATGAACAAACCAGTGTTTCAGCTGTCAACACGTCTTCATTCTGGATGCCAGCATACTGATTTTTTTCCCCATAAATTTCTAATTTAGTTTCTTTTGGTTATGACCATTTCTTTAAAATATTCCATCCAAAGCTGTATGTCAGCCTTTCATTTCATGACCACACTAAATGATAGTAAAATGCAAAAACCTTTTATAAAAAGAAAAGAATCTTCTTCTGTTTAAACTTGATTTAAAAATGAAGGTAATAAAGACATACATACCTTTTGTAAACTAGAACTAAGGCAGCTTTGCTGGAGTCATCTGGGGGACGAGCTTATCTGTTTTCTCTCTAACCTCCTGCATTATTAAGAACAAACTTATTTTCCACTCTCTGACCCTGGTTTCTATGCCTCATATGAACATTAAAATGGCTGTAAAGGGCAAAATTCTAATCTTAAAAAAATATATGATGTTAAAGTATTATCTTGTTGGCAGCTTCAAACATTGCACGCTTGTCCCCAGAAAGCGAGGGCGAGAGGCAGAGCCTGGCATTGGCAGCTGTTTGTATTTCCCTGCCTTGGGCCACGAGGGAGCCCCTTCACATCAGTTCACAGAGCAGCTCCAGGGCCCGCCATTGTGCCCACGGCAAAAAAGGCAATTTAACATTTTCTCAGGCTGGGGATGCTTTATCTTAAATTGAAAAATTTATGCGCTTAGTCCCCAGGTATATTAAAACTTAGTTGTGCTCTCTACATGTTTATGTCCTCTAACAGTCAAGGTCAGCGTTTTTTGAAATTATCAACTTTAAAATAACATTTGCACGTATGTGGGAATTGTAAGCAGAGTTAGTAGTAATTATAGTTGAAGAGCTAGAAGGAAGGAGAACCAAAGCAATTTATCCCTTTCTAGTTTGTGGAGCCTCTTCAGATGGGACTCTTCATTCTCAGTATTGTAAAATTCTGATGGGGAGCAGTAAATATATTTAAAGGTGTCTTTAAGAAAAAATAACTTTCAACCCGATTAATAATGGCTCTACATATTTCTAACACTTTAGTTAAAACATTTTCTAATAGAAAATACAGTTCGAAGGAATTTTTTGAGTGTTAGTTTATTAAATCTTTTCCTGTGCATAAGCCATTAATGAAACAAGCAAAAGGGCTGTTGAAGACCTGCAGGTTTCTCACCCGTTGTATGGGAATGTGTGCAAATTGGTGGAGGAATAATTTCTGCTTTGCACTTTCATTTGCATCCAAATTCAAATAATACAAGTAATTCATCAGTACTAAGAATGTTCACACTGTTGCACCTGCAGCAGCTTTTGATGAAATGAAGGATTTATTTGGTTTGTAACTTCAATAATACTTACTTTTAAATGGAAGAGAATTAAATTACCACTGTTTGTGTAGTGATGCTAGTGGACTCTGTCTAGCTATGCCTGGGAATACTGTCTTAAATGGCTCTTAAAAGGAGGATAAAATGTATTGCCTTTTACATAGAACTTCTGAGAATTCCTAGCCTTAAAGAAAACCCAGCATCATTTAAACTGCTTTGGAACAGCAGTTCTCCTTTGAAAATGTATTTTAGCTGTAGCTGCATTGCAGCTATTGAAGGTGAGTAATATTTCACCTTGCTATTGAAGGTGAGTAATATTTCATTAACCTGTATCGACATTTGCTGGAACCCGCCTGTGTTCTAGCAGGTTCTGCAGGACATACTTGACTGTGCTGCCAAGGGACAGTTAATAGTCAAGAGAAATGTGATTTGCTGGAAATGAGGGTCACCTTTGGTGTCACTCTGTGTCATCTGCTTTGATAGCAGGAGGATGCATTGGCACAACAAGCCTTTGAAGAGGCTCGACGAAGAACTCGTGAATTCGAGGATAGAGACAGGTCTCATCGGGAGGAAATGGAGGTGAGGGTTTCACAGCTGCTGTCAGTAACTGGTTAGTACTTTCCCAAAACTTCAGATTGTTTCTATTTTTTGTCTGTTTGTGCAATGTCGTCTATTTTGTTTGTTCAGTGCTGTTACATAAAAATTGCAAAATGCATTGTTTTTTTAATTCTTGTAAAATGGTTTTCAAGTTTTTCAAGTTTTGATAAAAATTCTCTGATCGTGTACTTTTTTCCTTTCTGTAGATGATCTTTTTTGTGGGTTAAGCTGTAAAGACATTTATTCACATAGTTGCCATTTCTCTCTGAAATGATACTTTAATAGCTGAGGAAAAAAAAATCTTTTCCCTCGTGCATTTCTCATGAACACAGAAAAGGCTTTGGGAGCTGCGGGGGCACAATTTTTTGAGCTTGTTATCCCATGTTGTGGGAAAAATTACCAGCCAATTTAATCAGATGCCACAGTCTGCTTTCCTGTACAGGCTAGTTTTATTGTCTTCTCACCTTTTTCTTACTGGTGAGAAGTCTTCCTTTTTTTTCTAAACTGGTTTAGTTTCCCTGTGTTGTTCTTTGCTTCTTCAGGGCCCCACAGTCTTGAATCTTGTTCTTTCTTGATGAAAGCAGAAATTACTGGGATTGAGAAAAGAAGAGCCAGGAAAGGGAATGGAAACCAGCTGCTCTGAGATGTCAGAAAGGCAAGATCTGTAAGAGGACAAGCAGTAATACATAAGGGGAGTTGGCAAGTTACGGCGGGCTGCAGGTCAAGAGAGAATAGGGAGAACACAGGAAAGCTTTGAATTTCTTTCCCTTACTAATGCTGTTTCTTACTTCCTGCTTCATCAGTACAGCCTGACTTAACTGTAATCAAATATGATCAATCTGCTGGTTCTATGGTTTTTAGAAAATTTGATTATTGTTATTGCTAAGCTGCTTTTCTTTTGGCATCCTTTCTGATAATTGGGATGATCAGACAGGCTTTCTTCCCCTCCATCTGCAACTGGAAGGCACTGAGCGTGAGTATGAGAGGGAAGAGATAGGCAAAGAGGATAATATCTCTCTCTTTGAAGTGGCTGGAGTGTGTCTCCTTGCAAACACTGCTGCAGCCAGGTCAGATGCCTGCTGTAATAAAGGTAAAATCCTTGCCTCGGAGGCCTTGCTACCACTGGATCCTTGGAGCAGCAACTGGATTGCCTGAATAATTCTGTCACAGCATAGCTAGAACCTGCTCGTTCAGAAGGAAGGTAGAATTAGCTTTAAGCTGCTCATGAAGACCTGTGCCAAGCTGCTTTAGTTTTAACAACACAGTAGGAACTTTAGGTCCAGCCTTATGTCTTTGACTTCAATGTGCTTAAAACTTTTCTTGATATATTCTCCTTACACTGTGCCCTTCATCTCCACTCTTATTACAGAGAAGCCATGTGCAAGCTGAAGGTTAAAAAAGAATGAGGCTTCCTGGAATAACTTCTGGAGTTCTGAGAGACTTAATTTTTTCTCTAAATGTAGAAAACACTTGCAGCTAGGCTCTGCAAAAACAGTCCTTCAGTTAACAGTGAGATTGAGGTAATTCTGGGGCTTTGTGACAGATGTCAAAACTCATGACACTGAGACACAAAAAGCAACATCCTTGGCTGTCTGCAGGAGCCAATTTCAGTAATTTCTGGAAACACTCTTGCTTTTAATAAGGCAGAAGGCAGTTCCTGTTAAGTGATGTCCTTATAAGCTGTTAGTGCACATTTTCTCTTGAAGCAACAATAGTTGTTGTCCCAGCTCTAAAGCAGTGGTGTAGATCACCTACAGAAAGGAAGAAAATAAAATATTACTGACTTGAAATATGTTTGAGTGGAATGAAAAGTATTATTGAAGGTTCTTCAAATTTGTGATGTCAAATACAAATCTTTAATAATTCCAATACATTGTTGTGCATGCTTTCCTGTTTATTTTACTGTGTGTGTTTAATATGCCTAACCAAGAGATTTTTTTCCTCCAGTACTCATAGATCTATGATTGGTTTTTACATTTCAGTTTTCATTCCTGTGTTTGTATTAGGATGTCCTGAATGTATATCTGGAATGCTTACAGACAGGCTTCTTGTACTCTTGATCTTAGGGACTGCATAAAAGTTAGGATCTTTTGGGATGAGATGGGAGCAAGCAGAAATAGACTTACAGTGCATTCCTGAAGAGGAATCAGGTTTCCAAGTCGTTCATTGTTATCCTTCTTTTCAGTCTAGTTCATTTGTGCAGAATCAAATGAACTTTAGTCAGTAAGCACTTGATGTTTGTGATCCTTGTACTGAATTTTCAATAGAAAGTGATGCATAAAAATGCATTCCTATGTTTATTGTATTTGTGGCCTGTATTGAATTTTCTGATACTGACATGCTCAGTCAGCTTGGAAATACAGTTTGTCAGTGGCACCCTTCTGATGATTGCACTGCTGACAGCTGCAGAAACCTTAATCCAGACTGCCTTGTGTTCTGTGTTTCTGTAATTTCAGTGGGGCCAGCAGTATCTTTGGTTTCTCTGCAGAGATGG
Source organism: Regulus satrapa (assembly GCA_013396955.1). Classification (NCBI taxonomy): domain Eukaryota; kingdom Metazoa; phylum Chordata; class Aves; order Passeriformes; family Regulidae; genus Regulus; species Regulus satrapa. The sequence continues at coordinate 218,666 of VWZN01013648.1, read as the reverse complement.
TGATGGAAGGCTTTTATATGGAAAAGGCCAGTTCTAGGTGTGCTGAGTGAATTTTTATGTATGTTATGCTGCATACAAATGAAGATACTTTCCTCATGGTTGTTTGAATATGATTTCTATGCAGCTTTCATCCTTACTAAAGTTTTAGATTTTACTTTTCTGCCATGCTTGGCATGGACAGTAAAACTCAGAATTGGCAGATGTGGAACAGGATCTCATCAGTGTTAATGATGGTTTTAAGAATTGCAACACTGTAGAAAATCAGGATGTTTCTGACAGTAGAATTACAGCTGAAATGCCTTTAATAGAGACCAGATTCTGCTTCAGTGGGGGAGGGAAGGGGAATCCTGCAATATTCCACCCACTTCTACCCAAAACAGAGGCTCCAGCTCTTTGGAAATATTTATCCATCCAAAGCCTGGCAGCATATGAAAATGATCAGCTTCAGTTCTTTATTTATACAGCTTTCTGAGTAAAAAAGATTCCCTAGTCTAAGTCTTCTGCAGACTTAAAATAAAGTCTGTAGATTTAAAACTCCCAACATATGAGTGCTCAGTGGTAACTCATGGAAAACAGTGTTAAAGTGTCTTGTGTGTGGCAGCTGGATTTTAGAATGGTGCCACTTTGAAAGGGGAAAAAAATTGCAAGTGCAGTAACAATTTAGAAATTATCACTTTGCTAATTTTCATTTAAAGTATCTTAAAAAACCCCCAACCAATTAAAAAAATTATCCCCCCTATAAAAAGCAAAAAAACCCCCACCTTCAGGGTGTTGTGTGGTTTGTTTGCTGTCTTTTCATCAGATAGAATCCCTTCCATTCTGGTTTAGCACACCAGATCTTTATTTTAATGAACATATTCTTTGCATCTGGGGTGGGTTGTGATTGAATTTTCAAAGGTGATCATGTTTTTGTGCAATTACAGCACTCTGATGTAAATAGTGTGGGAGTGGATTTAGGAATTTTCATTGAAGTTTTTAAGCACCTCCGAGTTGAACTGCATTCTGTTACATTTTTAACATAGTTTGTTTTGAATACAAGATGCTTTGGAGTTTTTATATCAACTTGTATAGCTCGGTTACATCAGATACTGCAAATTCAGCCCTCCCTGTCCAGGATTTTTTTTGTTTCAAAGATGCTTTTGAAGTCAGTGAGTGTTCTTAGTACCTTCAAAATTAATAAAGTATCACAGTAGCTTTTACTTCTACAAAAATGTTAGAATGCTGAGACAGTGAGTGTTTAATAATACACATTAAGAAAGACCTTATCCCAATTTAAAGATTATTGTTAAAAAAAAAAAAAAATTAGGCGTATTGAAGTATTTCTATGTTCCCCTTTGCCAAACTAGAAGAATGAGGTGACTAAAGGGACGTTGGTGAGGCAGATGTTTAATTTTCCCTGTCTTTATCTCCTTGTGTCGTGGTTGAGAGAGTCAGTACAAATGTCTCTGGTGTGGTTTCACTATGATTGACCAGAGTTCAGTGTCAGGACAAGAAATGTTCTGCAGAAATTACTGTGAAGTTGCTGTCTAGACGTGAATTTCCAGGAAAATCTTCTGCTTGTTTTCCAGTCTTCTAGCATAGTGGCATGATGCAAAAATGTGTTACAATGTCCAGAATGGCTTAGAGAGATTTAAACAGCCCCTAGCTGGTAAAATTAGAATCTACTGGAAGTCATGGCCCGTGCTCAGTGCAGAAAAGCTTCAAGCAGGTGCCTCCTGCCAGCTCTTTGCTGGAGAAGATGGCACAAAATGGTGGATTTTTCAAGGGGTGGGTAAAGAGAAGAGGCTTTCTGTGTGTTGCTGTGTGCAGGTGGGGGTGTTTAGTCGAGGTTTGTTTTGTACAGGCACGCTGTAATGTCAGGCCCGCAGTGATCTGCGGGAGTGCAATCTGTCCGGCTGTGTTCCTCCAGAGCTTGGCTAAGGATGTCCCCAGGGCTCTGCTTGGGGATGGGTTGGATCTGTTCTCAGTCTCCCAATGTAATTTCTTCAACCAGTATTTTTGAAATGTCATATTTTTCTACTTTGTGTTCATTTCCTATGTTACTGCCATGCTCTTTATTTTAGCAACACTGTGAGCGAAGAGACAGAGTGGTTTGCTCTCCTTAAAACAGTCTAGTCTAGCAATCTGTCTGTTTGTGGTCTTGTGCTAAATATAAATTACATTAATGGCAAAGCAGAGCCATTTTGGGAAACTGCATGAAATTCCCATTTTAAAAACCTTCATTTTGCTGGGAAAAAACCCTGGTTTGGAACTTTTGTTTTTTTCCAGAAGCAATAGTTCTCAATCGAAAGCACCGAAAACCCCCACCAACCCCACCCTTTAAAAATTTACCTAAATTTTAAGTACTGTGTCCTGGCCTAGGTTTTTACATAGTTGTATTGTTTGTTGGCAGTTACCAGTTGAAATGGGCAAGATATGTTTCATTTAATTGTGCTGAAGTTAGGAACTCTTAAAAAACAAACAGGATTCTGTTACAGTCGTGTAAACAGTTTACAGTTGAAAGAAAATAAAGTAGTAGGACTGACTTTCATGTTCTTCCCAAGGTTCTAGACAGTGAAATTATTCTCCTTTTCTTAATTTTTTTCTAAGATGAAACTCCTAGTCTAAATAAATGCTCTAACTAATTATATTTTTCTCAAATATAACTGGCTTCAGAAGAAAGTGTAGTATTACAATAAGTATGTGGGGACTTTTTTGTTTTTAATTTTTGGCTCGGGTTTTTAAAAAAAAATTTCTCATCAGACTCTCAGATTTTAAAGCATTTTTTTCCCTTATTAATCTGGAATTCATTTAGTTAGTGTTTATTTTACATACTCTCCAAACTGATGATGAGAGAAAAATAGTACAACCTTTAACACTGCTTTTAGGATATAAAAGAAACCCAAACTGTTAATTTTTCATATGGAGTGGGTAGTGTAGACTGGGTACATGATTGTATATGGCCATAAATAATTTGTTTAGATGCAGGATGGACATGATATGACTTAGAAAGAGGCATTAGAGTGAGGATTGTGTTGCCTCAAAAGGTTCTGCAGTGCCAGTCTAGTACAAGTAGGGCAGTTAAGTTATGACTGGTTTGCTTCACAAGAACTTAAATAGTTGGTGGTTGTGCCAAAGTGCTACGGAATGCATAGATCAGAAAAACAATTTGTGCTGTACAGAATCAATGCTGACTGTAGGACGGAGGAGATCAATCTTGCAAATCAGGCAATACTGTAATATAAGCGTCTTCTTTCAGTCAATGAAGGTTAGAAAGGGGCTGAGCAACAGAGGAATACTGTCTGGAGGCAATCAATATTAATTATAAATTTATAACCTTTAGACCAGCTTTCAGACAATACTTTCTAAAAGGGAGCACTTCAAGCTTTTTTTTTTCCTCTTGGAAAAGAAGTTTTTAATATGAAAGTAAAAATTGCAGTCTCTACTCGAAGCTCTTCAGAGCTACCTATTCCTGCTGTGCTTTTTCCTTCCTGGGCCTGCAGTAACCTTGGTCCAGTTACCAGTTTGGGGCAGCAGAATTGCTGCCTTCATAATAGCTTTTAAACAAAGAAGCAACCACTGCAGAGATTTCAGGTGAAGGGGGTGCATGGGGCTCAGGAAGCAGATGTGCTGCTTGGCCTGGTCGTGCTCTGGAGCTCTCTTGCAGCCCCTGGGAGGGCAGGCTCTGCAGGTAACACAGCTCATGTGTGTTCTCAGTCTGTTTCTAGAAAGTAGATAGGGGTTTGAAATGAAGTCTTGATGGAGGTAAGTGTTAAACAACTCTTATCAATGGCCTTTGTCAGGAATTTTTTCGTTTTGACTTTCAGTGAGCTTGAAAGACAATTGGAATGGAAGTAGAAATAAAAAAGAGCATTGGGTATAGAACTTGTGGCATTAATAGCTCTAAGGTTACTTCAGTCTGACATCCAGATCTCTTGCCAAGTTTGAGAGACTGTTTTCTATTATTTGCATAATTTAAGTGGTGCTTGACATTATAATTAAGAAAGATCAAGGCTACTTCTTCCCAGGTTCAGTGAAAAGGAGAGCTGATAGCAAAATGGATGTTATGGGCAGCAAACAAAGCAACTGCAGAGACTGGATCCAGGCCACAACGTCTAATGCTGATAGCTGTTCCTGCTAGGAATGTGGTGAAGATCATATCCCCTCTGTCTGCCTGTGCCTCATGGATGCAGTATGTAGACGTGCTGCTGTGGCTGAACTCCTGAGAAGTGAAGATTGAGAGAGTCTGTGCAAGGCCCCCAGAGACCAGAAAGCACACGGGCTGCTTCATCAGGCCGTGACCAAAGAAGTTCCATTGTACAGAAGCTGACATTCTCACTGTAGGCCCCAGTTTGGCTGGCTGCAATTCTGAGAAGGCTGAGTTTCTCCTGCCTTTCTTCTGACTAAGGGTTACTGGAGGCAGGGCCAGCGTTTTGAACCATGTTCAAATCCCTATGGGAGAGGCTGTTATTAAACCAGCGACTCAAAGAGTTTTCAGTTCATTGCTTTTCTTGCTGTGGGTCTGCCTCAGATCCTAGGAATAATGTGAAGGTGTGCTTGATTGTAAATGGTTATTTTTCTGAGTATTGCTCTCTTTATTTCAGGGTTTTTGTTTTGTTTGTTTGTTTGTTTTTAATTTGGGTGGTTTTTATCCCGTGGTTGTATACTTTTCTAAAAAGTATCTGCAAAGTATTCTCAGGTTTGGTTGGTTGGGTTTTTTTTATCCTTTTTCAGGAGGTTGGCAGTCCTAAGAGAATCCAAATGTTCACTGTTTAGTTTTTCATAGCATAGCCTGATTTTTCACTTATTTAGTAAATTATAGATGGCAGATGCCAAGGCACATAATGCATCTGCTCTGTCTGTTTCAACAGGACAGAGCTGCCAGAATCCAATTAAAGAATTACAGTGGAGTTGTCCATGGAGAGACTTTATTTTGGCTCTTCTTTTTGTGAAAGTCTTTCTTCAAATTAGCTCCCTCTTCCTTCCCTCCTCTTCACCAGTGTCCCAAGTTGTATATGCAGTGGATAGGGTTGTATTTGTCATTTCTCTGTGTGGTATTCAGAAGTCTCAATTCTCCCTGCTGCTTTTCTTAAGTAACTCATAAGAAAGGGAGGGCCACCTTCATGGCAGCCCTGTCCATCCTTACTAAATTTGCTTCCAGCTTTTGCAGTTCTGCTTTCTCAGAGCTATCATGTAAACCACACAGTGGGACTGCATTATCTTTTCCTGATGAGCTCATGTGCTAAGAGGAGTTGGTTTCTTTAGGTATGTTAGAAGCCTCAGAACATGCGCAGGAAGGGGGGAGTTAGAGATGCTTTCTTAAAGTCAGTTTAAGGAGTTTTGTTGGCACAGTTGGAAGCACAATAGGCTGCAGCATGAGGCAGGATTGAGAGGCTGGAGGAAGAGGATGTGTTCTGGCTATCTTGGCTGCTGGAGGAACTGCTTATGTGCCACCTTCCTTATTGCCCATTTGTTTTTCCTTTGTGCCCCAGTAACAGATGTAAATCCTCCAATGTGGTTCTTGTTCAGAAAAGCCAATGATAAAACTTACTGATGTAATGATTCCAAGCTACCTAGTTTATTGATGAGAAAAATAATGTGATACAGATATTACTGCATCATACTCTTGACAGAACTTTCAGTCCATTCCCCTGAGCCTGTATTTAGGCTTGGGAAAAGCTCAGACATCAGAGGTTAAAGAGAGCATAGGTGTAAGGGGTGTTTTTTGTGTTTGTTTGCTCTCAAGTCAAAATGCTTCTGTTAGTAACTCCTCTCTTTTTGGTCAGATATTACCCCCATGGTACCAGCACTGTGAGTTCAGCATGAATAAGTCTAGAGTACCATGTGATAGGAGGCTTTGAAATGTTTTTTTGCCAAATACGTTCCTGCAATTCTTTCAGTTGGTCATCACACTCTCTCCAGGGTTAGAGGTTTTCAATGGCTTGTGGCCAGTTACAATTCCTTCTGCGTTGCAGAAGATTTGCATGGTTTCATGTGCTGAAAGCTGAGTGTGAAGTATTTTTTGGTGTTGAAACTCCTGATGTGTCCATCGTGTTAACTCTTCTGTTCCTGGATATTTGGAAGGAAACTGACAATGTTGGCTAAAATACAGTAATTTTTAGGATGATTGCCACTCTGGTGGGATCTGTGTACTAATCACAGCTTTCTCACAAGCAAATATTTGTTATCCTTTCACTGAAGAACACGTGTAGTAGCGTTCCTTCAAACTTAAAATCAACGTTTGACTGAAAAAATGAGATACACGGAGGAAAGATGAATAACTGCTGTTTTCTCATGGCTCATTAAGCATGACTCGTAGCAGTGTATTCCATTTCCCAATGGCAAAGATAGATGCATCTTTCTTAATTGAAGCAAGTCTCCTTAATCCTTGAGAAGCTGAGCCCATTATTCACTGAGAGTAATGCTGGTGCTTTGGCATGGCAGGGAAAGGTATGCATTTCAAAAATTACAGCAAAAACTGCAATTTAGAGGATTGATTAGCAATGCTGGGGAGTATAGGACCCGTGAGAAGTCTGGAAATTGCTAGTTTACATCTATAAAAGGGAAGTTTTAGCTTCCTGTAATAGACTGAGGAGAACTAGCAGAGTCTACCCTGCTGGCAGTCACACTCTTCCTACAAGGGAGTGTTAAGGCTCTCGTGGCATTTCTTATGGAAGTTGTATTTTGCCAATTGTCAGTGGACAAAAATAGCACCCAGTGCTTGTTGCTCCTCACTGTGCTTCCTGTCTTCGTACAAAGGGATTTCTTCTAGTGTTTGCCAAGCATCTTCTATTTTTTTTTTGTATTTTTCTTTCAGCATGTGAAGTACAGTTGTAGCTGTTGTATATTGTGCACGTTGTGCCCTGGCAGGATGGTTGTGACTGCTGGAACAAGTCTGCTTCACACGTTTGTCTTTTGCACGGCAGTAGCACGAGGAGAGGAGGGTGACTGAGTCAAAGCTGTCATTCCAACATGTTGCAGTTGCCTGTGTAAATCCCCACTTACTGAATTGCAAAATTACACCTTTATCCACATACGCTGTTGTAAGATATTGTAATGACTGTTTTGGGTACATTTGAGGGTCATTTGTCATGCCTTTTGCATATCACTTGAAAGGGCAAATCTGGTAGTTGTTCACTAGTGGCTTCTGCAAACTCTACAAGTAGCAATGAGGTCTCGAATCATGCAAATTCTTTCATATGCTTTGAAAGAAAAGGCCACTTGAAGCAAAGCATAAATGCAACCATATGCTCATATCTTGGAGCCTTCACTGAAATTTGACAATAAAATTGCTGTGCGTATGATTTGTTTTCTGAAGAAGAAACACTGTTTTTAGAGCAGTACTATAGCAGCAATTAACTTGCTGGTCTTTTCTACTTAAGTGTAAAAATATTTATTGAGTGCAAAATTGATAGAAGTAAGATTTTGGTAATTCTTAAAGACAGTGCATGTCTTTGTTTCCTTATAGAAGAAAGAGGCGGCAGTAAAAGCAGAAGAAATCTTGTTACAGTCTGTTCAATAGAAGGGTATGCAAAGTAGAACTGTTGCTGTTCTGTTAATCTTGGTACAATTCTTAAATTAGCCTGGAAGTATCTATTCAGACTTGATGAACAACCGTTTCATATTAAGAAAATCTTTACAACACAAATTACTTTTCTCTTGAAGGAAAAAAGGAAGTGTGGGCTTTCCCTCAGTGATTTTTGATAGTCAAAGCTGAGTGATTTGGCTTTTGGAAATAATGTAAGAAGCTTAATTAAATGCCATCTTCTAATACTGTGTATCTCTACAAAGAGGACAGTATGCAGAAGTTGTTTCAAGGAGCAGGCCCTTGAACACTTACAATCATCATCAGTGCTGTATGGTGATTAGAGCAGTTAATGCAATTCCTCAGAAAGATTACTGAGAAATCTGTGGGTTTGTGCACCAGCAGTGATGTTGGTTGTCACCTTCAGATTTCTTCTGCAAGCAGGAGAAGCAGATTGTTCCTTCAGAGTACAGCTAGTGCAGATAGAGCAAAAAAGATTGGCTCACTCTTAATTACCCAAAGTGCAACCAACACCGAATACATTTATATGTAGTAGGTAGCAATTGTGATATTTGAGTTAGTGGAGGGGTTTCCAAAGCAATAGTGGCAATGTGACTGCTAAGGCGAGTGCAGGAAGGAATTATCTGCTCTGGAAGCCTGCTGATTACTGGAGACATTTATTGAATGAATTCCATGTGCATCAGAAAGAGACCATTGCACATGAAAGAAAAATGTAACTTTAAATTGGCTTTTAAACAGGAGAAGGAAGCAGCAGTTCTCTGTTTGGGTGCAGCTAACCTAGTGCACTGGAAGCATATACAGTTAGGCAGACAAGAAGAACAGTAGATAAGGGAGGAAGGAGTGAACAGTGAGAGAAGAGTCTGAGTTGGAGAACGTGGAGTCAGCCGTGCATGCCAGGGGCCAGGGAGAGAGCAGGCTCACCCTTCGGAATGGGAGTGCAGCAGCAGCAGCCGTGAGCTGGGGCAGCTGCTGTGCTGGTGGAGGGGCTTCCTCTGTGAGTAAATGTGAGTCAGAAGAGCCCAGGGAACACCCAAGAGTAGCACTTGTGCCCCTGTTAGTCACAGCTCTGTTGAAGTACTCCTGTTGTTCAGCGTGATGGTGCAAACACAGGAATTGAAGGCTATTTCAGTGGCACAGTGCTGGTGTTAAGGCTGTTCCCAAGTCTTTCAGAACAGGGAAGTTGTCACTGGTTTGCATTTTTTTTAAAGGCCAGAATATGGCAGGTTAGTGCAGCTGATGAAGCTGATGGAGCCACTCATCACTTCCTGTGTAGTGATACCTTCCACCAGCTGAGAATGTGGCCTGAGACTGTTTGAGTCATGTGGTAATGGTGCCAGCTATTCACTCTGTAAACCTTAAATAAAAGTGCTGGTACTAAAATGTCTTAAAAACTAGCTTGCATGTATTAAAGATGTTCTCACAGTCAAAGTATGGCTTTAAAATTGTAAGGAAATCAATGTTTTAAGTATTTACTTGCAGCATTTGTGTGTGCTGTACCTGTGTACAGGGAGAGAAAGTAAATAGCCATGTCTTTTAGTGTGAATGACCATACTTAATTCTCTCTTTACCATGGCCTTAACTCTAACTGTTTAACAGAATTATTTATTTAAAGGATAACTTACATTACTTTTGTTTTAATACAGGGGTGCAGTCATATGTCACAGTTTTCTCAGTTTAACTTTGCAGGTGCACCAAAGAAGAAAGTAGTAAAATCCCAGCTTTTACGGGGTGTTAAAATGTGTGTCCATCTACAGATTAAATTGTGCTCACGTGTTACTATAAGTCTCTTGATTCTGGAAGAAGCTAAAATAACTATTTCCCTCATAAAATTATCTCGAAATGATGTGATGTACTCTGGCTTACATTGTAGCCTTTCTCCCTAAAATTGGCAGAAAAGGTTAACAGAAGGGAATTTCACAGGAAAGAAAATTCTTTTCGGAAGAAGAGACGCCAAATTGTTACCTAACTATTGTGGCAGTCCCTTGCTGATTGCTAAAGGGAAGTTTGGAGCCCGGCAGCGTGAGTGTGCACGTGTGTGTGCACGAGCACACAGTCCCTGCTGGAGCTCCGGGCTGCCTGGGGAGGCACAGCAGGCTCGGAGCCCCTCAGCACCAGGGTACTGCTGGGCTGCCAGAGCCACAGCCCTCCTGAGAGCCCGCCTGCACCGGGGGGTGCCGGGGGGAAAGAATGACTTGGGTGGTAAAAATTACTGCTCGAATCGTGAGGTTTCCGCCTGAGGTTGGGTTTGTTGTAAATGAGTTGTGTTGCCGTACTGATCGTTTCATGGTTGCTTACCCTCGGCGTGTGTTTGTTGATGCAGGCAAGAAGACAGCAAGACCCTAGTCCTGGATCTAACCTGGGCACTGGAGACGATCTCAAACTACGTTAATCAGCAGGCGTCCCACGGGTCTGCGCACGTGCATTGCTTCTACTTGGCAAAGGATTGAATAAAAGACCAGAAACTGTGATAACTGGGTATATTATGGTCTGTTTCCTGACCTGCGGCAGTCGAAGTCACCACGAACTGCCATGGTTTGCACTATGTTTATGTTACAATACCTGCATTTCCCATTTTAAGCATGTAGCCAGTGGCAATTCAAAATTTTGTTTTTCTATGCAAACTTATTTTTGTTGGCACTATTTTAGTGAAATGGAAACTTATGCAGCTATAAAACCATTTTTCTCAACTGTAATAAAAATTGTCACTTAAAGATAGGTCAAGATATTACAGATTTAGAACAACCTTTTGNTTTTTGAGGTTTTTTTTTTTTGTAAACTGCTGGAAGCCAATGCATTCCAAGCTTCATTTTTTAATATGAGCTTTTGGAATTTTGATTGTCCTTATTGTGTTCCTGCTTTATTTTAGATAATGCATTCTTATCTATCTTTCAGTTTTCTTTTTTCTGAATTTGCAAGACCTTCTTAAAACTGCTGACATTATTTTGCATTATTTCCAAGCTAAACCCAGTGAATCAGAGCTGTTGGAATCAGTTTTCAAACTTTGTGGATTTGTAAACGTTACAGTTGCAGTATTCATTTAACTGCTAACAATTCATTGGTTCCACTTTTAAAATGATAAAAATCTTAAAATGCATCTTTTCATGCATTAATGCGTTCTGCCCCTTTATCTGTCTTAGATTTTGTTCTGTTCCAAGTGAGTTTGGGTGGCTGTTATACCCTGTATATAGTGCTTTACTGAAACTCAGAGGAAGTCGCAGGCTGGCTTCTGTTTTATTCAGGGATTTTTTTAACTAGTTCTTCAAAGGGATACTGCAACTCCACAATCAGATTCAACAGCGTTTAAACTGGGAACAAAAGTGATCAGCTGCCAAGGTGATATATATTAAATCATGTTTAAGATAACTGCTTTAAGTATATTTTATATCTTAGGCTTTTTGTAAAGTTGTGCTGAATGGTGAGAAGCTGAGATGAGCTTGTGTGCAGGAGTCTCATACTGCACATAGGCCCCTTCTATTAAATCTTATGCAAATTAAGACTGTTGCAGTATATATTGCATTTTCTAACAGGGTAAGATTTGGGATTAATTAATGTATGAATTAATCTTGTTTTATTTGGGGTGATGGTGAATGGACTTGCTCCAAAGGTTTCATTGCATCCAATATTTGAAGAAAATCGATTAGAAATGTGATGTCATTTGGCTTTGTTAAAATGTGGTGCTTCCTGTACAGCCTGATTGATTAAAATGTCACTTAAATACCTTTTTAAAATAAGGGATCTCAATCCAGTATTTTAAGAATTATTTTAAAGGTTATATTAAACTCTATATGGTTAGAACCGTTAAATCTTCATTAAATTCTAAAATTAAGACATTATACATTCCTCATTAATGGCAAAACAATTGATGCAAAAGAGGTCTTGCAAAAATGTAAGCAGATGTCAATGTGAAGGAGAATCTTTGTATGTTAATAATATGAATATTTAACATTCACTTAAAAATATCATTAACTGTAAACTGTGAGAATGTCATCAAATAGAAATATTTTGATACTTCAATTTAAATGTGATTCACCTGAAAGATAATCTTTTTCACTCTGTGGCCACATATTCTTCTTGCTCTTCTTCCCCCAAAGAAATAATTTTTCTAAAGTGTTTCTGCAAAGAGTTATTTAAGGGACACACGCATGCATCCGCACGCATCCCTAGCCTTGGATCTTCTCTGCCATCTGTGTATTTTTGATGGAATAGTCTGAAGATTTATTTTAAAAGGTTTTCCTAACGTTTCAGACAGTGGTTTTAAACCATAAGTACACAGGAAATGACGCTATCAGATATTAACGTTGCTATCTCTATGTAAATACTGAACTTTCCCTATCATCATTTAGCATTCTGCTGCTTTCCATATCTTAATGCTGGCATTAAGATCACAGCCCTTACCCTCTGCTGGTTAGTGCAGACTTTTTAAAGTGCATTTTAAGTTATTGATGCAATTTGATATTTTTCATAATTTCTATTTAAACTGAAGTTGCATCATCTTTCTTGAATTCATCTCCTGTAAGAGTTGCCTTAAGCTACAGGATTGCTTTTGCTACTTTTTGTGTTGTATGTTTAACTTTCATAATAAACTTCTGTGTAGTGAAAACAAGGTGCTGTAAGTTTGTTTGACTCCCTGGTAGTCCCTGCTGATGTATTTTGTTTAGGTGCAAGGCTGCCTTGGTTTCCGTGGCTAAAGCAGTGGTGACATCCAGTGGTCACTTCTCTAACTGACCGCTCTCCTCAGCCGTGCTCAGCTTCTGTCTGGGAGCAGCCTTTTATTAAAGCGTCTGCACTGGGGGAAAACGTGGATTTTGCTGCCCTAAGACCCTTGTTTCTTACAACTGATGTGCCCTGCTTTCTCTGAGAGCATGGATCTGCTCCGGGGGCCCCGAGCAAGGGGCTGTGTGTGCTTTCAGAGTGCTGTTTGTGGCACAGTGCGAGAGCAGCCACCAACCCTTGGTAACTGCGCAGCTTTGGGCGAGGGGGGAGCCAGGGGAATTACATGTGTAAGTTCAGGAAATGGGGAAATGTGGTAAAGTGCTGTGGGGAAAATCTGACTGTTGTATGCTACACTTGAAAACCTTCTGAAGCTGCTAAAAGTTTGGGTGGTATAACTTCAAATAGCTAACACTGGACGACAGTGGTTAAGTACTGAAATTGGGTCAAGGACTGCTTGTTTCATAACAATGCTTTAGGAACATTTACGTGCAAAAGGATAGTGAATAACCTTATTTTAGACTTCTATGATCTGGCTGTGCACAGACCAGAGATCACCAGAGAAAAACAGCTCTGCTGTGACCTGTGGCTTTCCTGGAGATGTTCTTCAGAGTGAAAGGGAGGTAGCTTTTAAAAAGAGACCAACACAAACCGCGTGACTCTGCTTCTCTTGCTCAGGGCAAGCGGTGTCTCAGCTGCTGCAGGCTCTGCTGTCCAGGCAGCCTTTGAAAGGCAGCTGTAAACAGCTGTTCATAAAGCCCTTGGGTAATCTGTCCATTTACCTGCAAGCTCATGGAAGGATTCACTTTTCTGCCCAAGGTACATCACGAGTGATGAGTACAGTACTTGTACTTGGCCTTTTCTTGGCTGAAGGTGAAGGACAGACTCACTTTGTCCTCTGGCTCTTCCTAGATGGAATTTGCCTCTCAAGTGTGTGACTAGCAAAGGGAATCTGAAAATCTCTCTGCATAAGGCACATGCAGCAGAAAATAATTTTCAAGGCATTACAAATCAGTGCCTTAACTAGAATGGCTTAGGGATGGCTTTCCTCGATGTGGGAGTGAAAGACTGCTGGAAACGCTGGAGCTCCTTGGAATTGAGAAGGATGTCAGGACCTGGAGCCCAACCACAGCAGGTGAGGTATGGTCACTTCCAGCTGAGTTTTTTAACCTCCTGCTCTTACATGACCTCTTCTGAATCCAAGAGAACACAGAGTATTTACTGTTCCTCAGAATTCTGAAATAGTTTGGGTTGAAAGGGAGCTTAAATCTCATCTAGCTCCCATCTCCCACTGTCCCAGCCTAGAACGCTTCCAGGGTGCTCTGGGCAACCAGTGCTAGGGCCTCACCAACCATCACAGGGAAGAATTTCTTCCTGACACTTAATTTAAACCTCTCCTCTGCCAGTTTTGAAGGCAAATTTTTTCCCTTGTCCTGTCAATCCATGCCCTTGTCAAAAGTCTCTCTCCAGTCCCTTTGCTTACTGAGAGGGCTCTAAGGTTGCTCTCAGAGCTTCTTTGTGGTCTCCTCTGGATTTGCTCCAGTAGGTCCATGTCCTTTCATTAAGGACCCTAGAGCTGGATGCAGCATTTTAGGTGGGGTTCTCAGTGTTTAGTCCTTCTACTGACTCCTCAAAACGTGGATAAGCAGATTTCCTAGTCTCTCTTGAGGGGAACAGCAGCTGTCCTGGGCTCATGGTCCCCTTACTGAAAGCAGAAAACTGAGAAAATGAACTGTGAGTGAAAACAGCAGCTTTTCTGTTCCTGCAGATCTGTGATTGTTTATCTAATAACAAACCTTGTTCAGGTAAGGGCTGGGAAGTTAGATGAAGATGTGGTTTTAGAGAACTTCAGAACTGCATGGCCTGGGATGATCTTGGCAGGACTTCTATTTTTTTGGTTTTTTGTTTTGTTTGTTTGCTGTTAGTCCAGGACTCCACTCTGTCATAGATCTTTCAAACATCTGTATTAAAGAATCCATCCTGTCTGGACATAAATAGGACCAATTTCTGTGAAGTTGCATTATTTTGTTACTACATTTCCAATGCAAATAAGAGAACGACAGAAATGGCTTCAAGGATGGGAATTGCAGTGAGAAGTTAGAGCAGAGTGAACATTTGCATGGGCAACATTTCTCATAGCTCATTTGCCTGACATCCTGTCTTCACACTGCCACCAAATGTAAATCCCAGGCCATGCATATTCATCAACTGCTGCACGCTCAGAGCTGCTCGGGGGTTTAAGTAACTATTAAATAGGTTTCTCAATTACAGGTTGAGATAAGTGAATTTTCAGAATTGCCTTGGGCTCATTTCTTAAAGCTCGGGAGTGAGAGGAGGAAAAGTAGCACAGAAGAGCTGAGTGCTGCCTCTCTGGTGCTGTCACCTGGCACAGCGGATGGCTGAGGAAAGATGGGAAAGGAGTGGGAAACCAGAACGCTTCTTGCTCAGTTCTGTGCCTCTTTCTGGGCCTGGTCCACAGTTTATCACAGCCTGTGAGACTCCTGCCAAGTCTTTGTTGCTTCCCACAGCTCCTCTGATATGTAACAGTGCTCTACCCTGTTGTCTTGATGACGGGGTCTTGGAGGACCTGGGTTTTCCTGGGGCTCTTGTTCTACAGGCTGTTATTCTCTGCTTTACATTGGAACTGGTGGCTTTGCCACCTTTCCCCCTTTGCAATCTTCTTTCTTCCCTGGAGCAGGTCCTGGGTTTATCTTGAAAAAAGACCTTCTAGAGACAGAGCAAAGTTTACTCCTGAAAGCTCCTGGCTTTTCCAGCTGTTATCCACTGGCTTGCTGTGAGTCTGTACCTCTGAGCCTTTCCCACCTGCGTGCCCAACCCTTTCAGCTTTTGTTATTCATACCTTACAGAAACCCAGCAAAGTCTAGGCATAGAGAAACAAGCAGTGTAAGGCAACCCAAGCTTTTTGTCTGCAGGATGCACTTGCCCCAGATCACTTCCCCTGTGACTGTTACTGAAGCAGCTAACTGGGGTGGTTCTGCTGCTGTTGCAGGATTTTGGAAGAATTTCAGGGCTTGGCCCCTCGCAGCAGTGGTGCACAGGGGGAGGGACCTCCTGGTGAAACCCTGGGAGCTCTAAGCTTGGAGGAAAGCAGAGAGGTTGGTGGAAGGAATGTGGGTTTGCTGCTGGATTGCAAGCAAAGCTCGGGAGGGACAACTCTTGCCAGAAGACAATTCTTAATAAAGAGGGAGTTCTAGCCAAAATACTAGGCTGGCCATCGCCTCAGAGCCAGGAAGGCTGCTGGGTATCTCGCTTCCCAGAATGATGTGACACCTACCCAGAGGAAACACCAGCTCCCTTCCCACCCCACCAAGAGCTGAACAGCCCTGTCCTTCACAGCACTGCAGCCCCTGCTCCCCAGTGGCCCCTGCAGCACCACAGTGAGACACCTGCTCTAGAGGTGAGATACTACAATCCCCTTCCAGCACCATCCAGCTCCTCACTGGCCTTCCCCCGTTGCCCCAGCCAGCCAGAAGGTGGCCAGACACCGGGGTAGCCTGTTCATGGAGCCAGCAGCCTGTGCCCACAGCTGCTGTGGCCCAGGAGGAGGACAGCTGGGGATGCTCAGCCCTGCATGAGAACCAGCTGTGATCCAGCTGCGGGTCACAGAACCATACACTGCTTAGGGCTGGAGGAAATCTTAGAGAGCATCTAGTCCAGCCCCACTGTGATGGGCAGGGAACCTTCCAGGTCATTTGCTCTGGCTGTGTTTGAGGTCTGGGAGCCAGGGCGAGGAGGGGAGGGAGGGACAGGCAGAGTTGTGTGCTCAGACTGTCCCTGAGCTGCCCGGTGATCACCTCCTGCTCAGGTCAGAGCTGCTGCTGAGGAACCCCCAAACACTTCCTTGGCAGCAACAGCCCCGGCCCAGAGCCACTTGGCGGATGCTCCCACACAGATGAGAGGATGGATCCTCTTTTTAGTTCTGCTTTCAGTTCTGCTCTGCAGAGCATCTGGTGTATGACTGATGGGACCTGGTGCCGGTGGTCCCGTGGGCTGCGTGATTTTCTGAAACCACCAACCCCAAGGTGCCTCATCACCAGCTCCTTCAAACCCCCTCCACATCCAGACCTCTGCATCCAGGGCAGGATGTGCCAGTGGGACCAGGGGCACGGCATTGGGAGCGAGGCTCAAGGAGCATCTCTCTTGCTGTTTCCATCCTTCACAGCCCGTAAGATTCAAGTCACACCCTCCCTGCTCGTTCACCAGAAGACAGTGGCAAAACGGGCAGAGATCCTCAGAGGCCTCAGCAGCCCGGACTCATCTCCCTCTAAATGATGAAACCCCAAGCAGCAGGGCTGGAGCAGGCTGGTGTGGGGTGCTGAAGAATTCCTTCCTCCCTCCTTCTCATACCATGGCCCTTCCTCATCATCAGCTGTGACAATCAAACATCCCCTTTGCAAATACATCTGGAGGTGAAACTGAGCCCAGGTGAAAGGCCTGCTACATGTGCAGCGCTCCTGCTTCCATAAACCCTTGCAATAAAGGGTTTGGAGGTTCTGTAGAATCCCCAAATCCATCTTTTGCTTTTTTCCCCCCAATAAAACCTGTGCTTTAATTTATTTTTATAGAATCCCCAGGGGAACTTTTCCCACCAGTTTTCAATGCATGATTAAGATCCCAGTGCCTGGCTGGGCAGCAGCAGGACTGAAGGATGCAGGGGGCCAGCGGCTCCTGGAAGGACAGATGGTCCCTGGCACGGCTGGCTCGGTGCTGAGCGATGCAGGGAGGAGCAGTGCGGCTGCACAGGTCCTGCCCTGCCCCGGCAGAAACCGAACCCAGCGCGTCTGCCCCTGCTGCAGCCGGAGCCAGCTGCGATCCAGCCCCGCACCAGGCCCAGCGCTCTCACAGCACATCTGCAGTGCTGTGGGATGCACATGAGCCAGGCGAGGGGCGCTGCCCTGCGAGCTGCTGCCGAGTGTCACCAGCCCCTCCCGAGGCCAGCTTTTTCCGCGGCCCCCTTTCCTGCAGGGAATGCCCCATGCCCATCCAGCCGCCCTCCTCCTCAGCCCTTGCCCTCGTCCCAGCCCGGGCAGTGCCCTGGGTGCCTTTCCTTGCTCAGTGCTTTCCCTGCACTCTCGAGTGACCGCCGGGAGCCTCTCGCTGCTGCCCATCTCCGGACACCAAGCGCGGTGCAAAAATCCCGGAGAGCTGTTGCAGCTGCCAGAAGCCCAAGTGCGGGATGTGAGAAGTGATGCTGGCGATCACCGCGGTCCTGAGGACGAGCTGTAGCCTTGCCGTGCTCCCCACAGCCCGTGCCAGGCACACATCACCTCCCTACCCCTGGCCGAGCGCAGAATGGCTCCAAAATCTTTATAGGAAATGCTCCTCCAAAAAAAATCAGAGCAACTTCAGAGCTTCATAGCAAATACCTTTCTTCCAAGTGGATCAGTGCTGCCAGGGCTGGGATCTGCTTCCAGCCCATTTTTACGAGCAGCCACGGGGCAGATTTCCTTACAGACCCGGGCTGTGCTGCTCCTGAATCCGATCGGGAGAGGGCAGCTCTCCTTCGCTCTGCCGCATCCCGCGCCTGCCAGCCCTGGGCAGCTTTTGCCCCTCCTGGTGACTTCTGCAATTTTCTGCTTTCTTTTAACCGGTTGGATTGAAAAGACCAGCTCTTCTCAGCCAATATCTCACCCCAGACATGTAGAATTTGGAGCAAAAAACCTTAACTTTAAAAAAAAAAATCACAAAAAATTTAGAGAAAGAAAAATGGTTAAAAGTCCATTAATCCCCTATAGCTGCTGATCTCACCCCAAAATGTGATGGCATCACAAGGCTTTGGTAGAAGCATCTCTGATGGATACACCCACTGCCATTCCTTCAGTCAGAAACATTAACAGCCAGGCTTTAAAAACTGATTATGATTTTGAGAAAGTATGCATTGCTTCCTGAGCCCTGGGGCTGAATTTTTCCAAGAAGCGCTCCATAATCTGAAGAGTAAGAAGGGTAATTTTATCCTTTTAAAATTTAAGTTTTGCCTGTCATGAGCAGTTGCCAAAATGAGGGTGCTTTTCCCAATCTGCCTCAAAAGTGCCACCCTGCCGTGAGTAACTGGGGAGCCTGCAGGGCTCCTCCAGTCACTCTGGGGGGTTTGATTTCAGCTGCCCATGTTCATCCCCACTTGGGACCTTTGTCAGTCTGGTTTTGTGGTGGAGACATACAAAGAACCTCCACCCCAGCACTCCTGTGGACACTGGCTGCTCCTGGCTCCTGTGTCCAAGGGGAAAACATCCTCATGCCCATGAGCAGCTCATGGGTACCTGCTGGGTTTGGGGGAAGAAGAGGTGGTGGGGGATGTGGGAATTTTCTTAACTGTGAATTTTCATAATAGGAATTTTTATAAATGCTGGCTCAGCTGTGAAAAAAAAAAAAAAAATTAGGTAATCCATCTTGCAGCTGGATTTCCAGGTGGGAGAGGCTCTCCAGGAGACAGGAGCAAGAGAATGCTCAGAGGAGAAGGGGCTGACCCTGGGGGTTTCCAGCTTCTCTGCGGAGCTGGTGATCACCTGTGCAAAGCACCCACTGCCACTGAAGCCAGGGGCTCAAAAGCCAGCCTGGAGCTGCTCTCCTTTGGTACAACCAGACAGCAGCCATGCAAACAGCCTTGGGTGGGTTTTCTGCCTTCTGTGACTCAGGATTTGGTTCCTTCTTCACTTGTCTTGGCTGACAGAATGAGGAATGTGGTCTGAAAGGAAACCAGCTGCTCTGGGAATCCAGGGAGGCTGCCTTAGGTGCATGGGGGAGTTTTTCTGCACCCAGAGAAGAGGGGGCCAGGGCTCTGTGGTGGGCATGGGTGCAAGGAGGTGCTCCATCTCAGCTGTGCCTGCACTTGCCCTCCTCCAGGACGCCGTGGTGGGGTTTTCAGCCAGCTGGGATTTATTGTTGGTCTGTGCTCCTGCCTGGGACCTTCCTCCTCACCCTGGGGACCACTGCACTTCCCCAGAAGACACCCAGCCCTGTAGGGTGCCACTGCCCTTTCCTGCCCACGGCAGCTGCTCTCTGCCCTCCCGGGAATGTCAGGGCTGAGGCTCGGGGTGAAGGTGACAGCCCCTTGTTAATGAATGGCCAAATGTTTTAGAGAACACAGCCCCAGCCCGGGCAGTGCCCAGCCCTTCTCCACGGAGCCTGGCGTTTGGGCTGATGTGTGAAAACGGCTGGCAGCAGAGAGGCACACTCAAAAAGAATTTGCTTTTTTCTGCCATTGTATTTGGCCTTTATTCTCCTCGGTAAATTCAGCTTGTACTCGAGATACTCTCTTACAGAGGATGCTGAAACTTTGGTAATGAAAGCCCAGGCTGCTGCATGCCCCAGTTTGCAGCACTGGGCATTCAAAGGGCATCACCAAACACAGGAATGCAGCTGTGAAGGGTTTCTGCAAAGCCCAGCTGATCTTTCTACCCACCTGTTTTCTACCCAGCACCTCAACCCGGGGGCTGCATGTGCCATGGACTGCTTAAAAGCAGGTGCTGTGCTTGGTGTTCTGTTAAATGAATGAGCTGTGCAAAGTTCCTAGCTACATGTTTATTCTCTCGAGTACCTTACTTATGGGTGTCACAGAATGAACTTATATATAAAAGTACACAAATACTGTATATATACAAATATATACAAATATATCTCTCTCTATATATATGTACATATATATAATCTCAACATCTAGACTGAGCTGGAGAGAGGCAAGTGGCTCAGAAGGATTAGCCATGCTCCTGGGAGAGGAAAGGCTAATTTCTGGTTTTGAGCCAATAAAGATGTGTCAGAGGGCTGGAGTGAAGGGGAAACATTGGCAGCACCTCTGTGCTTTTCAGCATATTAAGATGTCACCATGGTTGGNTCAACCACTGAAGTTGGAAGATATGAGCTGGGTGGAATAAAAAAAAAAAAAAAAAAAAAAAAAAAGAAAAAAAAAAGAAAAAAAGGCAAGCAAGAAATGAATAATAAATAGAGCAACATGCTGCTGACTTCAAGGGAAAACTAATTTCCCTGGGGCTTGCTCCATGCCATATACATTAAAATCTCACCTGTTTTGACAGCTCTGTGAGCTGAAGAGAGATGCTGAGAAATGGGGTGAGCAGAGCCTGGCCAAGGTCTTGCTCCCAAATATGACTGGGATTTCTTTTCAATGCTTGGACCCCCCTGCCAGCCACGGCTTGCTCTGCTTGTGGGACAGAGCCGCGGTGCAAACCTAGGGGAAATTACATTTGACTTGTTTTTTTTTTTTTTAAATACGCAGCCCTCAAATTTCTGTGTTGGGCTGCCCGAAGGGTGGGTGTGCTTTACTGATGTTTTCTGTCCTGACGTGGGCCGGTCCCTGCGGCGGGGCTGCCCTGCTGCAGACCTTGCTGGGACACGGTGGGCACAGGCTGGCACTGAGCATCACCGTCCGCAGGGATGCGGCACAGGAGAGGGGACAGAAGATGTGCATCGCCCAGGGAGATGTTTTTCTGCTACCCACTCGAATAAACACGGAAAAAAATGCATTTCCCTCCGCTCTCTGCCCCCTCCCCGGAGCCTCAGCCTGCCAGCAGGAGGTACAGCTGCTTCCACACCCTCTGGCATTGCCATCACTGGTGCCGCCCCGCTCCAGAGGAGGCCACGCTTTGCGTGGCATGGCATGGGCCCGTATCTTTGGTTTTTCTCTTTTAGTTCTCTGCATATTTG
>VWZN01013648.1:146129-195691 GCA_013396955.1 Regulus satrapa | reverse complement strand
GGGGCGGCGAGTGCCCTCAGGGGGCGGTGGCGGGGCCGGGCTCGGTGCGAGCTTCCCTCCCGCTTCCCTGGCGCGTCCCTCCCGCAGGGCTCCGGCGCAGCCCCCGGTCCCGCCGTGCCAGCCCGCGGCCTCCGCGCTACCTGAGCCAATGCTAGATCTGGAGGTGGTGCCCGAGCGCTCTCTGGGGAACGAGCAATGGGAGTTCACCTTAGGTAAGTGCGTTCCTTCCCGCGGCCCTGGCCCTGAGGGCTCTCCCGGCGCTTTCGGGGCGGCTGGAGGGGGAAGGGGGGAGCGAGAGCCAAAGCTCGGCTCTCGCCGTCGCTAAAAATACTAAAGTACGAGCTCGAAGGATATCCTTGCGATTTATGGTTCCATCCTCGCCTTTTGCGTGCCAAGTTGCGCTTTGTTTATCTGACTGCGCGCTTTTATCCGCTCCTTTGCTTTCTTTTGTTTCGCCGTCTTAAGACGGGTCATTCTTTTAAATAACCGCTGAAGGAGGAAGCGCGAATGTGCCGGTTGTCACCTGGGTGTGTGTCAGGTGCTGCTGGCCCTGGAGCTGTGCGCCGGCACTCGCTGTGCGAGCCCCTCACGAACGCGGCTCGCGTTTCACAACTGCTTCGTGTCGCTCTTGGGAGATTGCGAAAGAGTGGGGGAAAGTAAACTTGGCCGATATTTTCTGGGAGTTGGATAACAAGCGGTTTTTTTCCCCCCCTCCCCGATGCTTTGTTGTGCTTCTCATCGCGCAGGGCAGCCCTACCCGGCGGGACCTGGGGTGTGCGGCGGAGAGGGAGGTGCTGTGGATTCCTGAGGGGACCCCAGAGTTCAGGAACACACGGGCGGTTCCTTAAGGCTCTCAGGAGAGCTGCCAGTGTCACCTCCTCTGAGTGCCACATCCGCCCTGGCCCCTTTTGTTTCCTTTTCCCCCGTCGCTGCAGCTCGCTGTCGCTTTGGGAGGTGTCAGCCCTTGGTGCCTGAGCTCGAGTTGCTGCTCCTGTCACCTGTGGCCCGGTGGGGACAGGCTGTCCCCGCAGACGCTGTCACACAGCTGCCCTGAACTAGGTTGCACCTAAGGAGTGGTGCTGTGCCTCGGGGTTATTTATACGAAACCCATGGAACACAAAGGGCTGTTTACGCTGCTGTGACTTCAGTCGAGTACAGCTTGATGGTTAGGGACAGGGCTGAATGCCTTGTGGAGGCTAATTATAGCACCTCAGGTCCCACCCTTTGAAATCTGGGTGAACTCTTTGTACCCTACGTGTTCTGTGCTCTGTGTGACCTTCTGCCATCCTTTCGTGCCTGTGTTACCTGGGGAAAAGCAACCTCCAGCTGCACTCCCTGACTGTCTCCATAAACACAGAGCACCAGCTCCCCTCCATTCCCCACATCAAAACAAGGAAAGCAGAGAGGAAACGTTTCTCCTTCGCCCAAGGAAAGCCTGCTAATGCGGCCTCATGGTTAAAATTTCCCAGAGTCTCTGTCTGTGTGCACGCACAGATGTGAGAGGGAGGAAACTCGGCTGTATTCCTTGGAGTAAACATAGCCACCACGTGATGTGTCTAATATATAATTAGCATGACCTGCTGGTGCTGACTAGGTTTTGGGATACTTAACTTTGCACCGGCGATGCGGTGTGGAGATTGTCCCTGCTGACCGAGCTGCTTCAGCTGTGTTAGTGGCAGCGGGCTCGGTGTAAGTGGGGCTCTCACTGCCAGCACTGCTCTACTCATTATTTGTTTAGCTCTGCTCGCAGCAGAACTAATGGCAGTATTCCTGAACTGCTGCTGACTCTGGCTTCCAGTACTGTGCCCACAATGGAGATGACTGAGGGGGAAATGCCAGGAAAATTTTGTACATGACTTTTTGGATTCTGTTTCTGGCTCCAGTGTTGACTCACTGTGTGACTAGAGCATAAAAAATTTAACTGAGACTGAGTTTAGATACCTGTGTCCCTGCACCTCTCGGGCTACGTTCCTGCTGCTCTAAAGGAGAACAATTCAATACTTATTCTGCTGTGCCTAAGCTATATTATTAGTGTTTGAGATGTATAATTTCTAAAGCAGACTCGCATTTCTCTCGCTCTGTGTACTTTCTTTCCCTGCCAAATTTCACGTGTCTTTATTTAATGCGTTATGATTAATCTTAGACTTTATTGTGTTTTTCTCCTAGTCAATATTCACTTCTCTAGCCCCATCCCTTGGAGCCACACAGTCTTAGCATGGTCTGATGCTTCGGGCCGTGATGTTCCTGAGAGAACTGTCTTGTGCTGCTCGTGTCACTCCAGCATTTAGAGGAGGAAAAGATCTGTGGCAGAGAGCCCCAGCTCTGGCCTTTGTGGGCATTACTGCCACGGCTCAGTCTGATGTGCTGGAAACCATGTTTGCTTCCCCATTCCCCCTGACCGATGAGCAAGGGAGAAAGAATTCTTTGTTTTCCTCTTTGACTGCAAGGGCTGACGAATGTTGAGGAAAAAGGGGATGTTGTGTGTGAGAAGACTGGAGAAAAATAACCCATTTTTTTTTTATTCCTCCTTTGACTTTCTGCAAATAGAGGCAAAGGGAGGATGCTGGCTGTTCAACACATTTTGAGTCAACTGCTCTTGGAGAATTTTGTTTGCTCACTGTAGCTGTGCTAAGCAGCTGCACGGCCAAATCTGATTCTCAGTTGCTGAAAACCGAACCAAGCCAGTCCACGTCCATTTGCTCTCAGTCTGAGAAAGCTGCGAGTAAGAGAGTCACGAGAGCCGTCTGTTTGCACACTTACCAGCCCGGGGCTGCATCAGTGTCACCAAGCTGCAGCCCCAGCTGGGTGTTCCTGCCCCTCTTGCAGCGGGCGCTGCCGCCGGGGGCTCTGCTTGCTGTGTAAACGAGCTCGTGGTCTCAGCTCTGTGAGTCCTGCGTGAATACTGACTTAGGACATGGCCTTTGTGCTCTTCAGGCAGCCTTCCTTTTTTTTTTTTTCTGCATTCACACTTTTTACTAGGTTGAGAAATGTGGAACTTTTACAGCAGCGTCTTTGATCTTTGCTCCTCGCTGCTGTTCGTGTTTCTGTTCCATTTTGAAAATATTATCTAATACATAATAACTGTCCTCTTCAAACTCTGCTGCCTGGACAAGGCAA
The DNA here is from genome assembly GCA_013396955.1 of Regulus satrapa. NCBI lineage: Eukaryota > Metazoa > Chordata > Aves > Passeriformes > Regulidae > Regulus > Regulus satrapa. The sequence continues at coordinate 192,574 of VWZN01013648.1, read as the reverse complement.
CTGCTATTTCCTAGCTAATAGGAAACAGTGCTGCTTTATTGCGTGGATCTGCATTTTAATTTCATTACCGTTATTAAAATAATAACTTTTCTTTCTTACTTAGTATCATCTACTGATGTGTAATTTCTAGCTGCAAACCAAATTGTCCCCAAGATCATGGGCCAAGGTGAAAACCAGTTTTGCAGACACGTTTGTTTATGGTATTTGCAAATTGAATCATAGTAGTTGTAATCTGTGCATCTGTTTTGGCAAAACTTGGTTTCATCATTTCAGGAAAGCTGCAATATATGGGCATGACAATGAGAATTTTTTTTTTTTTAAATTGTCGTGGCTTTATTACTTTAAAGCAGTACCCATGGTGAGCCAAGTGTGTGTGTGTTATAGGAATATATGGAAAAGGAAAGAATTTTCTCACTTATGATACTGTAGATAATGTCTAAAAGGTGCTTTAAAACATGACATACTGTCTGAGAGGTGTAGCTAGTAACTAAGAGTTTTTAATGTAATCAAAGTGTAGGTTCTGAGGTAAATTATCCCAAATTAGGCCAACTTTCTTAACATCTGAAAAGTAGAAATAGAGAAGGACAGGGCAAGGAATGGAAATGAGATGTCAGATAATTAATCTGAATTGACTTGCAGCAGTTAGTAGGAAAATAAAACTTCACAGTTAGGAGCTCATAACCTCGCCTTATAAATGCCTGCCTTGAATCCAGGAATGTGATCGCATTTCATTTGGAAAGGCAACAAAGGTTTTTAGTGTAATAAATGATGAGATGGTGTGGTGCTATTTTTCCTGCAGAATCAGCTGTTCCATTCTGCCTTCAAAAATGTATAGTCCTAAAGATAAGACACACACTAAAGGAAGAAAAAAAAGCCCTTGAAATTGTGTGAGGGGCTGAGTGACTAGAAGTGTGTTGCCTCAGTTGAACCAGATTTTTGGTATGTATATCTTGTGTGTAAACCGAGAAGATAAAGTTTCTTCCTCGACACAAATCGAGCCGTATCAGCAGCTGATGGGGCCTCTTAGGGCTGAGGAGAATCCCTGCTCTGTGTAAGTATTGGTGTGTGTCTGGAATGGGTGCCCAGTGCTCCATCAAGGTGAGCAGAAGCGAGTGTGCCATAGGAAGAGTGTCGGGAGCCTCCCGGATGTGTGGGGGTGCTCTGGACAGCTCTAGGGGAGTTTGAGGTGGGTTATTTTACCAGTTCCTGGACTGATGACCCCAAAAAGCAGAAGGCTTTGTGCACAGGCTGTGGCGAGCTCTTTGCTTTTTCTGCTTGAACTTTGCTGTTTGATTTTCGTGTCTGGAGATCCTTTTTTCATATATGCCTAACGACTGGTGATAAACCAGTTGATAAACAGAAAATGACTTCTCTGTTTCCGAACACCGGTGCTGATACCGTGAGTCAGGTCAGCTTGTTTGTTGACCACAGACCTTTCTGTTGTAACTTGGTGTTTGCTGACGGTGGTTTGGTTACCTCATGCTTAGCCTTGCTGTTAAAACTCTTTGTTAGCTGCTCTCTGCACTCAAGAAATGCACCTGTTTTTATTTCCAGGAATGCCGCTGGCTCAGGCTGTAGCAATTCTTCAGAAACACTGTCGCATTATCAAAAACGTCCAGGTTCTCTACAGTGAGCAGGTGAGTGAGGGCTGGCCAGGAAACGCTCCTCGGGCTGAATTCAGACGTGCTTTGTGCTCCTGTACACTTTGGGTGAGTTGTAGGGCTGCTTGAAATTGGAGCACACCAAATTATTGCCACCACAGGAGAGATGCAGCTTTTGTAAGTTTTGTGTCAGGTGTAATAATCCTCAGCAGTGCAGTGATTTAACAGATGTCAGTTTGGTTCATGCAGTGGAGGAGTGGCATTGCTTTACCTTTACCAAGTCAAAGGTTACGTAATCAGCTGGACAATTTAATTCTAGCCTGTTTACTTTATCATTGTGAAGTGGTGCTGCAATTTAAAGAACTGAATCACTCATTTCTTTCTGCTTTTGTGTTTGGTACGGTGGTGAAGCACCCCGTGAAAAACCTTCTGCACCTTTTCTGTGCATCTCAAGTTTGTCTGCAGAAAGGGGGTGCCGTGATTTAAGCCAGCTACAAATCAGTTTTTATTTAAAAGTTTCAATCATTCTTCATTACTCACATTAAGTTCCTGATATGTTTGACCTTCTTCAAAAAGGGGACTAGAAGTAAAACTCTTCTGCTAGATCAAGTAAAACGTGTTATTCTGGTGGAAGCGTAAGGGGAGATAGGGCAGAGGAGTCTCAGATGTCTCAAAGGACTCTCCAGATGTTTTATGTGCAATGCACATTAATAAGAAGATGATATTCATATGTTGCAAAGTACAGCTCTTTGCATCAGAAAAAAAGGCAGAGCCTGTACAATGTTAGTTTGTATCAAAATAAGGATTCAGGCCTTGTGCATCTGCAGTGAATTGTGAATGGCTAAGAACAACCTTGACTGGTGTTCACTGCTGGATACATATTTCATGTTATTAAATGAATTGTCTTTTTTCCACTTTATGTGGATTTATGGGTTTTATGATGACTGAATTGCAAATCTGGCTCCTTGTGATTAATGCATGGGAGCATCTGTCTGGCACTGAAAACATTCCTTGTTTTTTGTATTCTTTGGAGGTTTTCATTTTTCTTACCACAGTGCATTCAAGTTATTTCTAGGGTTGTTTGGATAAATGAGGAGATTTGTGTTCCACTCAGATTGCAGAATCACAGAAGGATTAGTGGTTCAGTGCTAGCACACAGAGGTGTTGGACTCTGGGTTTTTTACACCTCTTGGAAAATTACATTGTTCTTGACTGTGTACACTGAGCTTCTCTTCTGGCTGCAGAGGGCAGCTTTAGTGGTTTGATTTTATTTTTTTTCCCCCAAAATGTAATAAATATAAATATGTTTTAGCATCTGCATAGTCTAACAAAATAGTTCTTCCCAACTTTCTAGAAGAGTTTTGATGGTTTTTTTTTTCTGTGTATTATTGCAATTCAGTGCCTGATTGTTTTTCTTTTTTTTCTTTTTTTTTCACACACCACTCAGGGCCTGCAGTTGACTGTCTGGCTCTGTGCTCACCCTCATGCAGAGTGTCATGCATTTCATTAGCAGCTGAGCACAAAGAGATCAGCTTTTAGAAGATTCAAAGCTTTAAATTAACTTCCCCATACACAACTTCTATCTAGAAAAACTGTACCTGAGCAGCTTTCATGTTTTGTCTTGTGAAAGAATGCCTTTGAGCACAGTGATTAAATGTTATTTAAAGCTGTTGTGTCTAAAGCACTGAATTTCTGATCCTGGAACTCCAGCAGTGAGTATTTCCTTTCAAAAATTTATATGGCAATTAAATGCAATTAGATCTGCCCATGGAGCTCTCTTTAACTTGACATAAATGGGATGCCCAAACTGTGCCAAAAAAGCTTGATGAATCCTTTTCTGTGAATAAAAGGATTTTAACTCATTTTTGGTCAGTTTAAGTGGGATACTACCTGCTTTTTTCTTCCTGGCTTCCAGGAAAATCACTAAACAATCCCATCAACCAAAATCCAGATCCCCCTGGATCTTTATGTAGATTAGCAATATAACTGCACGTCTGTGGTGCTTCCTTCAGGAAGATCTCTCCTGTTGCTTCTTGACAGCATCTTTCATATTTGAAGTTCTATTTTGTGTATTAAAAGTCACACAAACTAAATTTGTGCCCTCAAATCTTTCCGTGTATTAGAAAATATGCCAGCATAGAACAGAAGCTATTTGCTGTACTAATTATCAAGCTTTTCCTCAGATGTTTGGGGGTTTTTTCCCCACCCACTCAAAAGTACTTGTAGTGCTCTCATTAATTTTGGAATAACCTTATGAAAACTGTTTAGAAACCAATGAAATGCAGAGCATATCCCATAGCAGAACAACTCTGCTGGTGTATTTGAATGCCAGATTACAAGGGTTTTTTACTCTATCTATAGCCTTTCTAAATTAGATGTATAAGGGATTAGAAAATGACTGCTATGATTAATGTTAAGCCTTTTTATCTCAAGCTTATCATTCTGTTACGATGCTGCTTCAGTTCTACACAGAGCCATAAAATGTTGTCAGCAAGAATGAGGTATTGATGGCATTGTGTGAAATTTTGTGGAAGTTTCATTTGGGAGGGAGTTGACACACCAGATCACTGGTGTTCAGGAAAGAGAAGCTCACACTGGACCAACTTCAGGAAAAGCTGCTGCAGTGATCCAGAGGAACAGGAAATCTGCCTCACAGGGGATGGAAAGCCCCATGGCTTGTTTTGACCTAGTGATGTCACATGCAGTGTCTGATTATTTGACTTTGGGAAGGGATGGGACACGCACATGAAAATGCTCAGAAAGTATCAAGGCTAGAAGAGTGTGTTGGTGTGAGAAAACTGAGGATGAGATCTGGGCTTTTGACAGGCAAACCCCAGAGCTCCTCTCAGTAGAGCAAAGTAAGATAGCTTATGCTTAATTCATGAGAGGGCTGTATGGTGTGGCTGTCCACTTTGGAGGCCTTTATTTGCCCCAGTTGTCCATCCCCATTCTGTCTTTTACTAGAAGACTGCTCTGTGCAGTTCTGGGGCATGAATTTTGCTGCCTGCCTGCCATTCAGTCTTATTTCTCCTCTGAGGAGACAGCTGTGGGGGAAAGAGCATTTTGAAGCAAATGTGCTTTAGGTGGTAGATGATGAAAAAGCTGAACTGGGGCCTAGTGACTGTGTCTGTGTGTGTGTGATGGCAGTGGTAGGGCAGGGAGCAGCTTCCCCAGTGGCCCAGCAGACTGGGAGGGTGTGGAGCCTGCACAGACACCGGGAGAGCCAGTGGAATGTCTCCTATTGACTCCAGCAGACTGCAGATGAAGCCTTTCGTTGTTATGATTCACAGTAACTAAGGAAACCTAAATTCACAACATGAGAGTCTGAAGCCTTCCTTTTGAGGCCTAAAAAAGACTGACAGTTTGATTTTTGAAGTGGAAAACCATCTCTTTGTCAAGCACATGCCTGGTTCTCATGTGAGACTTGGTGGTATTTTTGTGCACCAAGAATGCAGCAGAGGCTGTCCCTAGATGATGTCTCTGATGCTAAACTGGGAATCTTAATTTTCGGGTTGGGCTTTTGTTGGTTTCTGTTTTGTTTGGTTTTTTGGTTTTTTTTTTCTGGTTTTGTTTTTGTTTTTTTTTAAATGGGGCTAGGCTTATATTGTTTTCAGTTTTGTTTTTTGCTTTTTTTTCCCCCTCCTTGTAGTAATGGACAAAGTCCCCTTTTAGGAGTTTTTGCAGGGCACAGATATTATACAGGCACTTCTATTTCTTTTCATAAGCAAACTGAAGGGGTTGAGAGGTAAATGTATTTTAGTTGTGTTTGTTCATTGAATAAACACAACATAAACAAAAACATATTCATCAGATTGTTTTCTGAAGTAGTTTTGTTTTTCTAAAGTAACCGATTTATACTTTTACAGTGATCTATACCTTAAAACAGAAGTTTTGAAGCTAAAAGCCTAACAGCTGTTTTTTTTTTTGTTTTACAGTCACCTCTTAGCCATGACCTCATCCTTAACCTGACTCAGGATGGAATCAAACTGCTGTTTGATGCTTTCAATCAGAGACTTAAGGTAATGAAACACCCCTCTTGCAAACAGACAGTGCACACCAAAACCCTGGCGTGTGTTGACACTTACAGAGCATAAGGATGTGGCTCCTTTAGACATTTAATTTATCTTACATGAAGTGTATTCTTGTGATTATGAACTACATTTCTTCAGTTTGGGATTTAAATCTTTGTTTATGGAAGTGAGACACCTTTCCTGTGTTCTGGGGCCATACCAGTGTCCCAGGAGTGGGATGGTGCAGTGTGGTCTCCCCTGCCCACCTTGTCTCGAGTGGCACAGAAAGCGCACAAGGCCCTTGCTAAAGCTGAGCCCTGGGTTTGAAATCAGACCATCATTAATGCAAACCAGACAGTCTTGTTTTCTGCCCAGGTTGTTCCTTTATCTGGGCTGCCTTTTTATTGATGAAGTTAAACTCCCTCCTATTCATAGTTTTCATTTAAGCTAGCTTTGCAGAGTGCTTGTGTGGCCCTGAGTGTGATTCCCCTTTTGTATCCTCACATCCAGGCCTCTTGTGAGCAGCTGGCTCCCGCACTGACTTCAGTTTGTTCTGGATGAGTTTTGATTCTTGCAGCTGACGTCTTCAGTTCTGCTTTTGTGCTTTTAGGTGACCAAGAGTTGATCTGCATCTCCCAAGGATGCTGAGTGTAGTTAAGATACAGAATAAAGGGCAGGCTGGTCACTGCCTTCCTATGACATTTATCCTTGCAAAGTGTCTGTAATGGAATGTTTTTATCCATAAAGTGTGGGCAGCTGTGGGGCTGGAGAGGTATGATTACATGAGTACATTTTGAAAATATCTTAACTGAAGCTTTTGAAATATCTCTGTGTAACTTCTTGGTTATTGAGAGTGGTTCTTTCAGCCATACCAGCTGTGCTGAACAATTGTCACTGATTCTCACCTGGTGGGTGGAAATTTCTCGGTGACAGAAGTGTTTAGGTGTTGATTTAGCTAATTGGGTGAGAGTGAATTGCTCTAATTGCTGTGCTGCTTAGCATTTGAAAGCAGCAGTGTGGAGTTAAATGGGATGGTAGGAAATGGAATGCTTACAGTTTAGGTGAGTCTGGAATATGGTGCTCACCTCCATATTTGCAGGGTTTGGAGCAGGGGTAGGTGAAGCCCTCTGCCCTTTACTCACATCTAAAATAAAACCAGCAGAAAAATACCACTCTTCCAAAGTTCAGCCATTGCTTTATCTCAGAAATTACTGTAGGAGAGAAGCATGTGCTATCAGCTGAAACTCAAGCTCTTTGTGTACTTTATATATATGAAATCGTTGAATAGCAACCCAGATTAGTTGTTGGAAGTACTTATTTCTCCAAGAATAGCCTGTAACACTATGGTATGCTTGTATTTTTCTAAACATTTTTTAATAATAAATATAAAAATACACCTTTTGAGCAAAATTTTTAGTTCAAATTGAGCTCAGCTGAGGGACAACTCAACAATTTTTTTCCCAGATTTCTGCTTGTAATTGCCTTGTGGTAGTTTCTGTTCGTGAACTCATTTTGTAATAATGGTGTTCTTGTTTTTGACAAGCTTTTGAATTTACATGTTCAGACTTTGTATGTGGATTTACATTTTTAAGGGAGTATATTGAAAATTCTTTGTCAGCTGTACAAAAATCTTTCTAACTATATGTAATTCTGCAGGAGACTGAATTAAAAATTGGCTCAATAATTTGAAGTACATGGCTTGCTGAGTGACATTTTTGGGTAATGTTGCAATCCTGTAGTGTCTTTGAGGTGCTGTAAGTAGTATATACCATGTCTCTTCAACTTCCAGTTTCTGAGGGTCAGATTTTGTCACACCCAGTGTGGAAAAAAGCAAGAGCTTTTCTTGCCTTTCTTTTATTGCTTTTCTGTATTTAGAAACTAGTTTTAAAGAAAAAAATAATAGAAACCCTAAACTTTTCTGGGTATGTGTTTTCTAGGTTTGTTTCAAAAATTAGAAAGATACAGGAAAAGTAATCTCTTCTGGTTTGTTGTGTTTGAGTAGTCTGGTGATACTTCTGTTTGTTTGTTTGTTTGAGCTATGAGTAGTCAAGCTGTGTAAGTGCATACAGTGCTATGAAAACTTGTACCTGTCAAAATGTTCGGAAAGCTTTCTGGAAGAAAGGCGATGGGATCAGCTCAGAAGTGAGCAGCAGGACTTGTTAAAGGATAGAGCAGGTATAAAGTCAGTAGTGCCTGTTTTCAAGATGGTGTGACTCTTCAGTGTTGCTCAGCAGTGGCAGAACTGGACAGAGCAGGAGCCCTTCATTCTGTGTCTTGGTCTTTTTTTTAAAAGATGTGCTTGCTAATAAATTTGACTGTGAAAGAGATGGAAATACCGGATACTAAAATGGAAAATCTTGACAATTCCAAGGAAGCTGGTGCAGGAATAAAGTCAGCAATATCCCTAAGAAGTTTCCTCTCTTTTTTTCAGGGAAAAGGGTGAAATACTCACCTTCAGTAGCCAAAGTATTGCAGGAGATGTTGCTGATGTGAATTGGTAGATCCAGGACCAGGTTCTGGAAGCAGTTTTAGCATTAAGGTCTCTCATTTGTGTTCCCTCTGAAGTGGAGAAAGACTTGGGTTTCACAGCATTGGTCTGTTACTGCTGGTAATAGGCACCTGAACGTTTTTGTAAGTCTTAGTAGTAATTATCAAAACAGTGAGTGTGAGGAAACATCAGCTTTTACACATTTAAAGCAACTGTTTTCTGTCTGTGTAGTAAACCCATCACTGAACAGTCCTTGGTCATCTCAGTTTATGTTCTCTGCACATGGACTCACACTGATCCTTTTGTCAGTGCAGCTGCTGTAATATTGAAAAGCATTTTTTTTTCAAGTGCTCTGGCTTATTCTTCATTATGACTTTCATGACTTACGAGATCCTTCGAGTGCCATTAATTTTTGCAAAGTTGCACTTGTTTATTCCTCCAGTGTTGGTAAAAAGAAACGTTGGCCTGAGTTGATGAGTTTGAGTCCTGGGAAGAGGACTGCTGGAAAACTGGGGCCTGCTGGCTGCTGTCAGGGCGTTTCTCTTGGGGGGAGCCACACTGTGCCACTGCGATTCTTTGTGCACTGCTCCTGCTCGTTCACCTTTTGTCTTGCACCGTGCAGTTTCAGCAGAACTTCAGCCCTGTGCAGGCAGTAGTGGCTGCAAAACAAGATCTGGGGTGGGGCTGGTTCTTGCTGTTTTCAGGAAAAAAAAAAAAATGTGGAGGGAAAAGATGTGCAAGAGCACTAGAAAAAAGTAAAATCAGTCCTGGCTTTTCATAAAAGCAGCCTTTGTTTTTTAATGGGCTTTAACAGTAAAGGAAATCTGGACATGTCAACTGCACTTGAATTAAAATACTAGATAACTAGGTTTTTCCAAGAAGGATAATTCCAAGTATATTTTATTAAGAAGAAAAATATGTTTGTTCTCTTGTTGGCTCTGCCAAAATGTTAATTTGTTACTTGTTTTGTGCCCTACTTGTTGCTTTTATTTTGAAATGCCATTAAATGTTGATTTTCTTTTTTCCCCTAAATATATATAGAGGTAGTGGTTTAAACATTGTAAGTTGTTTTATTTAGCTGGGTTATTTGCTGGGCATCTCCCAAAACCAAGACTTCCTTCTCAGCTGATGATATTTTTAGGCTTTGAAGCCACACTTGGTAGCAAGCTCCCTGGGAAATTCTGATTTATTTTCTTGCTGAAGAGTGCATCCTGTGAGGATCTGCCAGTGATTTGTTGGAGGATTATACAAAACAAAAAGCGTGTTTTACCTTCGCTTTACAGTGGTTATGAGCTGTATGTGTTTTCTTCTCCTGCTGACACAGGAGCACGTATGTAGGGTGGAAAAAGCTTGTTTGTCCATGGCTACTTGCCAAAAACAATCTGCTTAAAGCCCAGTATAGCCTCAAAATCCAGTGACAGTCATAAAAATCATATGACATCAGTCTCAGATGCACGTTTGCAGTAATGTACTCAGAGCAAAGGATCCATATCTAGTATTTTCTGCGGAGAGGAAAGCTCCTTGGAATATTGAGTATGCTCTAAAACATTTACTAAATATCAGAACTGGGTGTTATGGCTGCCCTGATTCCTCATGGGCTGCCCTTCTGAGTGTTTTCTGTGATGCTCGGTGAGGTTGCAAAATACCTTATGTATAATTGAGATGGGATATTACTGCTAAGTCTTGCTGTGCTCATCTTTTACTGTAGAAGAGCTGGAAAGTTACAGCAGTGTAATCAGTGTTAGGACTTTGGGCCCAGCACAGGCTTTCTTCAGGGTAATAGGAGCAACCCAAGGAATGGCCCACTGACATTCATCAGAGGAATCCCTAATTAGCTAATCCTCGCTGCTGCTTTCCTTTGAATTTGTTTAGGAGTAAACTTTATAGAAATCAAGATGCTGGTGTGTCAATGACAATATTTCTTCCTGCAGGCAGTACTGATGTGCATGGGATATGGGGGTTCTCTCCCAAACCCAAAGTTGTTCAGTCCTTATTTCAGACGTGCAGCTGCTGAGTCAGTTTTTGAAGTTTGGTCTCTGACACTGTGGTTTATCTTGGCAGAGTTCTGTAGCAAGAGGAGCAAACAGCACTAGGTGGTCTTGCCTTTTGACAAGGATTTACCTCTGTAATGATCTGCAAGTGTCTGAACTATGGCAATGTTTCTGTTTCCTGTGTTTCAGGTGATTGAAGTTTATGACTTGACTAAGGTGAAGTTAAAATATTGGTAAGTGATTTTAAGATCTCCCATGTTTTCCTTTTGGTTAGAGTGGCCGGATTTACTCATTTTTTTAAAATCCTGAATTAATTTTTTCAGTTATTAGTTTTAAAAATCAAAAATTACTGTCATAAAGGAATGTACATAATCATCCTTTCTTGAACATGGCACTTAGTTAAATTACTGATTTACTCTTCAGTCTTGGAGACTTTTTGCAATTTAGATGTGGTATTGCCATTAGCAAATGTTTGTTCGGTTTTCTTCAGGCAGATTAATTTTGTTTTCTGTTTCAGTGGTGTCCATTTTAACTCTCAGGCAATTGCTCCAACCATAGAACAAATTGATCAGTCATTTGGAGCAACGCATCCAGGAGGTAAGCCAAAAAAATTTCTGAGAAGCACACCTAGCCTGACAGACTTCTTTCTAGGAAACCTTTCCAGTACGTCTGCCTAGAGCAATGTGTAGGCAGTTCCGTTGTCATATGATCTGGAGCTGTGTTCCAGAATGGTCGTATTCTTACAGCTGGGAAATCATGTAAAATATATTGTCACTTCAATTGTGACTCTTTTTTAAAAGTGAAATGGGGAGGCAGAGAGTCACTGGCACAGAGTGGTGTATTCAGAGGTCATTCACGATCTGTTTTGGAGCACCAGTACCAGAAAAGTGTGAGCTTTGCTGTTGCTGCTCTTGTTGTTACATGTCCTTCTGCATGGTCAGCTCTCAAGCATCCTTAGGGGTTGTGTACAGCACGAGCACAGACATTTGAGCTGCTCTCTGTGCAGAGTCAGCCAGGGCTGTTTGCTCAGTCTCTGTGCTCTGTGAATGTGGTTATCCCCCTGCTAGGCTGCATCCAACCCCAGCTCTGTGTGACTGCCTTCCACCTCCCTGAGCTGAGCCCACTCTGACTCTTGCACAGCCACTTGGCTGTTCACCGTCTCTGCAGCAGGAAAAAGACTATCTTTAAGCTCCTTGTTTATGCATGAAAACGAAGAGTGTATTTCAGGGAGTTGTTAGGCTAGGAAAGTAAGGCAGTGGTGGAACTTTGAAGAGGATATTTATAATTAAACTGCCCGGGAACTTTCAAGAAATGGAGCCGCAAACTGGCACAGCGAGGAAGAACATTAACTCCATAAAGGCAAGATACCATTTTCAGAGCCTCATTTTCTATTTTTATCTTAAGCCAGTCCATTTGCAGTAGTCATGCTGATCCCAAACAGGCGAGTGTTCTTTGTGATGGATGGTGATTGCATGGCCAGCCTTTGTCTCTGCTCTCTGCAGACAATCTCTTGCACATTACAGAACAGGATTTATTAACTGGGGAGGGTCATGTGGGTAGAGCAGTATCATTGCATAAAAGCCTGCAGTAGTAGATGAATATCAGATTGAGATAAATGAAGTTTGGAGCATTTCTAGCTGTAATACTCCAAGGACCAGAATTAGCCTTTCTAAATTTTGGTCCTGACATTAGCAGTTCCTCTTAGACAGAACTCTGAAATCTGTGGCTGGATCTGTTACAGAAATGGTCTCTATGAGAGACTGTAGAAGTAGAGAAGGGTAAAAGTGGTTTCATGTCCGGTGGCTTTTCATTTTTATTTGTTCTGTGATGATGGTTTATTTGCAAATATGTAGAAGTGGAGCGCTTCCAAAATTGTGATAATATGAACTGTAAAAATGCATATCTAGCCATAAGCATTGCCTGTGGAAGTGACAGCTTGTTTTATTACTGCATAAAATCATATGCAAGCACTTAAAAACATCATTTGGCACCACGTGTCCTTGTGCTGAATTTGCAGATCTTGTGCACCTGTCATATTCAATTAAGAAAACTTGCACACACGCTTCCTCTGGTGATAGTTTTTCATAATATCTTTTTATCTAGTGACACATAGATAAGAAAATGTATTTATTAAAATGTTGGCCTCCTCTATTACCATTTCACTAGTGCATTTGCTTATTCAAGTTTCCTCATTGGAAAAATACTTCTTCCATTAACAGCCTACTTAGCAGAGGTAAATGCTCTGTATTAAGCTGCCTGTCACAAACAGTTTGAACTGTATTATGCAACACAAATTTTTGATATCTCTTTTTTCCTTTATATTTTCTGAAACAGTCAAGGTGAAAAACCAGAATGGTTTTCATCACGTGGGGGGGATAGTGATGGTGTTTTCATTTCCCACAAAAATTGGAGCTGGGGTGGGAGGAGAAACCTTCCTCTTAATGTGACCAAAGCAACAAATGCTAATTTTAATAAATGAAAGGAACATAACCATCTCTTTACTTCTCTATGCTAATACTCCTCCAAATTCCCAGTGCAACCATTTCAAACATATTTGTTTTTTTCTCTCTGTTAACCTCCACTAGAATTTCGTGCAAAATGTTGTTTTTCACTTAAAATGAAGGTGGTTTGCAGCAGAACTTTCCTGCAACAGGATACAGTGGTAGTTTCAAAATAAATTTCAAAAGGTTAGCAACAGTTTTGTGTTGAAACTGACCTTCAGTGAGCATTTTTGGTTTTGCCAGATCAGTGGTTTTAAAAAAGAGTCGTCATCAGAAAAAACCAACCAGCTTCATTACTTTTTGGCTAATGTTAGTTTGAAACATGGCAGTACCTTTGTCACGGGGTTTATTGAAATACAACCACTTTGGAGGTCAACAGCTTCATCAAAGCCAAGATTTTTATCCCACATTTCCACGATTCTCTGACCTGACCTCCTGCTGGGAAGGGCTTGCTTTTGCCAGTGGCTCTATTGAAACCACATCCTGTCCTGAGCCCTCATGGATGTGGCTTTGTGCCCGAGTGCCATTCAGCAAGGATCAGGGCTGTGGGGTTGAACTCAACTCATAAGGAAGAAGGAAAAGTCCTCCTCTGCTCCTCCCACAGTGGCCTTGCAGGGATGGAGGGGGTTGCTGTGTTCTGACTCTCGGACTTCAGCAAGCCCAGGCTCCCCTCAGGTGCCAGAAGAATCTTGTGCTTGAAAGCAGTAAAAATTGTCTTTTGGATCTGCCTCTGCTTTTATTAAAGCTCTGTCTATTTTGCAGCCTTGCTGGTGTTGGTGACTTTATCCTGCCAGCTCTACAGAAATATTTCCCATCTGGTCACACTCTGCTGCGTTCCTGGAAGGCAAACCTCCTCCCTTTCCCTCACCCAGAGTGCAGCAGCAAAGAAAAAGTCTGTTTGCTTCTGTCAGCAGTTTTGAATGGAATTAGCAGGGTACCTGTGTGATTTTTAAAAAAAACAAAAAAACAAAAACCAAAAAACTCCATACTTTGTTCAGTCATGTAGTTGTGATCTATGGTTTTGAGTAAGGCATGAGAGAACCTCCTAAAAATAAAAAAAAAAAAAAAAATTTGCCCTTTAAACCTAAGCATCAACAAACATTGCAGGGGATGGGAACTGATGTGATTTGTATAATCAGATATCACACTTGGCATGACTAGGGGAAAAATAGTTCTCCAGCTGGCTGTGGGCTTTGGAAAAAATGTATCATAATTTATCACATGAGAGAGATTTGTATAATTTTCCTGCCGATCAAAACACTTCCCTCTCTCCACACATTTTCCTTTCAGTGACAAGCGTGGAAAAGACTCTTAGCCAGCACATTCTGTAGAAAAGGCAAATGATGACTTTTGAAAGCTTAATGCTTATTGCTCAACTATTATTTTTCTATCTTGGGTGGCCTGGCATTGTCCAGATACCTTGTGATATGTCTTTCAAGTTGAACGTTTGAAAGACACTGTGGGAGAGAGCGAATAAAATATTTCTTCATATGCATTTGTTCTCTGTGCTCTGTCATTTTAAATATAACATTGTAAGAAAAAAGGGAATATTGAGCCTTTGGTATTCCTTTGGTAAAGTGGAAGAAAGCAGCTTCTCTTGTTAGAGGGTTTCTTTATTGTTTTTAGCCTCTGGTGTTTTGAAGCTGTCAGCTTCTGTGTGTTACTAGAACACTCTGTTCCCCCAGCGGTTACTGGGCACAGGTTGAAGTTTGTAAAATCAATCCCCAAACAGTTCACGAGTTCTCAGTCTTCTGGGATTGTTTTTAAGTCTTTCCACAGTCTCAGAAAACAGTGTGTCTTGTTAGAGTAAGTACTGGGACGACGTTTGTTGTTCGTAGTTGATGTTGTGCAATTGATTGCAATGAATCAGGACATCTCGTGATGTGGTGACAGCTGGAAGTCTGTGCGTGCTCTAATTTATTAGTGCTCTTTGTGGGAGCTGACTGTTTGGCTGCTGTTTCTGGTGATGCTATTTTTAATTTTCATTGTAAATGGCCTAGGACCCGTGTGTCTGAAGCATTTCCTCTCTGGGCCGTGTTACTGGGGAGCTCACCGAGCTGAGCCGGGCACGGGAGCTCCTCTTGGGAGATGAGGTGGAAGTGCAGGTCCCAGGGTGAGCTCTCCTTTGAACTCCCGTTCAAAGAGGGAATTACCAGTGTTCTGTACACATCTCTCTCAAAGACTTTCTGCTTAGTACTGTACCATGTTTTACATAACAATAAACGGAATTGTTTTGTACTAATAGTGGCTATTTAAACTGCTTGAGAGATATTAAGGTATAATTGACTGTGTCATGTTGTATAATTGTACTGTTAGGGATAGGTTATTGCCTGCAGGCTTGCAAAGGCAACTGTGTTGAATCTATGGTTTCTCTTACTGCTGTGTTTTTACTGCATCCAATTGAAAGCAAAGCTGTTACGGTCCAGTGTAATCGTGTTCCTCCTCTGTTCTGAGACATAACAAATTCATTGAGGCGATGAAGGTGCTGTTAGATATGAACTGGAGAATTCTTAGATTATTTTGATAACTCTGTTTTTACTTTCTTTTCCTTTTTAGTGTATAACTCAGCTGAGCAACTCTTTCACCTCAATTTCAGAGGACTGTCATTTTCTTTTCAGTTAGACTCCTGGACTGAAACCCCGAAGTACGAGGTCAGCAATCATTCTTAGTTATTGGATGGTCTTTTTGCCTCTATGGTACTTGCAAAGTATCACCTACATTGTGTCTTGCTGTCTTCTGTAAGCAAAAGAAACCAGTAATTTGGAAGGAATTAAACTCCTTAATTGTGTTCTTTTTTAATGCTATGTAACCAGCTCGAAGTTAAAAATTTACTTCCTGTTGACAAAAGGTGTGTTCTTGGGGGTTTTGCTTGCATCATGAACTGGGACTAGCAATTCTGTTGGAGAAAGGAGTCCTCTAAAAATATGAGCGCTGTCTATGCAAATACATAAATATTAAGCAATCTACTGGGAGGCTGTTCTTTTATCAGATATTTTTTGAATCTCATCAAAGTGATTATGCAACTAAAAGTAGGGTAGACTTCATAAAATACATTTTCATCTTAAGTGTCCTTCAGTATGAGTGCTTTTAGCAAGCCAAATGAATGAGTTTTATTTGTAATGCCTGTTTGTGTATTCACCAAATGTTTGGAGAAGTTACTGAATAATTAAACGTGTTATTGCATTCTCTGAAATATTTGGAAATCCTCATCTAAAGTGGAAACAAGATCAGGTCCTCTGTGGTTTCCTTCTGTACTAACGAAAATGTATGTGTAACTTGTTTTGTGTGAGGAAGGAAATGCTCTCAGTTGTATAATCTGTGTTTACCAGTTAAAAAAGCATTAAAATAAAGGAGCATATGAAGAGCCAAAACGAAGAAGAAAGAAGAAATCAACCAACACGGTGGCACATGTTCTTTGTCCCAGCTTAGTGTTTTAGTGGTTGTGGTTGACATGTCACAGGGGTAACCAGGGGAAGTTATTGTGTAGCAGCAGTGGAGGTCAGCTGGGTTTCACATTGGAAGGTGAATAGAAACCTAATAAGCCAAACAAAAAGAATGCCCCAACAAAGAATAGTTTCTTTTCATGCAAGAGTTCCCAGGTCATTGATGAATGAAATAGCCAAATTACTGAGGAAGTCAATTGTTTTACCAAAGGTTCCCTTCTTAATACCTACAGCAGTGAAAGTCATTGTTCTGGGTTAATTTTTTCCCTAAGATTTTGTGTGTGTGTTTACCTTATGTGATGTCCTGCTAAAGTACACCAGGTAACAGCTTGCATACTGTGCATCTTGTTTTTGTTGACTGCTTGTGACAAAGATGGGGTTGTTTCTGTCTGGTGACAGCAAAGTATGTTATTGGTCTTGAGTGTCCTGTCATATTCAGAATTGAAAGAAATTCCTTCTTCTAGTGCAGTAAGAGTCAACCTGACTTCCTTAGCATGCTTTCTGTTTGATGAGAGCACTCAAATCCCTGTCAAAACAGTACGTGTAAGAATGTGATGATAAGGAGAGTGGAAAATCTATTTAATGAACAAGTTTCTGTTCATCAGATAAGGCATCTTGCAAACCAGCAAAAATGTTAAAAGGCTGAAATTAATGCAGTGGGAGATGACAAAGGGAAGCTTTCCTTTAAGACAGACCTTAAATGCAGTTGGAAATTGCTAGCTCACAGTGATCAAACCAAGGAAAAACTTGAATTCTCAGTACAGAGAGTGACTAATTGTCAGACTAATGGCATCTTCTAAAGTATAAACGTAGTGAGTATTTTGGCCCAGCCTGGTAATCCAGGAGTGGTGAATATAAAGAAACACCACTTTGAAAGTTGGGTTTTTCTGTTATTTTGCCCCCTTGTCTTTTGCTGGAGACTTACTGGAATTGCTAAGCATATGCTGTATTACTAAAGCAATTTCTGACCTAGAGCTGAGATGTCTGCTGTGTTGTGTTAACAGGAATGATTTTGTGTTTCCACAGCCTAACTTTGCCCATGGTCTGGCCTCTCTGCAAATTCCGCATGGCGCGACTGTGAAAGGCATGTACATCTACAACGGAAACAGTCTGCAGGACACCAAGTATGTCCAGCTGCCCCTGCTCTTTCCATCTTTTATTTAGTGCTAAATAGAATAGTTTGGGGTTTTTTTGTTCCATTTGGTAATGTGCAGAATGTCTCTAGATACCAAGCCCAGTCAGATTTCTGTAGGTGTTATCCTCAGACCTTGTAATCAAACGTTGGTTTGATTTATGTTGTTGTAAAATCAGCTTGGTCCCAGCACCAGGGGCTGGAATTAGGTGATATTTAAGGTCTCTTCCACCCCAAACCACTCTAGGATTCTGAGATCCCTAATCTCAGAAATCCCCAAAGTGATAAGATGGTATTTTTTGCAGAGACAGTTGAGTTTTAAGGCCAGAAGATAAACACATCCTTGGATTGCTGCTCAGAAGGGAGGGAGTCTTGTTTATGTAGACATTGTCTCCTAATTAGAAATAAGCACACTTGAGAAAAATGCTGTTGTCTGTGCCCATGTGTGACATGGTGAGCTTTAGTGCAAGCACTGATTGTCACATGGGGCTCTGCCGTGTGTGTGAGAGGAAGCTCAAAGCCCAACTTCTAGCTCATCATTCACCCAGAGGAGAAATTGACCTAAGAACAGGGAATTTTAGGAAACATATACAAACTGATACACAGAAAATATGCCTTTCCTTTAAAAATACCTCACTTGGGGCTGTTATTATTTTCTAAAATAATATTGTTGTTGAATTAAATTGAGAACTTTCCCAGTAAAGCAGCACATTGCATTTGGGGTACATGAACAAACTGATTTCATGTTCTGGGCTATGAAGTAGCTTCCCAAGAGCAGTGAGAGCATCATGGAGAAAGCTCTTCTGTTGCATTTGGGTGATAGGCCTAGTTCAAAAAACTTATTTAGCTTTAAAAACTCCACAGCTTCCATTTTCCGTGAGAGAAATCTGAGCTGATGTGTCCTCATAGGAGATATCAAAGGCTATATACTGTTTCTGTAATTCCTGGAGTCTTTGAAACGTGCTGATTTTTTTTCATTAATGGTAAAGATTTTGCTTTTGACTGCTGTCTTGTTCCTCTTCCTTTCCCCCCCACTTTCTGATCCTTCTAATCTTTAGTCTCAGTTACATGCAGCTTTGTCAAAATTAATGTGCTCTGTTCCAGTGAACTGGTACCAGCTTGTTAGAGGAAAACTTGCAGGTGAAGCAAATCCTCTGCACATTTTGTGATTGGTTTCAGGGCTCCCTTGATGCCTCTCAGCTGTTTCCTGGGGAACGTGTACGCTGAGAACGTCGATGTTCTGCGAGATGGAACTGGACCCTCAGGTTTACGGCTTCGCCTACTCACTGCAGGTATTGGAGACACTCGGAGCATTGCACTGGCCCTCCTCCTCAGGAAAAGAGGGGTAAACCTGTGTAAATAAAGCACAGGTTGTTTGTGATGATTTGATAAGTGATTTCAAAGTGTTCTATCTACATTATTTTGAACTATTGGGAACAAAACCCAGTTAAATCCTTTTGAAGATGATGCTGCCTGCTGCTGCATTTTCTTAACCCTGGAGAAATCACTGAGAACTGGAGCCCCTCACATGTTACAAGTCCTTAGAATCTGTTTGCGGAAATGGAATTTGTCTCCAGGTGTATGTGTAGAAGAAAACAGATCACTGTTCTTAGTACGTCACTAAAAAAGCCCATTGCAAACCAAGAACCTTGTGTATGTGCGCATTTTCTCAGATTCTGAGATTTTATGATGTTAATATTTTGGTGATTAAATCTGGAAGGCTTTTTAAAATGTCAGCAAGTGACTACGCTAATGCTACAGCCTTAACCTGCACTTCCAATCCAGTTCTATTTTCATTTACTGTAGGAGACAGTGGTGAAGGTGAAGAGAGGCTGACGAGTCTCTTTTTGTAGGTGCTTTCAGAGATGGGAGGGTGGGTAGAAATTAGGGAAAGATATAACAGCAGCAAAGGAGTCTAGTTCAGTCACCATAACTTGAGACCTTGGCCATGTTTTTTAAGAAAAAATATGGAGATGTTTTTAACAATTTTCATTAGGAGGCTGAGCTTTTGACCTCTCCTGATTACTAGCTCTGTGTATTTTGAGGAAACACATGTAATACATACACAATATGGAGAAGTTGAAAAAAAACTATAGATGAAGAATAAAAAATCTTGAATAAACACAGAGCAGATCTTTTCAAGCTACTTTGCTTCTCTTATTACAGAGGAAGATGAGGTAGAGCTGTCTAGTGCAGAGACCATATATCCTCATGTACTGGGGAAGGAGTTAGCTAATTATGTAAACGATTTTGAGAAATTGGAACTTAGTGTCAAGTTTTGTTAAAAATATATATGTACGTGGCTTAAAGGAAATGTTAAATTGTTCAATTGTCTGTGAGTAAAATAATCATTAAAATATCACTGATATTTAGACAAAGTGGCACAGAGGCAATGTGGGCATGTGCTGTTGTTATTTGGTAAAGTTTGTAGAAACTCCTGTAGAACATATTACACACCTGTTCTAGCTCAAGCTTCTCTGCACTCCTATTAATTTGAAGTTACCATTGCTTAAGAAATCAAGGATGACTGAATTGGATTTTTCTGATTTATTTTAGTGAGTAACTAACTACATAAATAATGCATAGTGAGGAAAGCTAAGTGTGTATTTAGAGCACATCCTGTGTTTTGCAGTAACTGCTGCATATATGTACTTGCATTCTCGTAAATGTAAGATGCTGCATTCCTGAAAGCAAATGGCTCACAGACTGCCACATCTTTCCATTTCCTAACATCTGGTAAAATGTCAGCAATTCATCTGTGTAACAGCTATTCAATTAGATCTGGTTTTAACTTTGCACAGGGATGTGCTTGCTATTGATTTAGTAAATTATTGGGATCTTGAGTAAAGAATATGTGTTTTGTGATACAGTTAATATGGATAAAAGATTTTACTTTATGCACTTGATGTTTTTGCTGGAGATAAATCTCTCCCTGCTGAAGTAAAATATTCTTGGGATAGAAGTAATTACTGGTATTTTCTGCTTTGATCAGCCAGCTGATCAAATTGAGATGGGCTGGGAAACCAAGTCATGTCCATGTGAATGGCAAAGAAGTGAAGGTAGTGTGGCTGAAATTGGAAGTTAAAATGGGGAACCATGCAACAGTCAGCTCATGCACTGCTCTGACAAGAACCGTTTGCACTGCTGCAAAGTAAATGGTTACATTTAGTTTGGCCCTGTTGTCTGCGGAATGCAGCTGTTTGGTTTGTGATAAATAGAGGAATGCTAACCTCTTGGTGTTGGTTTACTGATGTATGCTGTGATCAGGAAGGATGCATGCAGAGCTGTTTTCCGTTCCTCAGGCTGTGGCCCAGGTGTTTTAGCCGACGCCAAGATGCGGGTGTTCGAGCGCTGTGTGTACTTCGGTGATTCCTGCCAGGATGTG
Organism: Regulus satrapa; assembly: GCA_013396955.1. Classification (NCBI taxonomy): domain Eukaryota; kingdom Metazoa; phylum Chordata; class Aves; order Passeriformes; family Regulidae; genus Regulus; species Regulus satrapa. The sequence goes on along the minus strand of VWZN01013648.1, from coordinate 172,023 downwards.
CTCAGCACCTTGGGCTCTCCACACAAAGTCTTCTACAAGTCTGAAGACAAGGTGAGGGAATTCATTCACACTCAGACTTTGTTCAGTGGTTCTCAGTCTCATCACAGTCCTTGTGTTTGGCAAGGTCAGTGAAGTTGAACTGCCACGTAGCACAAATTACAAGTCCTTGACATAATAGGCCAGGCTGATCCATTATATAATAGGTTTTAAGAAGCTTTTTTAAAATCTAAATTGATGCAAATCTGTTTAAATTCATTTAAAAAATCAAATTGTGTAATATTAACTGGTTTAAGAATTGTTACAAATGGGAGTTCTTCTGTATCCAAATGTGCCTTAGCAAGTGTGTGCTACATATTTTTTTTCACTTAGAGTGCATGTAAAATAATCTCAGCATATACTTTGATCTTTTCCTAGTGTTTTTGTACAGCATCATGTAAGTAAGCTTTTTAATTCCAGTAACTGAAAAAGCTGATGTGTCACTGTGGTGCTGTAAGCAGGTGATGGCCCTCTCATGAAGCACACTATCTTACATAGTTGAACAAAGGCTTTAAATGAGAGTATAGCAATTTGTTTGAATGTAGAGATGTTATTGAAGGCAATCATCTTTGAGCATTATTGAATGCATCTGAAAAGTGTGTTTCTTGCAGATGAAAATCCATTCGCCCTCACCCCATAAGCAGGTCCCATCAAAGTGCAATGACTACTTCTTCAATTATTTCACACTTGGAGTGGTGAGTGGAAAGCTTCCATAAACAGTTCGTGTAAACTTCTGATTTAGTTACACAGCAATCCTTTCAGGAGGCTAAAGGCTGTGGGAAATGAGAGACTGCAAAACTCTTGATTGCTGCCTTAGGAATCTCTGGGTATGAAAAGCTACACTTGAGTTTCCTTTAACACTTACAAATTTAATCAGCAGCGTTTTATCTCCACCAGTGGGTGGAGGGCTCTTTGCTCTTTCGCAATCTCTTATGTTTTCTCCTTTTTCTGTCGTGCCTGATGCATAGGTAACTAGTTCTTGTTCCTGAGATCCATGCCCCTGTCCCAAAGAACTGAGGCAGGTGTGCCATCAATTTTGAAAGCTTGTGAGCTGTGGGGTGTAGTTAAATCTTCGTGTTCCTTCTTGTAGCTGTTTTGCTTTAGTTCACATTACTGTAAATAATATGCAGAAAAACAAGACCTCCTTAGAACACTTGCCAACATTATCAGATGAAGCTGCAGTTGTGATTGAATGCTGGAGGAAATGTGTTATTTGAATTTACAAACAGACTTATTTTCAAATGCTGCTTTTCATAATTTGATTCAGTTTCAGTGAGATAATTATGTCACAGGTGCTATTTTAAGTAATCTCAGGTTAGTTTAGGGAAAGCCATCTTCCTATCCAAACTACTTAATCTGTCTTTTTTGTCTTCAACAGGATATTCTGTTTGATGCAAACACTCACAAGGTGAAGAAATTTGTCCTGCATACAAATTATCCTGGTCATTACAACTTCAACATGTGAGTGTACAGAATTCATCTGTTAAGGAGTACATTAAAACAACTAAAAAGGAAATCTTACGTTCTCTTAATAGAATTACAATATTTTTCCATAAGTATCTTTGGTGTATCTAGTAACCCGTGGAGGTTTCAGACATCCTTAGTAACATTTTTTAGTAGTATTTTCTATTTACTTTAAAATGCCTTTATATATACTGGCAAGTATCTCTTAAAGCAGTGAATGGGGTAAGGTAGTTCTTGGTCCAGGTATGATGTGCAAACTCTTGATAGAGGCAAACCTCCTATTAGCAAGAGTGCCCATTTACTGGCAACTATGTTGCTGATCTTTTCCTAAGGTGATTTCAGTTAGTAGGTGAAAAACCTCATGCTTCTGAACATGTTTTCAATACTTTCAGGGGGTAAACTTTGCAGAGGAGAAGTATGAGTTGGTGATTGGATGTCTGATTAAAGCAGTTAGGGACAGGAGAAATCTACAGTGCTCTTTCACAGCTAAATATTTCTCCATCCACTCTGTGTACCAATAGAGTAATTTGTGCTGAAGGACTTCTCGTGTCCTCTCCAGAATTGTATTAGGACATTCCCAGGCTGCTCCCATTTTTGATGTAGAAAATCTAACTGAGAACTTGATCTGCTATCATAGATTCTCACTTTCATTTTATTATTGATGTGGCTTTTCATCAAAGGGATTATTAAGAGCTTAAGTCTGTGGCTTTATCTTGACTTCTCTGTTTTCTAATAGCTTTCTGATTTGCACTTTCTAGTTACCATCGCTGTGAATTCAAGATTCCACTCGTCATTAAGAGAGGTGAGCATTTCCCTGCTGTCCTGCCTCAGGGGGCACAGAAGGCTCCAGGGGGAGCTGAGATCAATTGTCTCTAACTCTCCTTCATCATCAGAGGATGCTAACAGTGACAGCTACTGAGACAGAAGAAATGTTGGGATTAGGTTTCTATTTAAGTGGAAAAGACACTTCAGGGCAAGGTAGCAGTTCTCTGATTTTACTTACACTGCCTCTTCACTTCTTTGGATTATATAAATATTTAGCTGCAACATCACAATATCCTGTAGTGCTACTGCTCTGCTAAAACCAATTATCTTGTACCTGGAAGCTCAAAATCTGTAAGACAATGTTTAGTCCAAGCTCATCTATCCAGTCCACTGGTATTTAATGTAATCTAGTTTATCTGGGAATGAAAAAAACATCCAGAATATATTGGCTCTGTGTGCTACAGACAGAGTATGTCTCTTAGTGTTCACCTGAAAATACCTACTTGAAAAATACATCTCTAATCAAGTAGTGCTGATTTGGCAAGGTACTAAGATATTCCCAGCTCTGTGCACGTAACGAATCTCAGCAAAGTAGGGGAACCCTGTCTGAGGATCGCAGTGATTGAAGAAGACTTCTTCAACAGAAGGAAAAACATGCACTGGGAAGGTATTTGGATTATCCCGGGAATGCCAGATGCTGCCTAGTTTTTGGCCAGGGATGTTTTCCTCATTCTGATTGGTATTTACTGCAAGCACTTTGCTGTGTGAAGTGCAATCCTCCTGTGGCTGTCACAGCAGTTTGAGCATATGGAGGATTAAAAACCTGGAAAAACAATGTTTGTGTATACAGGCTCATATGAAAGTTGATTTGTATTTCAGCCAAGACAATGAGCATGAAAATTCTTGCTTCTAAAATTATTTTCCCTTAGGTTATTGTACTTCAAAACATTAATTTGTGATTAATTTTATTTACTTCAAGAAGCATTATGAATTTATTCCTAGTGTGTCTGTTTTTTGTTTATTTGGTATTTCTACTGAGCTTTTCTGGCCTCTAGCTTATGTCTAGGACATGTAACAAGTAGTGAACAGATGTTATAACAGTTTTGAAGAGCCCATCTTCTTCCCTCTGGTGGCAGTGCCTGATGCAGTTTTATTAGTTCCCTTTTTAGTTCAAATTCAGATGACAGACTAAGAGCCAGAGTTCAAGTTGCACAGACGCTGAGCTCTCAGCACAAAGAGCATGTTTAGAGAGGAAAAAATACAGAGGAGCAAATGGTCTTTAACCTGACTGAAAGCTTTGTTTGACAGATTTAGTGTCTGAGTCCATTCCCACTGCTTTGGGGATGTCCTTTCAGTACTCAGGAGTACCCAAATACATGCATGTAAGATATGTATGAAATACATATTGAAACCACCAGCAAAGTTTCTGTTTAAAGGCTGTAATTGTGAATGCAGTGCTGTCCTTTTATTATGTAATAGGTAGGCTGTGATTCCCAAGCTCTCTGCCATCTTTATTTTGGAAGAGCAATGTTTTAACTCATTTCAAGCCTGCCAGCTCCTGGGTTCCCAGATGCCAGTTTTAGCCAGATTTCCTTCCAAGTGCACCAGAGTGGTTTGGACTTAATGAGTGGCACATGATGTTACCTCCTCGAGTGGCTGGGCTAGGCCTGCTAGCTTAGTGCAAAGAGATGGAGTTTCTTTTACAGTGGTGCTCTTTCCTTGAAGATTAAAGCTTCTGCTTTTATAATGTTAAAGTTGAGACTTGCTGTAAAAACAGAGGTTTGCTTTATCACCTTAACTGGCATTTAGTCAGTGTTACTGACAATTCTGATTGCTAGTGAATGCTGATAAGTTTGGTTTTGACTTGATCTAATGCTCCTGTGTCTCCTGCTATCTGAATTAACATGCCAAAATAAAGGATTATGTAAGGGACTATTCAGGCTAAAGCTATAAAAGCTTTCTGTTTTTGTTTCACAGATAGTGCTGATTCACAGACAGAAACATGTACAACATACAGCAAGGTAAGCCTGTGCAGAACTGAGAGTTTTCCTAATTTTCTTAAACCATCTAAATGATTCATGCTGACTTTACAATATACTTCAAAAGAAATTACAGCAGTGGTATCACGTTGTTTTAAAGTGGAATAGTAGAAGCCCAAAAGTTAGTGTGTATCTTGTGTTTTAAATATTTTGAGTTGTTAAAAGGTTGAGTTCATTCATTATAGCATACTTAAGTAAACTAAATTACTACATTATGGCATGGCTTGCATTTTAACACAGCTACAGGTAGAAATAGTGAAGTTAGTCATAGGGGAAAACAACAGCAGTGGTGGCTGAATGTTAGCTGGAGACATGTTCCTAAACAAAACTGTCACAGAGCTATTGTACTAAACATAGCTCTTGAAGACGTGTACTATTTAACAAGAGAGTCCAGTGCCCTTCCACTTCCTTCTGAAGGACACCAGTAATGGGATGTTTCTTAGGCAGCAGCCTTTCAAAAATGTCACTGCCAGTGTGACACCTCCTGATGACAGCAGACTCCTTGAAGACTCTACAGCCTTACCACCTAAATGAACTTCCCAGCTGGGCAGTTGCTGCTGCATATTTGGCAGCTGCATTAAATAGAAAAACTTCTTAAAAATGGTTCATCAGTGTCTCTGCAGTCAACATTTGGCCAGGGTCAGTACTGCTCTCTTGGTTCCTGGGATGCCAAATGAAGGCTCTCCTTGCTGAGTTTTGGGTCCCATACTGGGAAGAAAAATTGGAGTCACCGGACTGGAGGATGCCATTCTACCCTTTTTGATTTGAATTAATTTACTCCCTTCAGAGCTTTGACTTATTCCAGTCTTGTGTGGGAAACTGCAGCTTCTTGGAGTCTGGTTAAAGTGAGGAAAACTGCTGGATATTTCCCAATCATTAAATAGTACAGCTTTCTTCTTCTCCAACATTGTTGCTTAAATCAAGGAAAGGCTTTTGGGAGAGCAAAAATAGCAGTGGGGCTATTTTTCCTATCTGCAAAGGTAGTATGTAAGAGGATATTTTGATGAAGTTTCCCAGAGCTGCTTTGGTCTCTGAGGTGGCCTAAAATGCCACAGGACTTTCCAGCTATGTTTTACCCATAGAAAATTTTATATTAATAATTCTAATTCCAAACTATTTTTACACAAAAATGAGAATATACCTTAGGAGAATTTACTAGCCCAAGCAGTGGATAGTTCCATTACTGAGTATGGCTGCAGTCACAAAATACTTCTGTAAATATAGCCTCAGATTTATGTGACAAATAGGTTTGTCACAAACAAATGTGCATGTCACTCTTTCTAGATAAAAATAAGAGTTCTCCTGTGCCTCATTTTAACACAAATTCATTGGTGTATTTACAGTGGGACAGCATTCAGGATCTACTGGGGCACCCTGTAGAGAAACCAGTGGTACTTCACAGGTAAAAATCTCTCTATCTTGTTTGGCAAGGATTGGGTTGACAATAGAGGAAGAGTGTTTATGACACTGGTTACTTCTGTACTGCTTTGCTGGTTAAAGTTTCAGGGCTTTTTGGCCACTAACAAGGTGAGATAGCTGATCTCAGAGGAAATAAAATGACATGCTGAGTGAAAGCATTTCCAAAATTCCTTGAAATGCAAAATCCAGAGAAGATCTCAGAGAAAACAGTGCATGAAAAGCTCTTTCTTTATGAGTAATAAATAGTGTAGAGTTTTTTATAGTTTTTATTAAATATTTCAATAACATGACATTATATAGCATAGTATATATGCACATGATAAGATATATGTAACAGCAGTCTGCCTGAAGAAGCTTGTCTTTCGTTAATATACATGGTTCTACACTTCCTTTAGGCTGACTGAAGATAGAATAGCCCTTAATTTTGCTGTGTTTCTGCAGGCCTTGAGGTGGATACTGGGTTAAATGGGCATTATCTGCTTGCAGAGTTAACATTTTATGATGTGAAACCATGATTTTTATCTCAGGAGAAGTGTAAGTGATGGGTACTGTGCAAATACCACAGCAATTTCAAGATAAATTAATGTATTTCTATCAGACTTTCATATCATTTTTACCTTGATTTTTTTTTTCTTTTTCCTCCCCTTAATCACTGTGCCCTTTGTTCCCCTTTACTCCTGTGTTATGCCAGTGAGATGATTAGAGCAGAAGCCATGTGAATGAAGCAAAGCTAAGGTGAAATAGTGATGACATAGAGCCCTTCTATTTTTTCCATCTGTGTTGTAGAGAGTAGCTCAACCAGAGAGCGCTTTACTGAGCACATCTCAAATGGCTCAGGCATGCAATTTGAAAAACTGACCAGTTTACAAGAAAGGACAAAAGGTAAATATTCATTAGGGGGTTTTTTTTGGCTGTAATCTAAAGTTCATTGCAGTCAACAGAAGTTGTCAATCTACAATCCAAAAATAGCAGAAATAACTGGAAGATAAGTGGTACACAGATCCTGAAAAATACTGTTTAATAAAACTTGGATTATTCTATTTCAGCATCATATAGGTTAATCTTCTTAACATGCTAAATCCAGTTGATTAATAGACAGCATATAGTAAATATAAATAATTTAGTAAATACATATGCTAGAGGTTGAGACACAGAAGGAAGGATCTTGCACAAAAAAAATGTGTAATAAGTAACATAGTGTTTCTCTCTTCCTTTGTATCTGGGAGTGTTTTAGGGGTCTTCCTGTTCAAGTTAAGTGCAGAAGAGTTTTCCTGTAGAGGTCACTAGTGGCTTTTTGATTGCTTTATCCCCAAGTGTTATTAATGGCTCTGCGGCATCAAGCAGAGTTTCCTTTGGCTCACTTGGAGTCTAGCAATGATGTTGCATAATGTAGAGGTATTTTCTTTTGGTGAAAGCCATGATAAAGATGCTGTAATTCACCTTATGTTGCTGAGTAGTTATTTCTCCTTAAGGTGTTCCTGATCCTCACATATCCATTAAAATTTTTTTCCCCTCTTTTCTGTTCAGGTCATCATCTCCGAACAACACTAACCCATTTGGGTCAACCTTTTGCTTTGGACTGCAGCGAATGATCTTTGAGGTTAGGAAAAACCCTTTTATTTTTGCCTGAGCATGGGAAGATGAAGAGTTTGCTATTGTTTTGAGTGGCTTCTTATTTCCTATTGCAATAAAAGCCAGTGCTTGGGAGTGGTATAATTTTAGTGCCTGTTGGCAGAAAGAGGGAACTTTGCAACCTCTTCTCTGAAGTTGTACATTTGCATGTCAAAGGTGAAACTTCAAGTTTGTCACCTGGAACTCATGCTAGCAGGAGATACATTCCCATGGCTGGTTGGAGCAGATGGTGTTTGTGTCACGGAAATCTCAGAGACTGTTTTTAGGAACTACCCAAGAGCTTGTTGTTGTCATTTGTTGTTGGGATTTCTTTCTTCAGGCAAATCACCTCTTGTTCACCGTTTTACTACCTCTGATTTTCTGTTTAGTGTAGCACTTCTTTTAATTTTCCTTTTCCCTGCTGTGCTTTTGCAGGTGATGCAGAATAATCACATAGCTTCTGTTACTCTGTATGGCCCCACACGGCCCAGCAGCCAGTTGAGAACGTCGGACCTTCCCCAGTGAGCATCCCCTGCAAAGTCAGCTAATCTCAATGCTACAGAATTAGTACAGCGTGCCTTGATTTGCTGCCACTTATAATATGGAAAGCACGTTATGATTTTTTATTTTTTTTTCAATAAGCCTTTCCACCCAGGAGCGGTGTGGAGAGGAAATTCTCTCAACCCTTCATCATGGGGCATGGAACTGTTGATGGAGGAAAGCAGCTTAGGTGCCTGTGCCGTCATTTATTCCTCTCCGTTGCCCTCATCCTATGCAGCACAGACCTGAAGAGACTGTCCCTCCTTCTCAGCTGGCAGAAGGGGGAAATGGAAGAGGGGCACGTAATGACTGCAAGAATTAGAAGCACAAACTTTCTGAGCCTTGGAGCATCTGGAAGCAGGTATTGATTTTAGTCTGTTTGTGTTACTGTATTGATGTGGTGGTCACATTTTAAGAAAACGTGTGTGTATATATATATAGATCTAAACACCTCGGTATTTCTGTGGCTTAAGACATTGTACCAAGTGTGACAAGGATGTATATATGTCCATGATTTCAGGCACCACATCTTTGTGTAACTTTAAACCAAGCAAGTAGCATGTGCATAATACTTGGTTGTAACATTTGCACTACATACACTTTAATTACTTGATAAACGTTTATCTTCACTGAGGAGCATCTGTGTACTGGGTGTGAGTGGGGTGTGGTGGTTATTTAATGTACACTGCGCATAAAGCTTATTTATACAGTGGATCAAATTTATCCACCTTCCTGCACTAATATGTACTTGATATGCTGATACGATTTTTTTCTGTCATGGCTGGTTTACTAATTTTTTTCATATGCAATTTCAAAAGAAAAAAAAAAATTCTGGAAGGGGTTATTTCTACGATTGAATTATGTTTTAATGAAAAGATTTGATACAATTTTTCATACTAGTGAAAAATTTACCGAAGAAATAATGTTGCCTCATTTGCCTCTGTTCCAAAATCCTTTATTCCTACTCTATTTCCTCAGAGAAAGAAAAGCTGTATATAATGATATCTCAGAAAGAAATTGTGGAATTCCGTCATCACCAAGATAACCTTTCCTGTAACTTCCGATGTGTGATTTTAATTTATGCCAAAGGTTTAGCCAAAGACATCCTCGCTGTAGTTTCACCATTTCTGTACATATATGCTAACTGCACACCCCACCCCAGCAGACAGGATATAGGCTTCTTTCTAGTTGGGAGATGCTGCTCGCGACATTTTATCCCAGGAGGATACTTTAGGTTTCTAGTTCTCTTAACAGTCTTATTCGGGAGAAATAGGTGGTCTGTCTTTGAAATAATGAACCCTTTTTAAAAATGGACAAGAGAAATGTATAATTTTATCCCATTTTTAATATTTTGGTGTTGCAACTTGTGATACATAGATGACAATTTTGTGAGTTTTACTATGTGTGTACAGATTTTTGTAAATACGACATTTTTGTAATTTTAACTCCATGTACAGTGTAATCCTGTATAGTTTATCAATGAATGAGAGATAGGAAATCGAATGTTAACTGAAGTTTTGGATCCTGGACCAGTAGCAGGGATAAATGTGTGTGCGTGTGTGTGTGAAACGTTCTTTGCCATTTAGTCTTCCTGTATACTGTGATACTCTAAACTGTTTTGCTAAAACAAACAAAAAAGCCCCATGGAGAATCTAATGGATAAGGAAAAAGTTACTGTTTACCTTTATCCCTAGGTGTCACTCCTGTTGAATCCCTGTTCAATCTGTGCTGTCTCCTGTGATCGTTGCTTGCTAAGAAAATTCTATGCCTCAATCTTCCTTTTTGTTTCCTCTCTAATTTTAATTTCATTTTACATAGCCCTTCTGTAAATTAAATGGAATAATAATGAGCATGTACACTGAAAGAAAAATAAAAAGAGACTCTCAGTTACTGTTTTTGTGTTAAATACAGTTGCTGGGTGCTTTTGTAATAAAATCGTGGATGTGCTTGCTTTTTCTTTTCTTATCAATTAGTTCTTTTTATTTTACTGGTTTTCAGACATTCTATTTGAAGTACCTGACTAGTGTGTAGTGACTTTATAGCCAGTTCAGTATGTTCTCCAAAGCAGCAGTAACTAACATAACGTGGTAGATCCATTAAAGCATTTTGTAAGGTTTTTCCCTGCAGTGGAGAAGGAGAGTCTTTGAGCTGCGGTGGATAGCGCTGTGGGCTCTGCATTGTGCTCAGAAATGAGATTGTTCTGCTCCCGCGGGCCCTTGGGGAGCACGGAAATCGATCCAGCTTCAAAGAGAGGGAATTCTGCACAGCAGAAGGGAGGAAATGCCTGCAGTGAAAGCAGCAAATGTGAATTCTTTACTGTTCCTGTGCCTCCAGGGACTTCACAGAAAAGCTGTGGGAGTCTCCCTGCCCTGAAGCAGCCCAAAGGTTAATGCAGGGCACAAGGAGTGGGACTCTGTCCATTCGTGTTTCCCTGCACTGGCTGTTGGGGCAGGCAGAGCTCTCAGCCCCTCCTCCTGCTGCAGCATCCCCCAGTGCTGGACTACAAACTGACCTTGCCTGCTGCTTGGCTCAGTGTGCTCTTGCTGAAGTTTATGGTCTCTGAACTGAGATGCTGGGCATGCTAATTCTTGTTACTAAAATGTGACAGCAATCCTGATACTGACTTCAATTAATTTTAATCCATCCTTTTCTAATAAAGGCTCCAGATACGCTGCAAGAGGAGATAAATGCTTGATGGGATGATTTGAGTAATGGCTATGCAGATGCCACCACTATCCTGCTCTCAAGTATATTGAGTTGAATTTCTTCAGAAGAGTGAGGTCAGGCCTGCTGCTGTAGCATGAACCCCGAGACTTAAGACAGGAGCAGCCGCTAACAGAAGGTATTTAATAGCTACAGCAGCCCCCAGCTTCACTTGTAATGCTCTGGTTGAGTCTGTGTGACTAAAATACTGTTGGTAATTAACAGTTCTCCCTTAACAACCCATATACTTCTCTAGGTCAGCCCCTTGATATTGGAAACTTCTCTGCACAGACAAAAATTTAAAGGCAGCTCTGCATCTTGGCTGTTGCTGCTGGGCTTAGCTCAAAGCATTTGACTTTTGGGAGAGGCAGATTTGAAGAAGAACCAGGAGAGAATGTGAAGCTGCTCTTAAGGGTTTCCTCACCCACCCTTTGTGAATGCAGCTGTTCACAGCTCTCTTGTCTGCAATGCTTTGTTTGCTTCTATTTGGACTGAGCCAAGCCAAAGCTGTTCCTGAGCTGATGCATTAGAGAAGCATTGTGGAACATTTAAGGACTTGCTGGTTTCAGAATGAGGGGTGTGATGGTGGGTTTGAATCAGGAACAAGAGAGGAAGGAGTAGAGGAGCAATGGGGATGAGGCAGGGATGGCAGGGTGGCAGGAAGGGGCCTGGGATGAGGCAGCTCATCTGAACCGAGAGCTGTTCTGTGCTGGGGGGGAGCAAGGAGCCAGCTCTGCCTCCCCCTCCCAAAGGAACTGAGAGATTTGGGCTGCCTCAGATCCCATTTTGCCAGGTGGCCTTCTTCCTTGTAATGATCCTGTATGGTTTGATACAGATCTGCATGTTGGCAACATGTGCATTGGTCCATCATTTTGGTTTCATATGATAAAACTGTTTGATATAAAGTACAATTGCATTTTTAATAAAACGTGTAGTGCATCTGGTTCCCTTCTGATGTGTGCCGTTTTCCTTTGTAAAGAGGTAAGGAGTCTGTGTGTGTGTGTGTCTGCTTAACTTGAGTATTGCAGTACTGTCCACAGTACTTCATTGGTTTGCACTTAATAAAGCTGATTGTTGTGCCCTTCTTTGAGGAGGTGAAGCTGACATTTCTTCCCATATTCTTCAGGCCTTCAAGCAGTCCCTGGGCTCCTGATGGCTCCAGGCAGTACTGTATAGATAAGTGCTGCTGTGTAATACTAGAACCCTGTTTCCCCAAAATGCAATTCCCGACAAGAAAAAGCAATCTTCTGTTGCCAGGAACTCTCACATTTTTAATTCTAAACAGATTTTTTTTTTTTTGAAAGAGTAATCATATGGTGTGTAAGAACTAATTCATGTGATCATGATCGTTCCTATTCCAGAGCTCCTGTCCAACACGTTTGAAAGAAAACCTTTCAGCACTCCAAGAAGATGGTGATTCATCATTGCTTTGAGGCTGGCTGGAGGTTAGGGGCCAGCTGCTGTTTTCCAGAGGGAAATCAAGGGTGTTGCTGCCCCCTTCACACTGACTTTGTACCTGCTGTTAGAACCTCTTAGTCACTTCACTACTCTATGCCAGAACTTCTGTAAGGTTTTGTGTTGGTGGCTGAGAATGTATATTGAGAGTAAATCTGCATGTGAGTCAGGGTGGCTCTTTGAAGGAATGTTATGTCCAAGCCCTCTCTGCTTGCTTTCTCCAGATTTGGGCAAAGACCAAGTTGTCTGTTTCGGCACGATTTCACATGGGCTGGTTCTGTTCAGAATAATTTAATGTTATGATGTAAGAAACATTATTCCATGCTAGTTTTAATTCTTCTGTGTCAACTTTTGCCCAGTAAACACCTTTTTTTTTAAAACCTTGATTACACCAGTGCAAAGCCACCTTCTCTCTGCCTCACTCTGCCAGACACAATCTGACAGCACATGTGGCCAAATGAATGCCTCACTGTGTGTCTGAGGAGTTAAAATACTGGTTAGTTTCTGGTTGGTTCTTCTCATGTAAAGTGTGAACCAGGCTGCTTCAGAGAGAAGGTAAGGCTGAAGTAAAACAAGGGAAATGAAAGATGGAGCTTAGTGGAGATGTAACTCTTAGGAATTAAAAATAAGTTCAGTGAAGCAGAGCCCATGAAGGATTTGGTTTTGTGAGGAGTTTGTGTTACTTGGAGGGCTCAGGTGCAACTTAAACACCATATTCTTCACCTAGGTGAATTTTTGCTGTAGCTAATAAAGTCACTGTTAAAATGTTTATCTGCCAAAGCTTACATCCCAAGCTCTTGTGGTGTTTGTGGGGATGTCTATTTTTCCAACCGGTAAAATAATTTCCCTTCATGATCTGGAAAAAAAAGAGTGCTTGAAACAGCAGGAAAGGTAAGTTAGAGTAGGGAACTCTCTGTGGTGTAATATACCATTATTACAGTAACTTTTGTTCTGGATTAGCTGTAATGGTTTAATGTAATCTTTTCTATTTCCAACATTTATGAACTCTCCTTTAAATTCTACTCTTTTAGGTATTTTAAAGTACTGCATACTGCAATTCTGGAAGCTGGTTTTAAATGACTTAATGCTTTACACCTACACTCTACATATATATATATATATATATATATATATTCCACTGAGTGCCTAAGTTCCATTCTCATATTATTACCCTTCAGAGAGACATTTAGTTTAAATACCAGTCACAGAAAATCCTCCATGATTATGCAATGTGCAGTCTAATCAACTAAATAATCAAGCCAGCCTGACTTGATGTATTCCCTTTTTGCCTCTGCTCATCTCAGAAAAACTGCAGCCCTGAAATCCTGAATTTACCCTGTCCCTTGCTGGGTAGCTGCATCCACAAGCAGGGAGGCTACAGAGATTACTCCACCCTTTTCTGCTTCTCTGGCTGTAGACACCCTTGGTCTTACTATCACACCTTGATTCCTACCAGCTCAGGCAGCCTCGCTGGGATGAGGCTGTCACTGCAAACCTGTGTTATGTTTTTCCAAGGTTTTAGCACATGGGTTGTCAACAGATGGGCTGGGAAAGGGAGGGGGAGAGAGAAGATCTGTGAGCTGAGTCACAATGGTTTGGAGGGAGCATTGAGTTGACCAGGAGTGGTGGGGGAGCTGTTTGCTACTCCTGGAAGGACTCAGTTGTGTTCCTCCTTTGGGTTTACTTTCCTCTTTCCCCTCTCATTCCTCAGTATGGTTTTCTTACTGATCATAAGTCTAGAAGGTAATTTAAAATTATATTTATATTTTACTGGCGTTTAAAACTGTCACTGCAGTTAGCAGCAGCATTAGAGAAATGTGGTGGGCTGATTTTCTGGGCTGCTGAGACCTGCAAGTCCAGCTGGAAGAGGTACAGCTCAGGAGATCAGGAGTTTTTCAGGTTGGGCTTTAGGGTAGACTGTTTTTCTCTCTGACCTGATGGTCTTTCAGCACTCCCCAGGGAATGTTCTCAGTGCTGATATTTAGTGAATGTTCTCTGAGCCATTTGATTACTTTGTACTGAATTTGCAGTTGAGGTTTGCTTCTGAGAACCTGCTGTAGAAAGATGAATAATCAAGCTGCAGACAGGAAGTACAAGATTTTAATACTGAGTTGCTTCAGAGTCCTCTTTGGCTTTCTTTTCTGTGATGTCTGAGTCTGCAGTGGCTTGAGCAAATGATGGATCTTGGCATTTGCTACCAGTGCATGTGTCCAGAGATGCACTTGGAGGTGCTGAACGTGAGGCTCAAGCCAGCTCTGCTCATTATAGTGACCAAATCTGGCTACTTACGTACAGCAGGAGCAAAACTTGACTGTGGGTGGATCCTTAGGACTCAATAAAACTTACTGTACTGTATTAGTACACTGAGAAAATCTGCTTGCTTGTTCATGAAAAAAATTGCCAAGTAAAGATTTATAGCAAGAATGAGTGGTATACTCAATTAGTCAGTTAATAAACCCACTCGGGATGGGTTTGGGTTTCTGTGATGCATCAGAAAGGGTCCTTCCTGCCAGTTCTCATGCACACCTGGGGCTTTTTTTTTTCTGAAAAGACTCTTATCCTTAAGGAAACAACCTTCAGCTTGGATGAAGTCAAAACCTTTGCCTACTGTAGCAGTAAACAGAATTCAATAAACTGCAGGGGCTGCAGCATGGCTCTCAGCATTTCCCCAGAGCATTATGCTCACATGTGGCATCTGTGAGCTTCCAGCTCAACTGCAGACGCAAAGGGCAAGTTAAAGCCAGGTCAAATAGGCCATGCAGCAGAGGCTGGAGAACAAAAACAGATGGATCTTTCATCAAGAGAGACTGGTATTCATTGGATAAAAGAAATGAGCTATTCTATAGACTAAGATAATGGAGCAAACAGTTCACTCTAGTTCTGTTTCTGCCATCAGGGTATGTGCTGGCACAGACTGTGTCAACACAGATGTTGAACAGCGACTTTGGTCTGAGACAAAAGGCACTCATTAATGCTGTGCTGTGGATAGATTGCAGATCTGGAGACATTATAGAGGGAGGAGCCAACCTCTGCATCTTCAAGTGTAAAAGGAAAACCTTAATAAGGATTGCTGAACCTGACTGGCTGCTTCTTAGGAAATTGCAAGGTAAACTCTGTTTATTTTTCTGTCATTGCCCTTAAATTAAGTCCAGCAAGACTTACCAAGTTACCCAAAATAATAATGTCTCTTACATGTTACTCTCTTCATGAAAAATCCCTTTGGTTTTAGTCTTATAACATGTGTGCAAGTGTACTTGACAAACTCACTCTGACAACTAGAGACACATCTGCATGCTATCTTTTAATGATGGTATAAATAACTTCCCAAACTGTAAATGACTCACAGGTAATGCATTTCTGTACAATCTATAAATACACAAGTATCACACATGTTAGCAGACAGGGCCAGGGGTGACTTTGTCCTACCAGTGAGGCTTTGGCTTAGTTCCACACCCTGCAAAGCTCCTTGTGAAGCTCATGTGAACATTTTGTATTTCAGGATTGCATGCTGAAAATGTCCCAAATGTAGAAATCTTTCCATTTCCATATAGCTGACCTTTCAGTGGAAATACATTATCAGGTAAAGCTTGACCTCATGATGAAGATTACCAACGTGTAAAGCGTTGTTCACAGTCTGCCACTGACACTCCCAGCTTGCTGTTCTCCCTGTGCATGGTACAGTATTAGTACCAGTTCTGAGCCCAAACTGCTGTGGGGTGGGAGGGAGCTTACACGTGGATATGAAATGCAGCTGTGCTGCAAGCTCAGTGCAAGACAGAGGAACTCTGGGCTTTCATGACTGACTGTAGTTTCCTTTGAAGCTGTGTGGATGTGCCATCCCGAGGGGTTCTCTGATGGACAGGAGTTTTGTTGAGGGGGCAAAAACTTGTAAAAGAATTAACAAGCACAGTATCAGAGGTGAATTCAGGCTCTTTGCCCCATGAATTTCATAGCTTTGTAACTCTGATTTAGAGGAATTCACTTCTGCTTTGATGTCTTATAAAAGTATATTCTTCTAAGGTAGTCTGCTGTTGGGAAAAACAAAATGCATCAAAGTCTGGACTATACTTTGAAAAACTGAGCAATTCAGTGTTCGTTTGATGCTTAAAATACTTACAAAGTTCCCAACTGAACCTTGGAAAGCCCAAGAGAAAAATTGCTGTGTGGTTTTGATTTCTTGCAATAAATTTAGATGGACTTTTATTCTGAAGTCCTTTTGTCTGAAAACTCTCTCCCTTCACATGACACCCACAGCAGTATGAAAGTCCTGGCTGCTCTCTGCAGCTGACTGTGCTAACCAAGAGCACCGAGGTCTGTAGAAACCAGCCCAGTCCACTCTTTGGCTTGAAGCAGCGCCCAAATGTGATGCAAGCAGCAGCTGTGTGTGGGGTTATGCTTATAAGCAAAGGCCAGAGGATCTCTCCAGATGCAAACCTTCTGAAAATCTGTGTCAGATCGTGAGAGCGATCAAATACTGTTGATGTCTCCTGAATTTTCCCTGAATGTCAGTCAGCAGAGTGCAGAGAGCCTGAGCTCAGGGAAGTGCCAAAAACCTGCTCTGCGGGTCCCCTGAATCTTGAGCATGTCAATAGAGCAGATATTTGAACTGAGAAGAATGATGAAAAATCAAGACTCAAAGTGATCGACTCGAAGTTCTTGTCCTTTCTCTAAAGGCCCTTTGTAAGTCTGCTTCTTTCTCATTATCTACTTACCTGTCCTTTGCTCCACCAGCCATGCCAGCCTCAGCATCCAGCTGGATTTCTTGTAATCCACCTGAACTGCAACTGTAGGACCCCATTTCAACAGCTGTTCGTTGTCCCCTTTTCACGAGGCCTGCAGAAAACCGACCAGGCAGCAGTGATGTGATTTGACCAGACACTAAGGGCACTCCATTTCCTGTACCCTAGTTTCTGTTTGGTCATTTTTCAATGAGTCCAAGTCAAGTAGCAAGTTGACAATTGGTCCCTGTGCTCCCTGGTGTCTGTTCTTACTCTATGTCTTCTTTCATTTCTCACACTTCTAATCATGCTGAAAAAATCTCCCAAGGAGTGCATTTTTCAATGTGCTTTTATACGTTGTCCCACTGAGCACTACTATAATCCTAATAAATAATAATAAATTATATATATGTTATGATTATTTGGACTCATTGGTACAGAAGGACCCACGTGATATGTATGTGCAAATGTGGAATTTGGGCAAATTCCTGCAATTGTTTGTTGTCTTAACGTCTTAACATTGTAAATAAGAGGTGCTCAAATACTTGGAAAGTTGGTGTGTTGGGCTCTGTCAGTTCTAGGCTCCCTTTCTTGGCTGGTTTATTGTGTGTGCTGCACTCTGCATTATCTGAGGGGTGATGCTGGTGTTGTTATCCGAGCTTTCTTCTTCCATTGGAAAGGCTTCTTCACCTGCTTCTTCTGAGTACAGGAAAGCCGTGGGCTGTGGAGCAGGTTCCACATTAGCCAGATCTCAGCAACTTTCAGGCTGTGAACTACCATGAGATCTTTGTAAAAACAGGGATCAAACGTCTGGAGGTGTGGGGCAGCGGAAGGCTTAACAATGCCAAAGGTCTTGAATCCTTCGTGTAGAATGGGCTTGAGGTTGATTCTCTGTAAGCACATGCCCAAAAAGACATCATCAATAGGGAACAGCTCCACCTCTCGGCAAGCCCTGGAGAGCTTCCTCATGGTGCAGCTGGACAGCAAAAAGCCTCCTCCTCCAGCGTAGGCGGGGTAGATGCTCAGCCCATACATGGTCTCTGGGATGTAGTATTTGCTCTTCCGGACACGGATGGGACGGGCATTGTAGATGATGTCCCCAACAAAGAGGTCTTCAGTGGGATCGTGTCTCTTGAGGAAATCAACAATGTTCTCGACGTTGACAAAAACATCAGCGTCACCTTTAAAAATAAATTTCACGTTGTGGCAGAATTCAGCAGCCCAGCTCAGGAAGTGGATCTCCTTCAGGGTCAGGTTGAAGAAAGTGTCCATGAAATCCCAGAGTAAAATGTCCCGGTATGTCTGACTCTCCTGGTGCATCAGGGTCTCCCATGTTGCCAGCACTGTCCTATTCTTTGGTGTTCCCAGGAGGAACACTCGCTGGATCTGCTCCCCGTTCACCAAACCCTCCCTGCCCCAAGTTTTCCGGACAATCTCACGCCTGTCAAAGTCTTCAACTACTGATTTGATAGCAATGAGCAGAAAGGGACCTTCTGGTGCTTTTTGGCATTTCCTGGGCTGGTTAATGAGGAGATTGAAGTTCCTGTTATCCTTGTTTAGGAGATAGAGCTTGAAGTTGAAGGCAGAATCAGTCAGCGGGGCTGGAGTTGTAGTCTGGACCCTGCTTTTAGCCTCTTCTGTTTGTCTCATGACAGGGGTAACTTGGGGTCTGGGTGCAGTTGCCTCTGCTGGCATCAGCCTCCGAGGTGCTCTGGGATCTGAGAATATTTTTGGTGCTACTCGAGGCTTGTTCTGTGTTGGCTCCTTCTTTCCTGTTGGGACTAAATGTTCCAGTTGGGAATAGAGCAAAGAACAAAGTGCTACCAGCAAGAAGAGGGTACAGATCACATCCCCTTTGAGGCGAACTCTCATTGTCTCTCTGGTGCTCCTGGGACTGTTAGAAGCTGTGTTTGAGCTGCCTGGCACCACTGTCCATCTGTAAATAAACACAGAGGGTGTCATCCTCTGTGAGTGAGGATTTGGCAGGTCTGAAGCAAGCAGGCAAGACTAACTGAAACATCACTTGAAAACCCAGCAGCAAAGCACATTGTACTCACACAGGCATGGAGATGTTGAGGAACTTGTCAAAAGGCACACAGGGTTGCAAACCTACTGCTGATGCCAGTGCCAGCTCTGGGACTTGGTTAGTTCAGTCACTAAGCAGTCATCCATCATCCTGAAACCACTCTCTAAGCACAGCCCAAAATCTAGCATCCCTTACTGCCAAACGTGTTTTGTCATTTCAGAGATTTCATTGGGAAAAGCAAAGTGGAAAATGATAAATTAGGCCATTCTCCCATAAATAATTTTTTTTTCTAGCTTGACAACCATTACTTGCTGCTTTTACCCTTTCTGACTCAAACCAGGGAGGCCCAGAGCTGACTGCTGAAGGGCAGACTCTTCACGGCTTCAGTGTTTTGCTGGTGTTTCCCTGCACACGGAGCCAGCTTTTGTTAAACCATGATTTGTATTCAAAATGAATCCTTTGGGTACCATCTAAAATTCATACAGGATCTTTTTCCTGGCAATTTTCTTTATAGAATATTAAACCATTGTAAGCAACTTCCATTAATAAGGTTAGAAGGGGTCATGGGTGTTTTTCCTCTGCCAAATCACCCTAATCCCTAAGTGAGAGGTGGGGAAATAAATCCCAATATGCAGAAGCAAGAAACAACATGGTGTTAGGAAAATTTTGTTCATGTAGGATAGATGAAGCTGCCTTTTAAAATACAGAATTTTTCCTCACTTACACTTTTCCTGGAGATCTTCTGTCTTACTTGATCCGTTCTTCAACTGCAAACAAAATGAGAATGAAAGAGTAATAAGAAGGCAGCAAGCAGCAGGTAACCATAGCTCAGGAAAGAGCTGGTCAGGTGTCTGCAGCAAAGGCAGATCCTCTCATCACCCTGTAGGTGCAGCCACTCCTGCAGCACCCACAGCAGAGCTGGACAGAGGGACCCTGCAGCTGCCCCAGGAGGAGGTGAGTGACCATCATCATTCCTACTGTCCTCAGCAAGAGGGAAGCTGAGGGCCACCCATTTTCCGAGGTGTGCACTAATACCCACTACCCACTAATAATGTATCATGTTCATATGTGATTTGGGGCTCTCTCTTGCCTGTGCTGTATTGATAGAAGCTCCCTGTGAAGGTATTGCAGTTCTCTGTCTTGAACTAGCTGAGATCATATCCAAAGATGTCTTCTGGGATAAAAAAAAGCTGGAGAGGAACTTTTGATAAGGGCATACAATGATCAGACAAATGCAAATGCTTTTGCTGTCCTGGATGAGATCACCTGCTAATTGTTCATTAACCATCCGTTTTGTATCAGCCATAATGTTGAGTTTTCAAACTTAAAATTAGATTGACAAGTCTGTAATTATGAAGTAATTAAACAGTGGCATCTAAGCAATGTTTCAAGACTTATGAGGAAGAAAAATTATTACACCAGTTGATTTCTTGGTGATAGCCTTTAAAATTCTTAGATGCATATTATTTGGACATCATTATTTAAATACTGTGCTTTTAAATTACTCGTTAATTTCACTTCCAAGTTACAGTTGAAATAGAGTATTTCATCATCATATGCTATTGTGTATCATTTTCTCAAGTACAGCTCCAAAGTGTTTACTGACCTCATCTGCTTTGTCTCCCTTGTTGATGAAATAGTTATTTTGGAAAACAGCATATCCAGTGCCTTGGTGTAAGGCTCTTTGCCTTCCTGGTGCATTTAATATTACTTTGGCCTTGCCCTGATGACCATGGGTTTTTTCCTTAGGCCTTGTTTCTTGCCTTTTTCTGCCCTCTGATAGAGGCTTTTTTACATTTATTAGCTTTTTCTGTTTACCTTTCACTCCTCTCCTAGGTGAGGCAGACGTTTCCACTGGCATAACTTTGATACTAATAGCAGGATTGAACCATTTTCTCTGATGTCTGGTAAGTTGTTGTTCAAATGTTTAGAATATTCAGGATCTGGTTTTTGTTTATGTTCATTCTGCCACGTGGCTTGGCTCATAACTACGCTCAGCCTCATGAAACAGCCCCTCCTGACACGTAGAGGATGTTAGTTTGCATTTTACATCTGAAGTCCCATCTCTTTCTTCACGGTAATAGCCAATTTCTTTTTCCTTTTCTATGAAAAAGTGTGATCTTCTTTCAGCTGCTCGGCTCCAGATGGTAATTAAGGAGCTGGATGGAAGTCCTGGCTTTTCCCTGTGTTTAATGTTATCGACAAGGGTTTGGAATAAAATGCGTGTATCATGAAACTCGTAATTTCCATGGCTTGCAGATTTATACTGCCAGCATCTCAGAATCTGGCAATAATCCCTTGGAAAAGCCAAGAAAAACCTTGAATTGTTACAAGCCTGGGCTGATAGCCCAGATTTTCCTCTGTGTTTTCTTTTATTGAAAGTAAAGGATCCGAAAGAGTGATCTCCATGCTGAAATAAAACAGTTCAGTGCTGAAGACAGACCTCTCATTTTCAAAAGAAATTGTCAGCCCTTGAAGTGATTCCTTGATCTAATTATATGGATTTTCCAGTCTTTGTTAGATATTTCCTTCTTTGGAAGGAAAATACCCTTGATTATGACAGTGGTGTAAGCTCTCTCCATGTCAGTGTGGGAAAAGCTGTTCTGATGATTCTGGCAGACATTCTGGTATGTCCTAATGCCAAAAGGATTATTCATCCACCTTGACACCAGGGGAAAAGAATTACAGGGCTATCAAAATGAGCAGGAAATATTCGATGCCAAGCAAAAGGGATGAGAGCAGAGAGGAGTGTTTCTCAGCACAGCACATCCCTGAGTGTATCGGAGGCAGATGCACCTCTGCTCCCTGCGCCATCCATCTGTGCAGTGGAGCTGGGCTCACAGAGTGCTGCATCACTCGGGGCCTTGAGGAATGGCCTGGCTGCCAGCACTGCCTCCTGTGTCCTCCAAGCTTGGAAAAATCAGGCAGCTGTCCCTCTTTGTGTTGGCTGTCTGGAGATGGATACAGAGGGGTGTTGAGTCAGGCTTGATGGGGTCTGAATGGGATAATGGGGTTTGCCTCCTCAGGACAGTGGGGCCCTGGGGAAGGCTGGGGATGTTGCATTCTGGGCTGAGCACCAGCAATGTTAGAGGGCTGAGCTGGCAGTAGGAAGAGGCTGACAGGTCCCATATCCGTGAGCTAGCAAGCTGGAGAGCCATAAATAAGGAACGAGTTGGAAGAACCAAGGGGCCACAGCCCAAGAGACAAGTAAAGGCAGAAAGCTGGAAGTGAGCAGAGCTGGGCATGGCACCCTGATGAGCATTCAGGCAGGGAGTTTGACCTGTGCTGTTGCACGCCTGGGCAGAAGGCCCAGTCCTCTGCCTGGTTTTCATTTATTTGAGAGAAGGATTCTGAAATATGGCCAAGAACAGCTGCAATAAAAGCCATCAAGTGATGATAAAAAAAAAAAAAATAGTTGCTAGCCCTTCATTCCCACTTGAATGATGTGAAACCTTGAGCTCATCCTGCAAATCTTTTTTTGCAGCAGTCATCACATCTCCACCACTTGGCACTTATGCTCAGGGCCAAAGTGGGAAAAAATCCTCTGGATCCTGTCCCCAGATTAAGTCAAGAAGCCTTGGTGATTCTGGCTCGATGCTTTGTGCCTTGAAGAGTGGTTATTTGATCCAGGCAGCCCTGAGATAATCAAGCTGAAAACATGATGTACTGAGCACAGGGGCACAAAATCACCAACGAGTTCTGCCCACTCATCCCAGCCCAGCTCACAGAAACATCCATGCCCACCACACACAGCTGGGGTGGTGTCCTCAAATCACCTTGCTCCCTGCTGTATGGGAGGTGCTTCCAGCTCCCTCCTGACTCCCCTCCTCACTCCCAACGCTGCAGCTGCCACTGGTGGGTTTGGGTTGGCAGCAGAGGGACACCGTGTGGCCATGCAACATGTGGGGCTGTGGTTGCTGATGGAGGTGTCTAAACTGTATCTCCATAAAACGAGCTAAAGAACGTGTGTGGGATCCAGCACTGATGGGTTGGATGAGGGTGTTTTTGTAATCGTTGGAGAAGACTGTATAATTCTTGGGTGGTAGAGATACTTTAAGGCAGTGCTTCAGGTTTGGAGTACTTGTTTTCATTTCATCTTCACTGAATGCAGTTCACAAGAGGAGAATTGCACAGGAGTTGTTTGAGTTGTGTCTGCAGCAGTTTGGTTTAAATGCCCTGCTGAGCACATGGATGTGGGAAGCATTGTTTTGGGTGAGGAATTACATGTCTTCCCTCTTCAAGCATTGGGCTCTGTCCTTCTCCTACCCTTCTACAGGAATCTGAAGTGCAAAGGCCAAGGCTTCGAGTTCTCAATCTTGTGCTGGCAAAACCTCATCTGGCCTCTTTGGGGAACCCCCGGGGAAATGTGTCAGCTTCCAGCACTGACACATGTGGGGACATATAGGTGGGATTTGTTCTGCCCCACATAAAAAAACGTGCATGAATCAACTTGAGTTCAATAATTTAAGCTGGGTTTAAAGGGGAAAAATAGCTCCGTGTGTTGGAGCAGGGGAAGAAACTGTGTTCCACTTCTATGTTTGGGTGTCGTGTAATTGCTTTTATTCTGGCATGGTTTTAGGGTTTTGGGTTTCTACTGCCCTACTCTAGGCAAAGTCAATAACCTCATCAAAATTATTGCTCTAAGTGGCCCTGATGTTGAACAACTCTCTGTATTTCAGGGTGTTTGTGAAGAGGTCTCATTTGGAATTACAGGATTATAAAGTGATGCTGAAATATTTGATCTTCTTGATTAAAGACAGAAGTGGTTGAAATACAAAGGCCCCTTCTGGCATGTTGGTAAGTGCAAAGCTCTAGGAAAATGAAGTAACCAAAACACTTGCTGTGCTGCCTTACCAGATAAAAACTCATCCTACTCACTCCAAGCTTGGATCTGAAGTCTATAAACAGAGAGTAGGCTGTAGAATTTAATTGACTGACTGTCCTGAGAGCTATCCCAGGAATTGGGTTCATGAACCAAGGCAGCACAGTGAGAGGGGCAGAGGCTCTGTGCTCAGCTGCACACGATGGCAGAACTCGGACTCTGCTGGCCAGTGCCACAGTCCCAGCACTGCAGCATCACTGCTGTTATTTGCTGTAGCACCTGGAGGCAAAAGCTCTGCCGAGTCAAATATTAAGGAAGCAGGTAACAAAAATGCAGGCTCTGCTCCAAAGACAATTTCCAACTTTCCTGTCAGAGCTGTTTTTCAGAACATTTTAAATTTTTTTTCCAGGCCAGAGCAAACGAATGAATGAGATCCATGCTGTTACAGGACAGGGTGCCTTATTTATCTGCTTGCCCCAGTCCTCAAATATGTAGTTTGAACAGCTTCCCAGCTGGCTGGTGCCATTTTATTGCAGTTTCTCCTGTTGGCACTGCCAGCTTTCCCTTTGCGATGCCAGTCACGTTTATAACTGCTTGCAAATGGCTGCTGCGGCCACCTCCCTTCACCTTCCAGCCCAGTCACAAAGCTTTGATGGAGCATACAAACTTAACCACAGAGGAACTGCAGAGCTGAGGTGGGAAGGCTGTTGAGATGTCTGTTTCCACGTGCAGGGGTCCCAGAAAGGACCTTGCCCCTCCTCGCCGGGGACCGGTGCGGTCCCATGGGAGCCCCGCTGACCCTGGGCAGGAGCAGCTGCCTGCAGGACTGAGCTCCAGGACAGGCTGGCTGCCAGCACCCCGCTCCCCTCACCCTGCTTCACTCAGGCACAGTTTGGGCTCATTTGAGCAGCGCGTGATGCTTTCCATCCATGGGGACAGTGCCCGTGCAGGGCCAGGCACCCAGGCTGGGCCCAGCAAACTGGGAAAGCTCCAGCTCCCTCTGAGCACAGCACCACATCTCAGCGAGAGCTCTCAGCCACCGGCAAGGCAGGAGAAGGTCATGCCCAATGACCTCTGGCGGGCTCAGCAGGCTCCAGAGGTACTTTCCTACATTCAGGTGCAGTCTTGCTCATTGGCAGTCTGATTTTCAGAATGGCAGAGGGCTCGGCAGCTCAACTCACACTGAGTGCTTTGGGGAGACAGGCCCTTCCCGAGCAGCCAAGGTGAGGAACCTGCTGTTTCTCTTCCAAACATTAATTTTTCTGGGCCGCAGGAGGGGAATAAAGCTTTGCAGCCTTGTGAAGGGGTAAGAAACAGGCCTACTGAAACAAATGCCTTCCTTTCCCAGCCTTCCCCAGGCTGCAGTGCTCACCACTCCTCAGCTCCCAGACCCTCTTCTGATAAATAATTTGTCCAGTGCACCCAAACCCAAGCAATTGCAGTGCAGCAGTAGCATGGATGTATTGTTAGGCTCGGATGGGAGAGGAAGTAATGCTGATGTACTTCCCCACTGATTTCAAGATTATACCCAACACATAAGCTTCTCAGAATCTGTCCAAAAGCTATTAAAAAATATTATCAATAACTGCACGTTTCACAGGGGCTAAACTATTTTCTATCTCTGTGAAGCTAGAGAGCTCAAAAATTCTCATGTTTTGCTCAAAGCATACCACAGTTGTAATAATGTCCTTTTACTGATGAAGAATAGCCTGTGAATGTAACGAGCCACCACTGGAACATGTTTGCGGTTGGGAGGAAGCCCTGTCTCAGAGCACTGCAGGCATTGTCTAAAGAAGCCCCAAACTTCTGTTAAAAGAACCTAAACATTCAAAGAAAGTTTTGGGTTTTTTTTTGTAAAGTAAAGTGTAAAGCAGATGTCTCAGGGCTGGAGCTTGCAGGCGACCCTGCGGCGTGTTAACCAGCACGGTCCAGGTTGCTGCATGTAACAACACTCAAGAGCAACAAAGCGAAAAGAAAAGCTGGGAGCAGGGGGAAGCAGTAAGGACAGACTGCCGTCCACCCTGCTCGCAGCACAGCTCTCCCCGACCCACCCGGCTCAAGCACACTTAAGAGATACTTACATCCCATTTGATAGCGCTGATCCTGCGTCCCCTCGGTAATGTCTGTGCAGCGGGCTGCCAAGCAGGCACATCTGGATGCACTTAGAGAGAGGCATGGCTCAGCCTTCCAGCGCAGCCGAGGAAACGCTGGGGGCTCGGGGCTGCTCTCCGCCGGCAGCGAGCGGAGCTGCCGCGGCTGGAGCGGGGTTCTGGAATGGGGGCTCCGGGATGGGGGC
>VWZN01013648.1:94768-145786 GCA_013396955.1 Regulus satrapa | reverse complement strand
ACTTTGGCTTTTTTTTTCCTTTTAATTCCCTTGTGAGTATTTACCTCTGCAAAGAGTCAAATTGAAAAATAGAGGTTGGGTTTGGCCCAGAAGTTAAATACACTTGGGGGTTGGTTTTCTGTGTTTTTTTTCCTTTGAGGGGAGGATGTGTGCACCGAGCAGTGCAGAAGCTGAACACAAATTCAAGGGTCCCTTTCAAAACCTGGAACAAAAATAACCCAAACCCCCCCCCCCTTTTTTTTTTTCTTTTTTTACATTTNCCCCCCTTTTTTTTTTTCCTTTTTGTATTTAATTTGGAACCAAGTCTAACGTGCCATCACTACTGATCTGCTAGCTGAGTGCAGCCATAGCACTTCCCATCCCTCTGGCTGTTTCTTTGTCTCTGCATTGTAAACAATGACCCTTATTCCTCTAACAGAGGCCAAGTGTCTGGAGAGTGCCCAGACCACGGCCACTTTAGGAAGCAAAGTTTTTCATTTACTTGTCAAAAAAGCAGGTTTTTGATCTACTCTGTTTTCACAAATGCCGTATTTTAAAACATAATATAAACAAACCTTTTCATAAGCATCTGTGGGGGTTTTTTTGATGTATTTTTGATTTCAGCTCAAATGCTGTGCTTTACTGAACACACTGTCTCCTGAAGAGTGGGTTCTGGATGGGCCACCCTTGGACCCAGCCCTCAGGTGCTGCAGGCTGTGAAAGTCCTTTCCTCAGCTGCCTGAGCCACAGCAGGTCCCTGCTGAGCAGCACAGCTGATCAGAAACCTCAGCCATAAACATCACGTAGCTTCAGCTTTCCCTGTGCCAGCCAAGGCATCTCTGTTCTTTTCTTCTGCAGCAGGTTACTGATCATCCCTGCTCTGTAAGGAGGCAGCTGATGGTCACAGAGGCAAAGACCAGCTCCTGTCTGTCTTTGCTCAGCGGGGCTGGCTGTGGACAGAGGGAGACTGCTCCCTGAAAACACCAGGGACTCACAGCAGTTTTTTCCACCGTGATCCCTCACCCAGGTTTTGGGACCTGCCACCCTGCCTCCTTTTTGCTTGCTCCCATGGGGTGAGTGTAAAAACAGAGCCTTTCATTGATGCATGGTGCCTTTGAGGCTGCCCTGGCGTGGAGGGTCACGCAGGGAGCTTGGATGTGGAAGAGTTTCTCCATGGGTGCTTCTACTCGTTGGCTGTCTCACATGGACCTTGTTCCCTGGACACTGATCCATGGCAGGTTTATTCTCACTGCCAGCAAGGGCGCCCCTGGTCCACCCTGTATTGTGTCACTGTCTTAGAAGTTTGGGTCAGTGATCTCACTGACCCTCCTTGGCAGGTCACTCCTGTTGAGCCCAGGGTGGTGTGTCCTTCCAGCTGCTCTAGGGCAGAGCCCTGCTCCCCTCACTGTGTTCCTGCAGGCATCAAGCAATGCAGTTGGGAATACAGCTTTGTGGCAGATAAAGAAGGGCTGGTCTTGTGATTTTCAAACAGTGTTCGAGATTTAAGAGATTCAGGGTAAAATACATCTCTGCTCAAGTTCATGGCAAAAGGAATTTCCCTGGATCCAGCTGTCAGGTCAGCCAGTGGCTTCCTGTGCAAAGCTGCTGGAGATTTTCTATCCCAGCTCCTTGGCTCACCACCTTATGGGGCAGCCTTGTGAGAAAGCTCCCTGGTAATGAGGCACTTGGGATTAGTGGTACAGATTTGGGAATTACAGTGCTGCTGTGGCCTCAGAGGAGTCCCAGATACCCAACAGCACTGAAAGAAACTCAGTGAGCTCCTCCAGGTACCGGGGGTGGGACAGACCTCCCCTTCTGGCCATGCTGGCTGAAAAAGGCTCATCAAAGCAGTAACTTCACTGGAAACTGAACAAACACAGAGGCTCGGCTTGGTTTTGTAATCAGAGCTGTTCCCTTGCAGGTGGGACACCAGCCCTGGCATGTCAAGAGAACCTGTGACTTTGGGCAGAACCCTGCTGTGCATCCACACTGAGGCTGGATGCCCCTCTGGAGCTGGAGATCACCAAATGTGGCCAGAACTTCAGTGACCCCTGTTCTTACTACTGCAGTTAAGTGTTCAATGAAAGTCTCTGAGGCACTTTTCATCAAAAGTATATATTTATTTATAAAAAAGAATGAGGAAAAAATGTATACCAAAGAGCTTTTTCTGTAAAAGACAATTCCTTGGAGGCTGAACTTGGTCCTAGACCCAAGTATGCCTGGCATTGCAGTCCATAGCTATGGATGATGGCTGATCCAGGTCTGATGCTGAATATCATGGGAATTTGGAATTAGAAGGTCAGTAAGGGATTTTTCCACTGAAAACTAAGAGACATTAACCACACATCTCATACAGATTTCTATTAGAGATGTACAGCCAGCTCCCTTCAGTGAGTTTAAAATTCAATCCAGAGAAGAAAAAAAATGCATATTTTTAAACTCTAGATCTTAAATTGTTTCACTGTTTGAGTCCATCTCCATACAAGACACGTGGCCAGACCCCGTCCAGTGTAAAGCACCAGTGTCATGCACACACTCCAGTATGTGGGTTAGACTCCAGAAAGCCTCTTGATTCCTCTTCTTGTACCTCCTCGGTTTAAGGACACCAGACACAATACCTGAGGTTCACCAGAATTTTAAATTAAACTAAAGCAGCAATTTAAGTGAATTTGAGGCTCCTCGTTCTGCCCATGCTCACTTCTGGTTTCAGAGTGGGGGCAGCTGCTGGGTTGTGGCTCCTTTGGGAACAGCCGAGGGGAGACAGTGACCTAGACAGCAGGAGAACTCCTCAGTGCTGAACCTGGCTTTGAAATGAATGGCAGAACAAACAGATCTTTTCCTTTGAGACAATTCTGTATCAGGGCATCCTTTGCTGGTATCATGTGCCTCATGTCAAAGTATATCTGGAGAGCATTTTAACTTCACTCTCCTCTTGCTTATCACCCGTTTGAACACTGTAGGTCAGCTATGCCAAAACAAAACATTCAAATTCTCCTTTGGATGGATCTTCTATTCCTTCTGGCAGACTGAATGGAGATTCTTCAAATCTGAAACATGGTTAAAACTATAAAAACAATATGTACCAGAAAAAAAAACCCCTCTTGGATCTCCTCCTCTAAGCATATTTTGGCCTGATTTCTGCTGCTTGTTTTACGTTTTTCTGGTTTAGATTTTATATGCAACTGATTAGCACCTTTCCTAGCTTTTAATATTGTGTTTGATTCTGAAACACTGCCATAATCCCTGAATTTTTTTTTTTTTCCACAGATATATCTTAGTATATGGAGAAGAGCAGTTACTGGGATAAGGCAGCTTTCTCCAGCAGCACTGCCCATGGTTTATCTCCTTATGACGATGAGTGGACATGAGAAAGGAGGTATGAAAGAGCCATTGCTATGTCCCAAAGTGTGCCATGTGCTTGAGACAATTTCACCATGGAACAAGACTGAAAATCCCTTTTCCTTCAAGTCTCTGCAATGAAGGCACCTGTGAATGCTGTTAGAGATTATGATATTCCAGAAAGGTTGCCAAGGGCTCCAGCATTTAATGGCACTTCTGACAGGGAATATGTGAGTAAGAGGAAATACACATGCCAGTTCCTGACAGAAAGAAAACGCACTAGGCTTGCATTCAGAAGAAAGCATTCATGGTTAGTCCTCTGTAAAAGAGTGACAGCAGCAAAGAAGTTTTCTGGACTTGAAGTAGATGCTGAATAATAAGACTTTCTCATTTTGAGCATTAACAGTTTCTACAAAAACTAGAAATTCTCACTGCTCAGTGGCTGCCTTATAACTATATGTGCAAGTTGTGCACATGAATAGCTGGTCTGAGAACTTAGAAATATTCATTACAAATGAGAGAGCAGGCTATGTATATGACCTTGTTTTCTTAAAAAAGTAATTTCTGCAAAATCAAGAGCAAACTCTCTTGCTCTTAAAGTAATTTTCAAGTTTCTGATTTTTTAAATTTTTTAAATTATGGTTTGTCAGGTGTGTTTGTGCCAAGCAGAGTTCCCCAGCTGGGATTTGGCAGGAAAGCTAAACGCTTTGAGGTATGGTTCCACAGCTGCCTAAATTAGCTAAGATCAGCACCACTGTGTTGGTCCCAAAAGCAAAACTGTCAGAGAGGTAATTGCTTCATTTTGGGAAGAGCACTGGTAGTAGTGGAAAGGTAGGATGTGCAGCAGGAATGGAGGAGATGAAACTGCAATGGCACTGATACAAAACGGTTTAATGAAAGTTGATAGAGCCACAGTCTTTGCAGAGATGGTGCCTGCATAAAGTCCTGCTTCCTTGGAAGCGAGAGGCAAGATGGAAGCAGATTCATTCACATCCTGAAAACCTTCTCCCCATACTTAGCCCCCTTCCTTTCCTGGCTCTGTATGTAACCTTGGGAGTTCAAAATCTGCAGAAAACCAGTCACATTTCTCTGGCTGACACTAAGGATGTGATACTCAGCTCATCTGAGGCATGTGGATCTCAGCTGGCTCATCTAAATCCTGCCCATCCAGATCTCCAGGGACTGAGGCTCAGGTGTTCCAGCAGAAGGAATGGGAATGTCTCAGCCCCAGGAGAGTGGATCTGAGCCCACACCTGAATCTGAGGTTATGTTCCTCCTTACTGAATTACAGCTTTGATTCCAGGGAATGAGGAAGGTGTGAGTTGTGGTTAAAAGGCCATCAGGCCCTGACTCAAAGTTGTTCCTACCATGACTGCTAGCAGCCTGACATTCTCATGCACACACCGACTTTGTGTGTGTGCCCACAGCCCCCCTCTGCATCTGAGCACATTTCCAAGACCCCCTGGCTATTCCCACAGATAGGAAAGGCACAAAAGGATAGAATTAATGGAAAAGTATTAGTAAAAACCTATCAGGAAAGCACTGGGAATATGTCAAAGGTAACTGAGCTGCTGTTGTGCTTCATGGGACTCACGTAATGCCAGACACTTGCTGCTCTGTGCTTTGTTACGGCAAAAGTGCAGCTGCTCTGTTGCAGTCTGCATCAGCCATACCAGGAGACAGCTTCTCCCATGGGAATTGAAAGCAGAAGTCAGCCCCGGGGAACCATTTTTACCCTAAAAATCAGTGCAGGTAAATCCTGGCACGGTGGCAGTTGATGCTCGATTGTCACACAGTGACAGCAGTGCCAGGGAAAGGCTCTCTGTAGATCCTGACACCTGTGGGACACAGCAGGGTGAGCTGTCCCCTCCAGGGGCCCAGCAGGCTGAGGGTGGGGAGTTCGGAGGTGGATGAAGGCACGAGCAGCCAGCTGGGTTTGGTCACTGCTCAGCTCTGTGGACTGAGGATGGCATTTGATGCTGCAATGAACGTGAGGGCAGCAGTGCCAATCCATGCTCCACAGGTAACTTGTTGATGAGAAGATTCTTTTCCTTCCAGCACTGTGTTTTGCTTTCCATAGCTGCAGGCTTCCTCAGGCTGGCAGGCAAGAGCTAATCAACAAATTACTGTCTACCACTATGAGAAAATGAGAAAATCTTGACAATCACTATCTGAATTTGAGTCTGTCCATATTGTTTGTTCAGTGCCTGCCATTTGTTGTACAGCAGCAATCTTTTGTCCTTTGGAAGATTATGGTTGTACCAGATAAGTCTTCAGGTGATGAGAGGTGGAAGGAGCCCCTAGGGCTCTCTGTCTGGCTGCTTCCCTGTCACAGTCCTGAAGGAAGTTACGTTCCCTTCCCTCAGTCCTGGAGAAAGTCAGGGTGAAAGCCTCTCACCAGTTCACAGGAAGGTAGTGCTCTATTTCTGGAAACATATGAAACAAGGAAACTCAGAGGTCCATGCTGGCTTCTGCAAACACAGAACCTCTTCCCTGAGCATTTCCACCTAGATGGAAACCCATGGTGATATTCAGGGCTTTACATTCCCAGACACTGGCAGCAGCTTCATACAGTAGCAAAGCAGGGAAGCCCTTAGCAATGGCACTGTCCTTTGGGCTCTAGGAGCACTCCTCACTGGAATGGATGCCCAGGAGCTCCTCAGCCAAGCTGATGAGACCATTTTCCTCCAGGGCTGCGATCAGCCGCGCTATCGTGGCCTTCTTGCCCTCGGACTGGATGAACCTGAGGAGCATCTGGTAGGCCTGTTCATAGAGTCCCTCTCGGTCATAGTCCAGCGCCAGGGTGTCAATGACAGAGTCACGCAGGGCCCGGCAGGATCTCTGCAGAGAGCGACCCACTTGCTTCCACTTCTTGGACACGGACTTGGCAAACTTCTGGTGGTCGTCTGGTGTGATTGTTCTGTTGTCTGAAAGGGCAGAAGCCAGGTAAGACATAGAAGTTTCATGGCTGATGTGATACAGCTTGGGCCACTTCAAGGTTTGCTCAGTATTCTGTGGAGCAGGAAGTCTGAGCTCCCTGCCTTGCCCAGCTGCTCCGTTACAGAAATCCTCCCACAACAACAAAGCATCTGGGTCTGCCCCTATCCTGCAAGCTTGGCAAGGCCTGTTTCCTTTTTTTCTCCCCCAGAACTGTCCTGTGATTTGCCGGTTTTTTGGGGTATTTTTTTGGGGTGGTTTTTTTTTTTGTGTGTGTGTTGGATGAACACCCTCTTCATTTGTTTTGGAAATCCTTGGTTTATCTGAGGTAGACTCCAATATGTAGTCATGATAATTCTCCCTCCTGGGCTGTGAGGCAGACCAAGGGCTCTGCTGGGTCAGCTCTAGCTACTCACCAAACTGTTGTCCTTGAAAGATGAAGGTGGGTTGTGTGAGAAGGGAACTGCCTTGAGGAGGACGAGGCTGAGATGGGGAGCAGTCTTTTCCAGCCACATTGTTGTTGGTGCTCTCATGACAGGTCAGGCTCTTGATGCACTCCTCCAGCTCCGTGATCTCCTCATCTGGCAGGCGGTCAGGCTGGAACACAAACAGCACCAGTGACTCCTGCCAAGGCCACCACCCTGCAGAGCTGTAGCTGCTGGTGTCAAGAGAGAAGCAGTGGGATACAGCACGAACTGTCAACCAGCCAGATGAGGTGGTCTCATGGAGCTCTGGCTGTAAATGTATGGATTTTATATAATTCTGTGGCTGCTTTAGGTAACTCTATTGCCCTTTCAGAAAAGTGCACAGCTGAGGAAGGGCAGAGCTATTTCTCCACAGTAGAGTTAAGAACTGAAGGACAGAGAAGTTTGTTAACCCAACATGCTGCATCAGAACAAGATTTGCGTCCACCTTGCAAGCCCTGTGCCGTCCAGCCTCCCTCCCTCTCCCACTCACCTTTTCTCTGTAGATGCACTCCAGGCAACGATCCTCATCCTTCAGCATCTTGTCAAGGTGCTCACTGCCAGCCTTCAGCTGCACTTCGAGAGGCACCATGGTTGTCGCCAAGGAGACCTGGAGGTGACTCTGGAGGGACTTCTGGAGCGCTCCTTCCCGGTAACTGCGCAGGAACTGGCGGCAGTTCTCCCGCTTGCAGAACTTGAGCTGCACTATCAGGTGCGGGTGGCTGCAGTGCACTTTGAGCATGTCCACACCATTCCCGCTGCTGGTGGAGTCTGGCAGGGAGAAGGGAGCACAGTCACAGTCCAGCCCGCTCAGACCCACGCCTACCCACAACAAGCCTGCGATGGAGGAGCTGTTGAATTCCCTTTCTCATAAAGTCCTCTGGGATGGAAAAATGTGTTAAACCAAGAGGCAAGGATTAAGTTTATGCTGCCCTGTCACCGCTGACCTCCATGAAGTATGGTGTCCAACTGAAGATGTATGGAACTACATCCCAGGTAATTATATCGACAGTGCTTATTAGGACAAGTTTTTAATTTGAGATTCCATTTCCAGGGCAGAGATGGTTATGATAAACTGGTAGCACAACGAAGTTCTACAGATGAAAGCTCAGTGCTCAGTCAGCCTTCAGTCCTTGTCACTAGAGTTTTATGCAGTGATGAAGGTCCTGAAAAGAAACCCAGTGTTTCCTCTCCAGCCTGTGCTAGAGGTTAACTTTTGTCTCTCTGAGCCTTTAAAACATCTCACAAACAGCAAATGACAGATCCAGCCACAGGGATTAAGCTGCTTGAGATTGGGCCTTGACTTGTTATTTTGCACAGAGAATTAATTCATGGTAAAATCTAAACAAGGAGAATCCAGAGATGTACCATCAAACATTAGTGTAGGAGGAGCACAAGCAATGTGGAAACAGAAAATGCCAGAACTTGATTCCTCCTTCTTCCAGGAGAATTTAATTTTTATTAGCTGTGCTCATTATCCTTATCTCCACAGGATTTTATATGCTGCTGATGAGCTCTAAGTAGGTGTTTTTCTCTTGTTTTGCAGCAGAGGCCTCTGTGAGGCTGCTGTCCTGCTTCCAGACCTGACTGAACCTCGTGGGCTGTCACTGCACAGGGCTGGAGGGAGCCACCAGCTCACACTGGCACCGATCAGGTACTGCTGAACCACATGTCATGGCACAGAGAACAATCTCAAGGCAAGGCAGACTTGTGTGCTCCATATTAAGAAAGACAAGTAACCTTGCATTTAAAAGTATAGTATGTAAGAGTGGCTTTACATGTTTATTAAGTCTTCTTTGCATCTGGGTTAGTTTGGACCAGACGTGTAACTGACACATGGGTTTTGGCACCTAGAAAAGACATTTTTAATTCTCTGTGGATGACTTTTTATCACTTCCTTCATGCTTTGCTTTTCATACGTGCTTATTAAACAAAATTTCCAAAATAGGGAAGTGGGCTGGGGAAGGAAAGCTGCACAGACATGGAAACATTTATGAAGAGTGTACAAGATATCAGTGAAGCTGCCTCAAAAGATGGGACTTTGCAGGCTTTTCATTTCTACATGAAACCTCAGAGAGCTCAAGATTTCATGTCCTTCTCAGGCCTGAATAAGCATGGTAGGATTTCAGTTTTGTGAGCTGTCCTTTAAATGTGTGAGCAGACTCACATTCCAGTGCCACAAAGCAGCCATAACTGAAACCTAACTGGACAACTATGTTAGGCTGCCTGCTTCCTGTTTCCCATGTTTGGAATGAGCAGGCCTGTACTGGATAAACTGACTTGGCATGGTTTCCAGAACCACTGAATAGTTACACAATTAATCAAGAGAGTCTCAGCTGTGTGAAGGTAAAGAACACCATGAGTATCTTTCTAGGTAAGTGTGATAAACTCTTCCAATTACTATTACCCTGCAGTGTTCTTGCTGCAAGGATGGATAATATATGGATAAAAACGGAGAAATATATAGTTTTATAGCTATTTGCATCTCAAGTAATTTTTTTATGGACGTAGGATTACATACACCTCAAGCTAATATGTGTCTGTTTATATCAGAATTTGAATAGAAAATAATTTATATTGGCTATCACTTGATTTAAAAAAAACAGCTTCTCAAAGCAGAAATCATGTTTCTGTGGTGGCATAAAGATAGCAATTAAATCTTCTTTCATAGCAATTGCAATCTTTCCCTCTCTTTCATAAATGGGTTTAAACAAACATTCATGAAGTTGGATAATTCGTAGGATGGTTCAAGTTGGAAGGAAGCCCAGGCAGTGTCTAGCCCAACCTCCCATGCAAAGCAGGGTCAGCTCTGAGGTCAGAACGAGTGACTCAGGGCTTTATCCAGTCCCGTTTTGAAAGCCCTTGAGGATGGAGAATGCACAGTCACTCCGGGCAACTGCCTGACTGTCTTAATGGGGAAAACATTTGCCCTTTTATCTGGTGTCCACCTCTCACTTCAGTTTGTGCCTGTTGCCTCTCATTCCCCAGGCACCACTATGAACAGTGTGGCTCCACCTCTCCCTCCCACAGGTACCAGCAGGCTGTTGGTAGGTCCCCTGAAACCTTTTTCCCTGGCTCAACAGGTCCAGCTCCCTCAGCCTCTCCTCACAGGAAAGGAAAGACACTCCAGCCCCAGCCACCTTGGTGAACCTCTGCTGGGCTTGCTCCACTTCACTGCCTTCCCTAAACAGAGTGAGCATGAGCTTTCCTTACCCAGGAGGCTGAGATTAAAGAAAGGCATGGCACTGCACACCAAGATACCAGAGCATGGGTACCTGCTAATGCCAGCTTCAGGGCTTTGAACACACAAGGCTTCTTCTGGGAGCTCTCGTAGAGGGCAGGCAGAGCGATGGTCTTGCAGGTCGATTGAAGGAAGAGGTAAGCGCTGCCAATCCAAGGAGCAGAGCTGCCTGCCATCTTCAGCACCCTACAGAATCACACAGGCAAGCTCAGAGACCATAGGGGAAATGGTCTGATGCCAGGAGAGCGCTACAGCACAAGCAGAACAGACTTAGGGAGATTTACTTCTTAGAGGAGTGCAGACGTTGCTAAAGCAAGTGTAACTTTTGAGGGGCTGGTTTGCTGTTACTCTAAAGCACACCACCTTATCCCAAAGACAGCAGCTCACAATGGTTTACTTTCCTTTTCCACTGGAGTCCATTCATTTTATAGTCCAAAGATACTCTGAAGCAGTGTTTCAGTGGCAAAATGTGAAATGACTCAAGTACTCCAGGGCCTGCAGACCTGGCTCTGGCATGTTCCCAAGGACTGAGCCCTATTGCAACCAGAGACATTCTCCTTAAGGTCCAGGTCCCAGAGCTCTTGGAACAGGACACCCTACACAGGCAGGACAAGGGTAACAGTTTTAAACTAAAGAGGGTAGGTTTAGATTCGGTATCAGGAAGACATTTTTTTCAGCGAGGGTGGCACTGGCACAGAAAGGCGGTGGCTGCCTCATCTCAGAAAATATTCAAGGCCAGGTGGTATTGGGCTCTGAGATATCTGACCCAGCTGAGGATTGTCCCTGGTCACCACAGAGGAGTTGAACTAGATGGCCTTGGAAAGGTNAGAGCGCTACAGCACAAGCAGAACAGACTTAGGGAGATTTACTTCTTAGAGGAGTGCAGACGTTGCTAAAGCAAGTGTAACTTTTGAGGGGCTGGTTTGCTGTTACTCTAAAGCACACCACCTTATCCCAAAGACAGCAGCTCACAATGGTTTACTTTCCTTTTCCACTGGAGTCCATTCATTTTATAGTCCAAAGATACTCTGAAGCAGTGTTTCAGTGGCAAAATGTGAAATGACTCAAGTACTCCAGGGCCTGCAGACCTGGCTCTGGCATGTTCCCAAGGACTGAGCCCTATTGCAACCAGAGACATTCTCCTTAAGGTCCAGGTCCCAGAGCTCTTGGAACAGGACACCCTACACAGGCAGGACAAGGGTAACAGTTTTAAACTAAAGAGGGTAGGTTTAGATTCGGTATCAGGAAGACATTTTTTTCAGCGAGGGTGGCACTGGCACAGAAAGGCGGTGGCTGCCTCATCTCAGAAAATATTCAAGGCCAGGTGGTATTGGGCTCTGAGATATCTGACCCAGCTGAGGATTGTCCCTGGTCACCACAGAGGAGTTGAACTAGATGGCCTTGGAAAGGTCCCTTCCAACCCAAAGCATTCGGAGATTCTGTGACTCAGGGGTACCCCTCGGCTTTGTTTATGTCGTTTGTTCTTGTGCCTGTGCAGCAGGTGAATCTTCCTGTCCAGTGAGCACTGCCCCATCCCAGCCCCCCTGCGTGGTCAAACCGCCGTGGGGTGCTTTAAAAAAGCAGCCCCGGACGATAAGTCACATTTCTGATTATGGTCACTGCCTTTTCGCTGACTTCTGCAGGGGTCAGGCCACTGCTGCTCAGTTCCCGTCACAGCCTCGCTGGGAGCGGGCTGTCCTTAAGGGAAAGGCGCTGGAGCAGCCGCCAGCCCCGTCCCGCCGCCGCCCGGGTGTGCGCTCGGTCCCGGGTGTCCGCCCGGGCCCNGGCCCGGCGGCCCCGGGCGCCTTTACCTCCTCAGCGCCGGCCTCGGCCCCGACACTTCCGCCCCGGCGTGGCGCCGCTCGGCACCGCGCTGCGGGCGGGGAAACGGGAAAGCGAAAATAATCCCCAGAGCCCCTGGAATGGCAGGCGGCATCGCCGTTCCCTTCGATCCCTTATGTGTGCCCAGGGCTGCCCGTGCCCGGGCAGGGGCTCTCCGGCCTCGGTGCCTCCAGGTGTCCTGTCACATAGGCCGCCCACCCTGCTCGGTCGCTTGGTGTCTCTTGTGTGTGAGGATATGTCAGAAGTACCCTGTTCAGGGGGCTCCAGAGCTGCCCGAGGGCTGGGGTGTGTGTCTCTGGAGCATCGGGGATGGAGGGGAGTGCGGTGGCTGGAAGGCTCTGCAGGGTTTGTGGCTGACACACGCGAGGCCGGTGGGTCCGGCTGGCTCCTGTTAGCTTTTCCCCGAGGTGCTGCTGAGGGGAGCTTGGATAGGCAGAAGCATTTCCCGAGTCCACGAGAGGCTCACGCCGATCAAAGCACGATGTGGGTCTCCATTGCTCAACCTCAGGTAGCAGCCTCCTGCCCAGGCTGCATCTGCCTTGCGTAGGTGCCCGGAGAGCTAAAGGATAACAGCAGCTCCTTTATTTGTCCCCAGCTGGTGGAAAGCTGGCATGGGCCTGCGGCCACATTTTGGCCTCATGTGCAAGCTGCAGTCACTCTGGCTTGGCGGTGGTCTGTGCAAACTGAGGGACAGGATTGCAAAATAAAAGCAGGAAGCAGTTAAAAACTCTAAAAATACCTATGTATCTGATGCTATTTTACAGCAACAGTATTTTAACAATATAATCTTAATTTGTTTGCTGAAGGGAAGACGTGATTCAAATAGATGTGTGAAGGAGTTAATCTGGGCTGGATCTCCTGGGTGCTCTGGTTCACAGGGTCAGATCTAGGGGGTATGCAGTGCCCACAGGCTCCAGGGTCAGCAGGCCTGATGGTGCCAATGCTTCTGGAAACAAGGCACTTACTTGCTAACAATTAAAGCAAGTGGTTCATTCATTTAAGGTCTGATAGGGCTAAATGAACCTGGACATCCCAACATTTCACTACAAAAAAAACCCCCAAACCTGAGGCAGTGCTGGCTCCCAGAACCAGGTGGGAACCACAGCGTGATTGCTGTGGGGAGCATCACCCACCCATGTCCTGGAAATGTTTTCTCCTTGAAGCCAATCTGCATGCTGTATATAGTGGGGATAAAAAAGGAATGGGTAGCTGAGACCCAAGTTTCTCCTGTGCTGACCCTTGCTGAGTGTGTGCCTTCTGGGAGCATCCCATGGGGCGAAATCAAAGTGCTTGATGACTACCTGGGCTTTCATCTTGTTGTTTCCTACTTGGGAAGTAAAGATGGCAGTGAGGGGAGAGGCTGAGGCTCAGTGAGGCTCAGCTGGCACAAAACTGGGGTGTCAGGGTTCAGTGGATGGTGTGCCCGGGGGGCTGGGGTAGGATAGGCTGCCTGAGCTGGCAGCAGTCGGAAGGCTAAAAGCACATTCTTACTGTCTGTGAGATTCACAATCCTTCTTAATGGCTCCAGAGGCTTTAAGGAAATGATAAAGCAAAAGGAGCTGAACGCAAGAGATCTCCTTTTGCCTTAACGCTTTGGCAGATGTGTGTCAGAGACAGTATTAAAAGCAGCTAAAAGTAGAAAAGCAATGTCCAAGCTGTCAAGGTGATTGTCAGAGAGGATGGCAAAAGATGCTGAGTTCCCAGGAAGGAAGCAGGATGGTGTCACTTGGCTGCTGCAGCTGGCCGGGTGGGAAGGGGGTTGTCGCTGATATGATGGGAGATAAGATAGCACAGCTGCTGTGCTGCTGCCACCTCACACTCAAAGTAAGGAGTCACGCTTCAAATCAGCACACTCTAGAAAAATGTGCAGTTGTGCACATTTTCTCTCAGCATTGCGCTTTTTGCTGCTCCACACTTTGCTCCAGGAGTTTCAGGTCTGACCCTTCTTTGAGGCTGTCTTGGTGCACAGGTTTTCAATTAAATGAAACCTGTGTTGCTGAGGTAATCCTGGGACCTGGGGCTTCCACAGCCGCAGGGCATGCCGTGAAATTCAGAGGGAGATTGGCCACACTCCAGTGCTGGCCTGGGAAGGGGAATGTTTGCTTTTAAAAATCTCTTGCTTGGTTATGAGAGGGCTGAAAAAGCATGTCATGGTGGTAGTTTTGTTTGTGCAGAAATCTAGAAGAGAAGTGCAACACATTTTGGAAGAAGGCATATGGAAAAGTTATGTCATGATCTGATGCTGTAAACCTTCTTCCCAGGCACTTATTCTTCTGCATTATAGTTCACAGGAAAGGTTGATTAAAATACACTTTTCCCTCATTACGTCAGACATTGTAAGTGCAGTCTCTGCAAACTGGAGTCAAAGTCATAAAAGGTTTTTTTTCCTAACTGCAGCATCTCATCACAGGCAAGAACCACTGTCATTAAGCTGCTGGTTTCTACTCTAGGCCTTCTGTTGCACTATCAGTAAAAAATGGATATGTGAAGCTGTTTTCTGTGCAGAGCTTCTGCTTGCAAAGAGGTTTTTCCCCCACAGTTTGAGAAATCTGTCTCAGCTTTTTGAATACCAGTGCAGCAGTACCAGAAAATTCCCTTGCATTTTTATTACTTGGAGTAGCAAAACCTCACTGTAGAAAAAAAGAGGGTTTTTTTCCCAAAAAAATCTTTGATCTGACTTTTTAACTCTTCAAAAGTATCACTCAGCTTCTCAGGATTGATTGAAAAAAAACCTGTGAAACAATTGACCAAGAGGTTTTCATAATTTCTAAGTTCAAATTCAAAATATGGTGAAATTTCAAGTTTGATTTTTTTTTAACCTACTCTGTAGTCCTGTTTGATTTGTTAGTTAACACCTAATGTGTGTCTCTGTCCCTTTTTTGTTGTTGTTGTTGTTGTTTTTTCTCAACAGGGACTCTTGAGAATGAATTGCAGTTTTGGAAATTTTCCCCTATTTAAACCTGACTGAATTGGCAAAATCTCTGCTCCAGAAGTGTGGCATTACATCCCAGAATAAATCCTTTTCCAAACATCGCATTATCTTTCTCTTTGAGATAGACACAGAGTCCTCCAGGTATGCAGACAGGGGGCTGCAGCTGTTCCTTCCAGCTCTGTTTGGGCTTTGCAGAGGTCAGGTGAGAGGAGCGGGGTCTCTGTCCGAGCCCCTTTGCAGGAATAACCCGATCGCCGTTTCCAGTGCATGCCAAACATCTGCTCCTCTCTGCCATGGCACTGTTGACCCCGTGACTTCTGCGTGTGGTGATGTTATCTGGCATGGCGAGCACCTACCAGCTTATGTCAAATTTGTGTTACTTGCTGGGTTTTGCCAGTTGCTAATGGTGATTTGGGTTTTAAGGGAAATGCCGCATTTTTAGGTACACTGTTCTAAGTTGCCCTTTGAAAATGGCAAGAAAAAAAATTAATGCATTGTTATCCTTATTGTGACACTTGTCTCTTCTCACCTCCTGACTCTTTCAGTGTTTGGCCTTGAAGGACTCTATAGGCATCAGGGGAGAGTCTCTTTCATTTTTTAGTAGTAATGTTGAGCTTTGCAAGTTTTTGCTAAGGGCCTCAGGAAAATTTAATGTTGATTTTATATTTCATTATGTTATTTAAAGAGCAGTTTCTGAGTTGAAATGACCCTGGCATTAAGCCATACATGCATTTGGAGCTGTCTAAAGCTTTTATATTCATAATAAAACCGTATTGTCTAATAGATTCTATGTGTAGCTGTTTTTAGCATCCTCTTTTCTCATGCAAGAGCTAAATAATTTCTTTTGACAAATAACATAGTAGCTAAACCTGCTTGCAATTTTGACTTTTCAAAGTCTTGCTGAAGATGTACAGTCCTGAGTCTGGC
The DNA here is from genome assembly GCA_013396955.1 of Regulus satrapa. Taxonomy (NCBI): domain Eukaryota; kingdom Metazoa; phylum Chordata; class Aves; order Passeriformes; family Regulidae; genus Regulus; species Regulus satrapa. The sequence continues at coordinate 130,125 of VWZN01013648.1, read as the reverse complement.
CAGCTCTCGTTCGTCTGTGCCAGCCAAAGTTTAGGACAAGAAAATTCCAAAATAACAGCTCGGGTGCCTTCACAAACCTGGGATTTCTGTGCCTGGGTGTCCCACAGGCTCTGGGCAGGTGGGTTTGCTCTGGTGATTGCTCACCTCCCAGCATAAGGTGGGCAGCACGTGTTCCCTTTGCATGACGCTGCGTATTTATTCGCAGCTCTGCGAGATCGGCTGCAGTGCATTTTCATTCTGTGTATTGTTCTCTGGGGCTGGTGATGCCATCCCATTGTGCTGAGTTTTTAAGAGTGCGAGCAGCACTGCTGATGTGACTCCCTGGACGCCTACTTTCCACTGGCCTGGGATAAAATTGGGTGGTTGGTTCTCTGTGGGACGCAGGCGCGCCCAGGGCAATGGGGTCAGTTTAGCTGGGACACTGCAGAGCTATGCAGGATTCACCCAGCTCTCTGGTGATGGATGGATACTCCAGCAATGTCCCAGCCTTCCTAACAAAACTCTGGACGCTGGTGGAAGACCCTGAAACGAACCATCTCATCTGCTGGAGTTCTGTAAGTACAGAATAGGGGGTGTCACTAATGCCTGCAGCACAGGGACAAACCAGGTGTGAGGCCCGAGAGCTGCATGGCACAGGAGCTGCCCTTGGCTTGGCAGCTGCTGCCCAGTTACTGGCAGAGTGCAAAAACCACCATTCAAGTACAGGCACTTTTGGATACACTTGGTGTTATTTATCTGAAATACTGTGGCTTTTCTGTTTCAGAGGGGCAACTGTTTTGTGGGTATTTTAATTATAATGTTTGCACATTTCACTTGAAACGTTCTAAAAAGTGTCCAGTGTTCTAATTCTAAGAATTCCACATGCCTTGAGAGAAATGTGTTTCACATTGCTTGAATCTGCAGCTCTGTACCATTTTCTAGGAAATGTGCAAAGCCCTTAAAAAGTTTCACGGCTGTTTGCTATTATCCCACGTGTGTTTCCTAGCAGCCTCTCACAAATGTCTAGGTAGAAGGCAGCAGACCTATAATTTAAACAGATCTCAGACTGGCACCCTAAATAGTTTTGGAAGAGCTTTACTTTGATTTTTCAATGAGTCTGTGTGATGATCATGGTGATGTGGGTATATATTGTCTGTACAGCTTCATAGGGATAGATTGCTTTGCTTTGGCTTCTTACTTGGCACAGAGGCATTAATATACTCGCTGCAATCACAGAAATAAAATTATTTACAATACAATACTTTATACAATACTTTGATACTCCATTGTGCTTTTGACCAAAGACTTGCTGCAAATAACATTATTTGTTTTCAGCAGGGAGTTATTAGATAAGTTGTGTGTATAAACTTCTTCTCCAAAATCAAGAATCTATAACACAAGCAAATTTAAAGGGGAGGAGTGGTAAAAAAATGTCTGAAGCAACCTTTCTTATATATACTTTGTGTCTAGTAGAGTTTTTATTCAAAACCTGAGGCAGGATTTGAGCTGCATTTGATACCTGTGACCATAGTTGTTTGATGCTGGTATTACATGGCCATACTTCTGAGAACCACCAAGTTTTGGTATCGTGTGTTTTAAATAAGGATTTTAAAGCTAGAAGTTATTTTCTAACCTGTGTAAATAGTCATCTCTGTTGCACTTAGAACACTATTATTTTTGAATGACCACCACCTTGCTCTGTTTTCCTGCAAATAAATATAGGCTGCAACTACATCCTTGGAAGTCTTGGTAAGGCTTTTAGGTGTCTAGTTCTCCCATTGTTGCAGGTATCCATGTTTGTCATATCCTTCAGCTTCTATACATTGGTGATGTTTGACCTGAGAGATTGTGTGCATACCTAAGATTTCTTCTAGAAAATAAGACCCATAAGGACCTGTGAACTGTTTCTTAGCATGAAGAAGAGATGGAGAGGAAATGCAGTAATGGTTTATATATACACTAAAGTCTGTTGTGCAGCGGAAAGGAAAAGCCTGCTCTCTGTCTGTGGTAGATTGGGCAAGAAGTAATTAAATTAATTTTTTAAATGAAAGATGCAGAAGGGAGAACTGGCAAATTCCTGGATTAGCACTTGTCTTGTCAGAGCACAACATGTCTGCCCTGGTGGTTCCTGTCAAAAGCAGTTAAGATAAGCACCTGCCACGATTGTCCTGCTGCAGAGCAGTTTTTCTTTGGGCAGAGAAGAGTTCCAGAGTTTCTCTAAGCTTGTGCTCCTGTGGTGTAAAACAGCCAAGGCACAGCTGCAGTGTAGGAGCAAACTGACACATGCACGGTTCATTGGTGAACACACAGTAACCCCAAATTCTCTTGTGTCTGTAGGAACTTTTCTGAGTGTGCCAGCTCCTAAGAACTAAGAATTATGGCCCAATTCAAAGGAATAGCCTCTCATGAGAGGCCATAAGGGAATGTTGAGGTGTACAAAACTCTCTTGCTTCTCATTTTCCATTAGTGGGTCCAGCCTGTGGGGCACACAGCTGTATCCCAGAGAAAGGGGGCAGAAGCACAAGGGAAGCAGAATAAACCAGCTCTGTCCCCAGGGCAGTGTCTGTAGTGTTGGGAAACCCTGATCCCTGCTGTCCTGTCTGCCAACTCTGTCTGTGAGGATAATTCCAGCATGCAGGGTGTCAGTGAATCTCTCAAGTGCTTGATTAGCCTTTGCTTCTGCTGCGTGGGGTAAGGACTGATAGGAAAGACCCCAACATGGTCAAAGAGCACTGTTGAGGCACAGTCATGTTCAGCGTTTGCAGTAGTTAGCAAGGAGAAAGAAGTGCAGCTGACCCAAAGTCCCGTGTTTGTGGGAGTTCATTGTTAGAGCTGCCAAATGAGCCCGAGCACAGCAGCAGCTGGCACCATTTGGTGACGGAAATGCAGTGTAGGGCAGCAGGGTTTGCCAGCTGGCTGGTTTCTGGTGGCCATGGGCAGGCTGCAGGCCCACACCAGCCCCTCTTTAGTCACTGAGCTATCTTATGGCCCTGATTGCACTCCCTGTTTTAGAGGCTTCCAGACTTCTCTGATGCACCCTTGCAGCTGCAGATCCCTTGATGTCTGTGAGGTGGGACTCACACCACTGGTACCCTCCTACTGCACACAGAGCCTGAGGGCTCTTACAAAACACTGTCCTGTGTCACAAACCAGATATACCCACCTGACACACCTCTAACTGCTGGCAATAGCACTGAACCCAGCAGGAGGATGGCTGTGGTGTGCTGGTCTCAGACCCCTCCCTGCCAACATGATCTTTAGCTCTTGTCCCTTGAAACTCAGCTGCAGCCGAGGCAAGTCCCTGATATCTGCTGTGTCACTGCACTGATGCAGCTGTCAGCAGGTAGAAGGCCAGGCAGGGAAAGCACATGGCCTGCAGTACATCTTCTCTGCCAGGATCCCAGGCAGTTTGCCTTGTTTGGCAGTCGTGGGTCTTTGCAGTGCAACCCCAGAAATGGAAGAGTTGTCTGATCAACATGTGTGTTGCCAGCTTGGACTTCAAAGCGTGACTGTCAACATATTGTGGGTTGCCCTCGTGGATGTTTACTATTGAAATAATGAATAAAAGGTGCATGGAGCTTCTGGGTAAGTGTGGTGTCTACAGAGATGATTTGCTTCTTGCCTTACTGTGTTTCTTGTGCCGTGTCTGCAGGAAGTGCTCCCTCCAGGACTGCTGTGCTCTGGAGCAGATGGATTGGGGTCAGATGTGAACAAGTAGGTTATAATGGCAAATCCCACTTTCAGGGCCTTCTTCAGACTTGAGTCTTTCTGTGAAGCCCATGCAAGAGGGGATGTCACAGACTACCTACCAGCTGTTTGGGCACAAACGTCAGTGGTTTCTTTCTCACGTCCAAGACTCTCTACAAAAAAATAGAAAAAGATCAAACGTGCAGTCCCAGAGGCCTGACTGTACTGGAACTGAGGGCTGTTGTCTCTCTTAACTTCAAGGTGACAATTCAGAGAGCAAGACTTCCCCTGCTCTAGGACTCCTGGGCCCCTCTCGTGGTCAGGGATTCTCCTCTGACTTTGCCTTTGTCCTTATCTCCTTTGCAGAATGGCACCAGCTTCCATGTGTTCGACCAAGGCCGCTTTGCCAAAGAGGTGCTGCCCAAGTATTTCAAGCACAACAACATGGCCAGCTTCGTCCGGCAGCTGAACATGTGTAAGTGCAGCTCCCAGGACCCACAGGAGGCATGGGAAACAATTGGATAGAGAAAAGTTGGGGGTCTCGTGTGTATGACTTGTGGCATTATTGATTTTGCCAAAGAGGATCTGCCTCTCAGATCCCAGAGTAGTGAGCTCCTTGTGTTTACCTTAAATTCCAGCATGGAATTTCTGTTAGATTGCATTTCAGGATGCGAGCTACCTACCAGGTGCTTTGCTTCTCTTGCATGGATTTGATGACCTATTATTATTAATTTTCCCTTTTATTCTTTATGGAGCTTTATCTAGCCACCAACTGTGACACCTCCCCCGGAATGTGCTGCTCTTGTGGGTCATGTGCCCTGAGCTTATCCCTTTCACCACCCATATAACTGAACTAGTAACAGACAGTTCTTCTCCCTGCAAACCTTCCCTTGCTGATCATTTTCCTTAAAGAAGGTGTAAATTTTAGCCACTTCAACAACGTGGTGGTTCTGATAGTTCTTGGATTTTTTTCAATGAGTGATTAAGCTCCTTAGTCAAGTTTTAACTTTGCTATTTCACTCTGTAGTAGCATTTTTGTAAATTTTAGACCAGTCCTTCAATACAGCTTAGAAACCTTTTGAGGACCTCAGAGAAGTACTAAAAGCAGATTTCCAAATGTGCACGTGACCCTTTTTTTCAAAAAGTGGCACCTGTTGATGGTCTGTGCCTTTGATAAACCTTCCCCTGAATCTCTGTGGCTTGCAAATTGAGGCAGGACCTTCCCTAAAGCTGGCATTTCAGCTCCTGGCAGACCAACGTGCCCATGGCAGTAAAGTTCTCATGGCATAGGCTGCAGCAGGAGTGGCCAGTGGGATGCACAGGGCTCTCCCTTGCTCTGGGTTTCTGGTGGATATGGCCCAAAAGCATATCCAGATGTGAGCACTGGAAGCTCAAAAAGTGTGGAGGGGGATCAGAAATGTCCTCAAGAGTGATGAGGGTGGGAGGTGGAGGGACATGAGCCATGTTCTCTCTGTGCAGACGGCTTCAGGAAGGTGGTGAACATCGAGCAGGGGGGGCTTGTCAAGCCTGAGCGGGACGACACTGAGTTCCAGCACCTCTGCTTCCTGCAGGGCCACGAGCACCTCCTGGAGCACATCAAGAGGAAGGTGAGGGGCACTGTGTGGGAGGCAGGCACTCCTCTGCACTGCCAGATCCTGTTCAGCGTAACTCCAGCATCACCCCTGTCCTCCCCACACACTGGTTTGTAGGGCTTGGCTAGCATCAGAGTTTTGTCTGTGTTTTTCTGCTCCTTTGCTCCGTATCACAAGATGTTTGTGTAGTGCTGCAGAATCAGGCTTGCTTCCCACCCCTCTGCCTTTGAATTTCTACTGCTTTCCTAGAGAAATATGGCCTAAGCCCTGCAGGGTTCTCAACAGCCATCTCTTTTTCTTACACAAGAAACAACCTATTCCTGCCCTCTGTTTTCTGTCTTTTAACCTGTTATTGATACCTCCAAAGTGTTGTGTTGTTCTCTTACTGAATTAGCATAGCAACTTCTGAAAAGGGACTTGAGCAAAGACCTTCTGGAAATCCAAGTGTAGTATGTCAGTTTGAAGCTTTATGTCAGGCTCACCCCTGTAAAACATGAGGCTTGACTGGGTGTCTTTGTAGTTAAGGTAGAAAGATTAAATCAGTCTAGATCAATTCCTCCCTCATACTCAAAATACTTTTGTTTTTCCCCCAGGCTGATTTGAAATGGGTCCCCCCTCTGACAGGGAATGTAATTTTGCCAGCAAACCCTCTGAATAGATTTGTCCTGCACTTTGCTCTGTTTGGCTCTTGTAATACACCCTTAGGATAGTTCAGACTCTTTGGCATGTGGCCTGTCCTGGTATTTCAGCAGGTGACAGTCCTGCACCTGAGCCACCACAATGACTCTCTCTGTCCATAGCCCTTCTTGCACAAGGTAAAGTCTACCTTTGATTTTTTTCTCCTCAGGTGTCAGTAGTGAAAAGTGAGGAGACCAAGATGCGCCAGGAAGATCTCAGCAGGTTGCTATACGAGGTACAGATACTGAGGAGTCAGCAGGAGAACATGGAGTGTCAAGTGCAGGACATGAAGCAGTGAGTTGAATCCTACTCAGGCTGCTTCTTACGGGCATTTGCTTCTCTGGAGTGGTGGATCTGGGGAATGGTTGAAAGGAGGAGCCTTGCACACTTCCCTCCCCAGGGAGCATGTGGAGCCAGGGACTGACCAGAGATCTGTTGAGACAACAACGTGAAGGATTTCTCTGCACACCTGATCTACAAAATATGAATTAATGCTCAGGCTCTCTGTCTCATTTGTTTTCCCTTCACAGATGAGGAAAACACAGAGAAGGTCAGACAGGAAATATGTGCATAACCTGGGGACTTAGGGAACTATTTCCTCCAGATGGAAATGGTGATAAAGATGTAACTCTCTCACACATACAAGAGTCCTTGGCAGACATGGGGTGGAGTCCACTCCAGCTATTAAGAACTTATCTTTTTGCTATCATTCACCTCGAAAATTTATGACTAAAAATATAGTGTATTTTAACACATGAACTTCTGTATCATTTAGTCCGTGGACTCATCTCCCTGAGGTTGTATCATCTGGCATGGCCAAAATTGTTGGGTAAGAGCAAACCAAGCTGATGCAATGCTTCCTGCATGTGGCTGCCTGATCTCCAGCTGTCTGAGACTCTGGGATTTTCTGACTCAGACATGGTCACTAAAAGATTAGGAAGTGGATATTGTTTTATAAATCGTATACTTGGAGATGTTTTTATTTGCCTCCAGAGTTTTAATCTTTACAGAGAGCTCTGTTTAAAAAGCACTTGAATAATCAAATAGACCCAACCCCTTTTTTTTCTAATGAGAGCTGGTATTTGTACACCACCAGATGACACTGTCATTCCAGGCCTTGAGAGGACACTGCACACTGGGAAACTTAATTCCAGATCATGCACCTTATGGGCAATGGATGCATATTTTTATCCTAGATCAAATATTAATAACTCCCACACTTAGCACATGCATGAGTTTGCACTGTGGAATCCAGATAGAGCAGCAAGGAGTTTCTGGGCTTGCATTTGATTTAATTTAATTTTTAAGGACTTCCAGTCTTATGATTTGGCCTTGATTTTAATTTATTCTCCCTTTTGCTTGCTCCCTCCCTCCATCTGGCAAAATTGCATTCAGCTGATGAAAAGAATATGATTTTTATAAACTAAGACAGAGGAGAAATCCCAAGCTGAATCCATGTTAAGAAATTTACACTGGTGAAGAACAATTAGGACAGAACTCCAGTACAAGCTGTCAGACTCAGGAATTCTGCTTTGCTGGAAATCCTGTCAGTAGCAGTTCAGAAAGTTCACTGCAGAGATTCTTGCTGTACAAGCTGTTCCACTGTGCTCGTCAGATCTCTGGACCTTACCTTCCCAGTTCTAGCATCCATCCACACTAGAAAGGCTAAACAGCAAAAGGATCTGTCAGTTTCACCTGTATGATAGGTCTTGCTGGCTTGACAATTTAGGTACATCCATATACTCTAGAGATAAGTTGGCTGGCAAAATCTTTTGCAGCATGGGCTGGCTGGCATCCAGACTTGAAGGCAGCACAGTAAATAAACTCTGCATCTTTCCATCCCATCTAGTGGGGCTGACTGTTAGAGGAAGCCTGTAAGCTCCCTTCTGTGCAGCTTCATTTATAGACAGAAAATAAATTTTCTTTATGCAAGCTGGACACAGGTCTGGACTAGCTTAAATCAGTGGTTCCCAGTAATAAAATTATTACAGTCCTCTTAGAGCAAGGCTCTGAGATGCGGGGGCATCTTTTTATCTGCTCCTGTCACTACCAAACATGCATTTGAACCACCACTTGTATGAGTGTTAAGCAGGTAGAATACACAGGTCTTTGTTCACAGGCTCTTGTCTTTGGGAACACTGGTGCAGTTGAGGAGAGGTTGGGCTCTCTTGGGCTTCCATGGAAGGACAGTCTGGGTGATCCAAATAACTCACAGTCACAAATCAGGCCTTGCTGATTTGCTGAGTTCCACAAAAACATGTGTCTTCTTGTTACCTTCCCCTATAAATGTTAGTTTCTCTTTGTTTTTCCTCCATGCTTTGATCTGTAGTTCTTTTGAGGTCAAGGAAGAAAAAGGAAGGCAATTGTGTGACCTTCTTTGGGACACCTGAAAGGAGCCAAACACTGCAAGAGCCTGAAAGTGAGACAGACTGTGCATCATGGCAGCACCATGGGCTGTTGATGTTTCTGTTCTCATGGAAAAATTCTGTTTCACTTTCAGGCAAAATGAAGTTCTTTGGCGGGAAGTTGTTTCTCTCCGGCAGAACCACTCACAGCAGCAGAAAGTCATCAACAAGGTAATGGTCATACAAACCCCAAACTTGCTCGTGCTGCCTGGTCCTCCTCTGATTTTTTTTTCCTTGTCCCATAATCTCCACACTTTGATATCACAATATAATTATTTCCCCTTTCTTTTAACTTTTGTGGTGTTTTTATGTGTCCTTTGGAAATGGGTCATTAACAAAGCACAATGTGCTTTATTGTGCCCTTAAGCCAAAGATTTTAATTTCTCTGTCAGTCCTTTCTGTGATGTTAGAAAGCATTTTTTCTGTTGAAATCCTGAGCAGGAGGGCACAACTCTCACCAGTTGCCCTGTGTTGGCTGTGTTCTGGTTGTACCAGTGCCTTTGGGCTTCCCAAATCTTCCTTTTCCATGTGTTCACAAGAGGAACCCCGCTCCTACCAGCACCAGGGGGAAGCTGCAGGTGGCAGAATTGGCCACCCCTTGCCCCACTGGGGGAATGTAACAGCAGCTATTACATTTTCTGGTGTTACTGGTATAGCTGAGGAATTACTGTGCAACCTTTTGGGCCTCAGAACCATCTCCCTTAAAATCTAGCATGACCACTGTAGAAAAGGCCCCTCCAGTGATTCCTGGATGGTGCTGACATGACTGAGCAAGTCACATATCCCAGTCCCCCTGTTCTGACCCTCACGTGGCATCACGGAGTCATAGGACTGGACAGAAATGCACGAGGCTATCAAGCCTTCCTCCAGCTCTGAGGCTGGACCAGCCACATGCTTCATTGTAGAGGCTTTTATGCAACTCTATTTTGTTATATTGAGCAATGAGTAAGAGCCAGCTGTGATATATAATAATCATAATGCTCTCTTTGTTTGGAGGTCAAAGCAGAGCATTAAGTTCAAGCTGACCTGGGAATATGTTGCTTAGTGATTCCTCTCCTAAGCTACTCTGCTTCCTTTTTAGTGTCCTGTTATATCAACACTGACATTCACAGAGCTGAAAAACTCAACTGAAAGAGCTCAGACCTCCATCCAAGCTCCCTGGAGGGAGTTGCCTCTTTCACTTGCAATGTCTTTGTCAGACTTTACAGCACCTCTTCTAAATGTCTCTGAAAACTTTAATGGATCCAAGTCTAACTCCAGGCCTAGAATTGTTTGCATCTGCACTTGACAGGTGTATTAGGACCAGCTGAAGTTCTTGGTGCATGAAGTGGAGAGCAAAAGTGCTGAGCACATGCATCCAGGAATCTTTGCACAAAGCAGGCACCTGGCTGTGTCTCTTGAAAGGCAGGCAGGCTGTTTGAGTTCTTGGACAGCCCATTTCTGTTTCAGGCTCCGATGTCTCATGCAATTTGACTCCTAAATTCTATGGCTGCTCCCAGCGTTGGGGTGCTGTTGGGAGGGAGGAATGTGTGAGATAAGAATGGCTGCGAGAGCAGGGAGTGCTGAATCACTCTGCTGATTAACACCGGATTTTGATCTCTCCTGACAGCTGATTCAGTTTCTGTTTGGCCAGCTCCAATCCAGCCCCAGCAGCACTGGGATAAAGAGGAAGCTGTAAGTAGCCGTGTGTGGTGCACACGCTCACGGGTGCATAATGCTGCCCCCTCACTAAAAGCACAAGCTCAGCTCGCCCAGGCAGGCGGTCACCAGACCAGGGCTCCATGGTGATGGGAAATGAATGGGCTGAAGTGCAGAGTCAGACCTGCTGACAGGCCCCATTCAGTGCTCTTTAGAGAAGCACCGTGTCAGCTCGTGACCTTGATTTGGGGAACACAACGCGCAGGGGGATGTGGGAGTGCTAACTAGAGGGAGGCTAAAGGGTGGGACCCCACCGCTGGTCCTACAGCTTCCAGTTTTGCCACTTGTCATCAGTAGGAGCAGGGCTTTGCCCAGCCAGCCCACAGACACTTTCAGTTTGACCTCCAGTCACTGAATGTGGTGTGTATGCAACAGCTTGGTGGTGTTAGCTTGCAGGCCTTACAAAGAGGAAGACGGGGAAAAAATTTAGCTGAGGGATATCTTTAGATAGGCCCTTCAAGGCAAGTAAATAGAGTGATTTGAATTAGGAAGCTTAGTGCCTTTCAGGAGAGCAGCTATGCCTTTCTTGCCCTGTGGTGATTGTGATTTAGAGAAGACTGAATGAACGAGCCCATAATGTGTACAAGCCAACAGGGTATGTGCCTCTCTGCCTACCCCCTCTGCTGAGCCCCTTGGAAGAGCTAAACACTGCAGATAGCAAAGAAAAGGGCTCAAGGGGACAACAGCAGATGCTGAGTTGCTGAGGTTCATGACTGGGGAAATCTTCCTCCAGTAGAGTGGCCAAACAGAGAAATGAGATGCCAGATCTGACCTCTAATTTGGTCAGGGCTGTGTCCTCCCTGTAAAAGCTTTGCAGCCCAAGAAATGTCTTGGACCACTGCTTTTTTTTTGTAAAAAGGCAAATAATTAGTGAGAAACTATGCTGAAAATGGCAGAAGAGCACAGAACTACCTGCACAGCAACTGTATTGACCCCCTTATGATGAAAGATCACACTTCACACAACCAGCTGCAATTTGCAGGGTAATTTGAGTTCCTGCTTCCTTGGAAACACAAAGGTCTGTCTTCCAGAAACCTCAGCTCTTGTGTCTATATCTGCATCCTTTGTGTTTTATCTTTCATGGTTGTGTTTTCCTGCCTGTTTTCTAAATGGCTGCAGGAAAGGATGGTGTGCAGCCTGGAGCTACTTGGTGCAGAGCAGAGTGCTGCCTGGGGCTCTGGGTAGGTTTGGGCAGGATGGGCAGGTCTGCATCCTCCCTTCTCTGTTTGGTTAAAGCTCTTTTGAATGGTGACCTCCTCCAAAAGCATTGTTAGCTTTCCTTGCCAATAACACCAGGCAAGAAAGACTCTTACAGCTGAGGAGAGCCAGAGTACACAGGGGAGAAGAGCTCTTGGCTGAGCCATGTTTTGTGTATGAGCAGCCAGGAGCCAGTCAGTACATGCTGGAAGACAAAACTGTTTCTCTTCACAGACCTCTGATGCTTGACAACGGGATCTCAGCTCCACCAGTGTCCAAGTTCAGCCGGCACTTGTCTGCAGATCCCCTCCACGATCCCTATTTCATACAGTCGGTGGGTCAGCCCAGCCCCTGAGCTCTGGGGGGTGGCTTTGGCTGGAGAGGAATGTTTGAAGCAATAATAGAGATTATGGAGTAAGTAATTTGGCAAGAGTTTGGCAGTGAAGAAGAAATGAGGTTTGATAAGCTGGGTGACATTTAAAACTCCTTCAGTTCCCCGGTTTCATGGATGCCTTCATGAGGGAGGCCATGGGCTTTGGTGGGGAAAGGCAGACCCTGCATACTGAACTCTCCATGTTGTTACCCCAGCCTGGTTCACCTCGAGGGAAGAGAGGAAAGAGTGAGTTCTAAAAGTGGGATTTTTGTCGCCCCTGGGGAATCCCCACCATCATTAGAGCAGACACCAGACATTCTGTCATGCAGTTAAAATATGTGAGCTGGCCTGAGAGGCTCATACCAGCCTGTTGGGCTGTGTTGGATCTTTCCCTCCAGAGGAAACTGAGCAGTCTGGGCAAAATGTCAGACATGGTAAAACCTCTTGGTTGCTGACACTTCACAGGGTGTATTTCACACCTGTACCTCTGTGTGGTTGGAGGAAAAGTGAGAGGAAATTATAATGCTGCATTGTAGGTAAAAGCTTTATTGGTTTTCATATAGGAGGGACTCGAAGTCACAGTGAAGAAACCCTAACCATCTCAGATAGGGGCTTGGAGTTGTTTTGGGGTCAGAAGGATAAATCTGTATGACTTTTGCTTTCCTCTTAGCCATCGACAGAGCCTGCCTCTTGCTTAAACAGCCCTGCAATCGCTGGAGGACCCATCATATCTGATGTTACTGAAGCATCACCATCCAACATCATGAATATGCAATCCCCTCCTGAAAATGACAGGTAAACATGTTTGTGATTAAAAATAGGGAGAGTTGGGTATAAACATGCTTATGCAACTCTTCTCAAGAGGTTTTTGTGGCTATAATGCTACCAAAATTTCTGTCTGGTTCACAAATCTATAGAGATATGGGATGGAATACTTTTTTCCAGTTTGCAATGTGGGTCAGATTTTCACAATTAGAGAGGGGGTTAATAACAGCATCACTTTCATTTAATAAAACAAAGTGCTGAGTTTCATGCTGAGAACTTCCACTCCCCTCTTTGAGAAATATTCCACGTTTCTTTATATTTTGTTCTCATGACAGGGAGTGTCTCAGACTTAATCAAATAATGAGATACTAACACTTGTTGTATTTGTTGAGAGAGAGAAAGGAGGGCTTCCTTTTGGCTTTGGCAAAGAAGAAACAATCAAATTGTACATCTAACAGCTAATGAGAACAGAAAGGTTGCGTCACAACAACTTCCGATGTTTGACAACTTTTCTGTGAAAAGGCCCCAGTAATTTAAGAACTGAATGCAGAGGTATTTTAATGCTTATCTCTTCCTGCCACAGACATGCAGTGTATTTAGGGCTAGTAGCAGAATAGCTAAAGCTATGTCAGTGGAAAGTAAGTAGATAGATGAATCATGGAAATAGTTTCTCAGGCTTAGAGGCAAGGCAGTTAGACTCTAGAAATTGCCTGTAAATCTGCTGCAAAATTGAAACCATAGCCATAAAATTAACTAGCAGCATGTAAAGAGCTTCAGATTAAAAAAAAAAAAACCCAACAAAACAACAAACCTGGAAGCCATTTCTAAAGCAGAAAATTTTTAATATAACCTTCAAGCTAAGTTACTTATTTCTACTAATTACTGAGTGCCATCTGGTGGCTTCTGATCTGTGCTGTGTCTGCATGACTTCAGCATCCGAGCCAGCCATGGCCCCAGTCAGTTCAGGTGTGGTACCTCCTAAGTCAGCTGTGCTTCTGGTGGGAATTTGGGCCCCACAAGATGAGAAGATGACCTGAAAGGAATGTTGAGGAAAGCCCTGTAGTGTCAGGTACCTGTTATCTCTGTGCCTTTGTCACTTTGTGTCCAGCTGTGCAAGTTCACAGGGAGCTCTAAAGTCTCCTACAAGTAACACAGGGCAGGTTTTTACACACAAAATGCTTCTAAACAAAAATTCAATGTCATTTGTCCATCTGGAAATAATGTGGAGTACCTCTCCCATTGGAAAAGGCAAACCTCTGCCTCCAGCCAAGTAAAACATCTGACTATGACTGTCAGATCTCAACAGCTTCTGTTCAAGTCCTGCAGGGCCCCAAGATCCTGACCTGTGTCATTGGGATCTTTAGAGTGCTTGCTGATCCAGTCCTAACTCCTCCATGGGATGGTCTTACTGATCCCATTCCTATCTCTAGGGTGGAGACTTTTTCGGAGGAATCTTTCTAGCCCAGTGTTCCTTTAACCTGTCCCTACCACTCACCCAACAGTGCACAGAAATTTATTTTCTGTATTTCAAAACAACTGAATGGGGCAAATTTATTACAGCTGTGACTGATAAAGTGACTGCAGATATTCCAGCATGTTTCTGAAGCTTGCTGGAAAGGAAAAAATGCTGCTGGCTTCTTTTGCCCATCTGAGGAAATGGAAAGACCTTCTGGGCCAGTTGGATGGGAATTGGAAGCAACGCTTTGAGCTCCTGCCCTTCCCAGTAGCCCGAGGCCTTTGCAGAGCAGCTGTGTGTGGTGCTCAGCCTTGTCTCTGGTGCAGGGAGAAGTGCCTCATGCTGATCAAGGAAGAGCCAGTGAGCCCTGGAGTGAAGGCCAGCGCGGAGCCCGAGGTGCCCCTGCCCGGCTGCCGGGCCTGCTCCGAGCCGCCGGTGCTGCCAGTGGCCATGGTTCAGTCTGTCCTGGAGGGCAAAGGCAGCTGTGGAGCAGCCCCAGGGGCCTCCCAACCACCCGAGAGGAGAGGCAGGAGGGCACTGCTGGACAGGTGAGGCGAGCCAGGGAGAGCTGTGGCCCTGCCTGCTCGTGGCCCTCTCCTCCCATTCCAGGGTGGGGCGGGAGGGTGCCTTCAAGTGCAGCCTGCTGAGCTCACCCCATAGCACCTGCCAGAGGAGCCCCCAATCCCAGGGGACGGTTCACAGAGGTAGGGGGCATGTGGATCACTTGCTTGAAGGACCCAGCAATGGAAGAGCTGCCAGAGGACGTGCATCAGAGCTGTGGGAGCAGGAAAAGGCTTTTTGCATTTAGAGGGGTTTGCCCAAGGTCTGAGTGAAAGCTGGAGCCCAGCATCTGTGTCTGCAGGCCTGCACCAGACTGGGCTACACCCTGCCCAGGGCACTGGCACTGGGGCATTAGTTAGCCCCAGGGGGATCCCAGTGAGCCACTTTTGGGGCTGTGCTCTGAGACTGAAATCCCAGCAGCAGCCCTGTCATGGGGGAGTGTCCAGCAGGCCTCACCAGCAGAAGGAAGGCATGGTGCAGCTGTGTGGGTGATGTGGAACTTGACTGCAGTTCATTCATGATAGCATCTGCAGCAATGTAAGGAGGAAGGGGAACCCAAAACACCCAATAGGGTTACCAGAAAAGCTTCCATTTTCCTATAAGTCCTTACAGGATTACAGAACCAAATTCCTCCTTCTGAACCCACCAGATGCTTAAAAACATATTAGTAGAAGAAAAATAATCCTTTTTTAAAAGATCTGATCTTAAGAGAATTTTTTATAGCTTTTTGGGGAAAAGCTGTAAAAATTTTGAGGGGTTTTAATCACAGCAGGGCCTCACTGTTGCTCATTTAGTTAGAATTTACTAGAATGTCCCTAGTAAATGCAGCCTGCAGGGTAAATGCCTGCTGCTAGAAGTCAGTCCTTTAAAAAGCATTAGTTAAAAGTAATTCAGGCATCTTGGACCAAGGAGAATGGCAAGTGCATCTCTAAAAGGATTTCTTCTAAGGAAAACTTTAATTTTCCCAGTGTTAAGGAGATGTGCAGAGACTGTCCATCCCCAAACCACATGTCACCCAGGAGAGGGATTTTCTCACTGGTTTTATCACCTGCCCAGTCCCCTGTGTGCTCTGCTGGGTTGTACTCTGGGATTAAACCAAGCTTTACGGCACAAACCCAGGCTGACAATGGGCTCTTGGTTTTCAAAATGAGATTTAAACATAAACCTCCTTTTGGAAGGCTGCTCAGTCCTGCTTTCTGTAGGTATCTATGCAAGTTTCCTCTGTGGCAATATTTCCCCTTGTGTTTTCTCAGAGCAGATATTTCAGACCCGTTGGAGAGCACCGACTGGAGCCTGGAGGGGCTGCAGCTGCTGCTGAGGAGCCAGCAGTACAGCCTGGAGCCTGCCAGCCTCTTGGATGTGAGTGTTGCTGGGAAGGATGCATCAAACAGAGCTGTGAAGTTCACAGAGGTTCCTTTGAGCTGTGAATCAGGTCATGCTGCTTGTTGTCTTGTGGCATTTTATCTGACACATGTAGCCTGTGGAGACACAGCTCTGTTTTGACCTGCTCATAAGCTTTAAATTGTGCCTCTTTTTCAAAATATGCATATTTGAACTTCTAGGAGCACAAAACACTGCATTTGCTAAAGAAATCAACATGAGACCTGACACATTTATATAAAATAGGTTTAATATGACTCTCTAGCTAGTTTGGTAATTGCTTTGTAGGGGATAATTTATTTTCTGCATATTCTGCATCTTAGATGTTCCTAGATTGTGTTTAGCTTTTCCTACCTTCCCCTCTTTCTCATATTCTGGGAAGTGTAGCCAATGTAAAATCCTCTCTCTGCTGAGGTATTTATCAGTCTCAGTTCTTAGATCACCTTTCTTTAGAAATGGATGGTGACTTTTTCTTAAGCATACATGCAGAAATAGGAAGGTTTAAAAAAAAAAAAATTCTGTTGTACATATAGTTGATATATGAAGGGTTTTTGCCAATAATCAAATAACTGTATGTAAGAAGAAAATCTATATATCAAATATATGCCCCCCTGAGGAGGTGCTTCAGATAAAGGCACATTGTAAGCTTGCATGGATAAAGAGAATGAAAAGTCATTAAAAAAAAAAAAAATCAATCTTATTCTCTTCAAATCCGTTCCCGAGTGTCCGTGGTTGATTCTGCCTTTACAGAGGGCTTTTCTAATGGCCTGCTCTATCACTGTATCTATTTCTGTTTCTTGTTTCTCATTAGAAAGTGTTTTCCTGTTACTGACAGGCTTCTCTCTCTGTGCAACTAATGTCACAAGAGTAACAATGAATCATGAAATTGGTCCCAGATCAACTGCCTCTTTTCCCAGATTGCTCAGACTTCTCAAGAAATTGCCACCGACGCCCTGAGGCAACAGTAACCTGCCCTCTGCTACTAAATTCTGGAATGCCTTTCAAAGTCCTATCAATCTGGGAGCAGCCTAGGACTCCAGAGCAGCAGAAAAGGGCTTTGATTTGTGCGTGCAGCCGCCGTGGTTTGTGACAGGACAGTGGTGTGGGCTGTCCCTCCCCTGGCAGGCAGCAGGGCTTGTGGGTCTGCACAAGTGCCCACAGCCCTGCCCAGCTGTGCCGCAGTCAGCACAGGAGCTTGGTCTGCAGCCTCAGTTAGTGCAGGGCTGCACCCTCCAGGGGAGGCCATGAGAACCCCAAACCATTACACCTTTCAGAGCCCTAACTGAGTTTTTGTCCCGGCAGGTCTTTAATCCCAACTTGTCTCTGAGTGAGTGGAATTTGACTGAAATGGAAGCCAGTCTGTCCCCGGTAAGAGATGTGCATTTCTGAGATATGATAGGAACAGTCATAGAACCCCAGAGTGGCTGAGGTGAAAGCAACCTTAATGTTCATCCTGTTCCAAACCCCCTGCCCACTGCAGGGACACCTTCCCCTGGATCTCCTTGCCTAAATAATAATGGAACTCTGAAGCACAACTGAGGAAGTTATTTTGTAAGGAGAGGGGAGAGCGGGCTAAAGCACAGCACGTAGGCATCTCCTGGGGGCAGCTTGAGAGTGTTGTATTATACTCTTGACCTGTTTTTCCCACTCAGCCAGGCTTTGTCTGGAGACAAGCTCTGACTGACTCTTGGTGTCCTGGAGTCTTTAATTGGCTGCTCTAAACTTTCTCTTAGTGAGAATGTCACATCCTGCTAATACCATAGATTTATAAACTGTCTTCGTGCCAAAGCTCTTTATAAAATATATCTTTACAAAGTGCAGCCATCCCTGTATGTTTCAGGAGCAGTAAAATGCCATGCAATTAGAACAGAGGCTCCTGCATGCCTGTACATGAAGAAACAAGGATGTATTGTTTGGGAGTATTTGGAATTGATACACAGACGTTTCTGCAAGCGCAGAAAGAGCAGATGTAATAAACAGTGAAAGAAACCCTAGACTCTCAGAAGCATTAAGGCTGGAAGTGTGTTGCATGGCTGGGTTCTTTTTCCTGCATAATGGAGAGTGAATTTTCAGAGCCCTTGCTGACAACCAGGTAGAATGAAGGCTTGGATGGTTCTGCCACGTATCTCTACAGATGCACAAGTAGAGTTACTGACTCTAATGAAATGCAAAAGGTTTCTAAGCCTTCTTTGTGCTATCAACATCCTTTTTAGGTTTTAATAGTTTTGAATTTACTAGGTAATTCAGCTTTCTGAGTGTTAGGAAACAGTCTAAGAAATAGTTAATATTACTTAGCAAGCCTTGGAAGCAAGGGCTGTTGCCTTTTACAAAGAACTGCATGAGAGAAAAGGCCAGGAAAGGAGGCTGCAATGTTCAATAGTTCAATCGTTGACCCACTAAATTTCCCAGGAGCTCTTACTTGTCCTACAGAAAGTCATGAGCACAGAGAAGCCTGGAAGCAATATTGTAGGAGCTCTGTGCCTAGAGCACAGTGTAAGCAAAAGCTAGTTTCACTTTAAAGACAGTCATAGGAAAATGGAAAGAAAATCTCCTTCCTCTTTGTTACTGGCTGCAGGGGACTGTGGGTTAGCTTTGTTTGGCAGCCACAGGGACAGCAGGCTGGTCCCCCGTGTGACATGAGCTTCACACCATATTAGCCAGTGCTGAATAGGGGATCGCTCCTCCCGCAGCCCTGTCCTTCAGGCAGACCTGCCCTCGAGCACACGGTGTGGCTGTTCCAGTCAGTGCAGCGAGGCCAGGAGGATGGCTGGTGTTACTGGTGGGGGTTGTGCAGTGGGGTGAAGCACCGGCGCTCAGACATGGCCTAGTTCTAACAAGCTCCCCTGTCTTTGTATAATTGTACATTGTAGTTTATATTTTTGCATCAAGATGCAGCGACTCACAGTGGATCTGGAGAAGAGTGCAACTGAGCTGCCCCCAAAAGTGTTCAACCCACCATTCAACACCACCTGTCCAGGTAGGAGCACCCGCAGCTCTGTGCACTTGGCAGTGGGATGTTGTTCAGGCAGCCAGACGGGATGTCCAGTGTTGACAGTTTGCCATTTGAGGGAGCAAACCATATCTGTCATTTTACTTTCACGATTGTCAGACAGCAATGTTTCCACAGCAGCTGCTAAGCCAGTTCCCGAGCTGTGGGAAAAGGGTGGGTGATAAACTGAGGTGTAAATGGAATTGCACTGGTTTTGCAATGGGTCTCCATCATGACTGTCAGTGTTTCTACTGTTTTCTCTGCGTGTTCCACCTCAGAGCCATGTGGTGATCTCAGTGGGTAAGGCTGGTAAGAGCTGTACAGTCCTGGGGGTCCTGGTTCCTGCTACAGAGGAGGTGCCCCAGTAGCTGCTGGCAGCCAGAGGCAGCGGCTGTGTGTCTCCTGCTCCAGACCTTCCAGCAGACCTCAAGGGAGCATCCAGCTGATGCACTGGGCTCTGATACAAAGTGTCTCCTTGACCTTAGATATGAATCCAGGAGAGTTGCCCTGGCTGTGGAATCCTGATGTATGTTCATGTGTGTTCAGCTGGGACAGACCTGAAAGAGAATCTCTTGTGAGCCCCAGTTTGGTGCTGTAGCTACCTGAGCCTGCCCTGTTTTGATTCATTGTGTGTCATTCAAGGACTTCCAGCCTCTTTCATGAGCACCTCAAAGGCATTAAATGCCCAGGACTCTCTCCTTGAGCATCCCCTGTTTGCAAAGCCTTTCTGGGCCTTCTTCAAAGAGAAAGGCACATCCTGAGTGAAGGAGAAGAGCAGCTGCTCTCATCCTCTTCAGTGTCCCCAACATTCAGTCATCCCTTTTGCACTTGTGAGGCACCTCAGCTTTCAGAACCCACCTGGTGACCTGCAGAGTCTCCCTTTGATTTTAATGGGCTTTTGAGTGAGTCCAGGTTCTACGCAGGTGTTTCCAAGTGATTTTGCTGGAGTGAGGCTCCTCAGTTACTGCTGCAGTTGGGATTTGTCACTTTTCAGTTCTACATATGTAAAACCAGGCAACCTGCCTTCCAGAAGCTGAATTTTCTGCTCTCTATTCCTAGGGAAAGATGTCATTGTTGAAAGTGCCCAGCCGTTCCTCCTTGACCGTCAGTCCATCTTTGGGAACGACCTCATCAGCTTGCCTGAAAATTCATCACTTTATGTTCCTTCTGAAAATATCACTTCCTACGTGTCCTCGGTGGGTGTCCAAGGGGATATCCCTCTGAACCTGAGCTCTTCAATGGACAACAGCCAGTGATTTAGCTTCCAAGAAACAGCAACTCCCTCCCACCCATCCAAGCATCCACAGGTTTGAATGTAAAGAAACAAAACTGACTCAGAAACTCACAAGAGAGTTTCTTTTTGTCCTCCCTTTTATTTTTTTTTTAATAGATGGAAATGGTCAGTAGCTGTTGCATTACCCTCTCTGCACCTGAACTAAAAGTGTTTTTTAAAACAAAATACTACTTCTGGTGCTTGCTCCGAGGGGGAGTGAGAACTTGCCAGGATTTTTTTTTTTCCTTGAAAATGCTTTAGAAATTTCAAATATTTTAATAAAATTAAGTGAAGAGTAGCTTGAAAGTCCATCTGAGACTTCATAAAATAGTGATCCTGAGTAGTGCCTGCAATGGTAAACTGTTGGATTTTACTGGGGCAGCACAGATGAGATAAGATGCCTGACCCTTCTTGATGCTGTTTTTTAAATAGGAAAATAGTTCTACATGCCAGTCCAATGCGCTGAAAATATTTTTTTATCCTTTTTTGGGGTTTGATGGGATGCACCTGTACCTCCTAGGGTGAGTAGGAAAAAGATCTCTTGGGCTGTGTTTTCTGAGTGACCTGACCAAGAACGTGCATCTGGCTCTTCGGGGTGGCTACAGACCATCAGAGGCTGCAAAACATCCCAGATGAGATGTTGAGAGCTTTTGTTGTTTGGGATTTGTTTCGCCCCAAATTTATTTTCTCTTACATAAAGGCAGGGCACTCCATACTTCAAAAATAGAAAAGGGATAGGCTTTTCTGCACACACAATTTTCCATGTGCAGAGAGGGCTGAGGGAGTGCACTCTGGGTTTTGGTGCTGGCTGAGTATTCCATGTCCAGTCCAATGGTTTGTTTCCTTGGCTTTGACCTGTTCTATTTCCCCTGAAGATGTGCCTGTTGGTTCATTGATGTATAAGATCTGATTAAACAGTTTAATTTATTGGATCCCCTTTTTAGAAGGACTCTCAGCTGCTCAGTGTAGGAGAGAGGCAGAATGGTTAGTCCACCATGTCCCACAGACTTTTCTCTGTCCTTTGTGCATCTGACACCAGCCTCAAAGGCTGAACTAACCTTCCCTATCCATGTGGTTTCTGACAACTGAGTTTCTCAACAAAGCAGAGCTTTGTTTTTTACGCTGTAGTTCTAATGAGAACGTATTACTTATCTCAGTATCTTCTACCTGAGTTGCTTTTCCTTAGGAAGGTTACCCAAATGCAGTAGGACAGACCCAGGAAATTCAATTAACTCAGGCCTCCTAAGGGCTTAGACAGGGAGGTTTAAGCTGTGCCAGTATCATTTGAAGAAATTCTCTGCCTGCCTTCCAGTGCCTTCCATATTTCTGAGCATTGAGGTCAAGCAGCATCCACCCCAAAGTGTAGCTAATCAGTCAGATGAGTGCAGGCTCAAAATCTCAGTCAAATGAGCATTTTAAAAATGGACCTTCCTGTCACAGCCCTTTCCTCCATCCATTTATCACTATGTGAACAAATGTGTTGGTTCAGAAACATTCACTCTTGAGCACGTCTTTGCCCAGCTGATTGCTGTGCTGGGAGCTCTGTCACTGCCTTGGTGGTGTGGTCTGTGCAGGAGCGAGGTTGTGAGAGCTCCTGAATTAATCCTGGCCACTGTTGCTGTGTTCAGGACTAAGGGAAAATTCCATCAGTCCCCACTGGCCTGGTATTTCGATGATGTGCTTGAGTGTATCCTGGACAAGGTTTTTCTTTTTGACAGATTTGTGCTTAGACATTTCACCTAGACCAGCCCATTTCCACTGTATTTTGCCCTTTCCAGCAATGGAAAGTCGATGAGTTGCACTCTGTTTACTTCTTTTCTCATAGGTAACTGGAAGCTGCCTGGTGTCTCCTGGCACCGACAGCTTATGTTCAAGGTTTACACCCTGCTCTGAACTTCCACACTCTAGGCTGCTGTCACGTTAACACTGAATGTATTGATGCAACAAGGTATTTAAGCACATGCTTAACTTCAAGCTCCTGAGAAGTTTTCCTGTATTTTTATGGAGCCTGTCACATGCTTGAGGCTGGGCATACGCTTGTGTCTGCCTGGATTGTCTGGCTGGGGTTGGGAAACGAACCCTGGGGAGAGCTGCTCGTGGGCACAGCCAGGTGCAGCTCGTCCCTGGCTCCGTCTCAGGCTGTGTCCTCCGGGACAAGCTCCAGCCTGTGCTCCTGGGGAGCAGCCTCTCAGGAGGGTTCATGGGGTTTTCTTTAGGCTTTTTGCTCTACTATAAACGAGATTGGAGCTTGATGGTGAGAGAGGAACCTCCAGGAAGAGCACTGGAGAGCCATTCCTGTGAAGAAGGAAGCTTGTGTTCCTCGGCTTTTTACATTGTTAATTTTACTTGAAGGTGATGTGCTGAGACTGCGTTTTTGCACTATGCTGTACATTTGTAAAGTTTTACAGAAGACACTAATTAAACATGTTTCCTTTTTCTCATTTAGTACTGCTTTGGTATTTCTCTCACTCCTTTCGTCTATCCCTTCTCCTTTTCTCCTTCCCAAGTCTTCAGTGACAAGTGGAAATCACTTTTGAGCTTCGGAGAGTCCCTTGTGAGGACCCACTGGTGGGCTGTGGGCACACAGGGGCTGGGGAGACATCCCATGTAACATGTGGCAAAGTAAACACAGCTCGGAAAGCTGCTGAATTCTTCAAACTAAAATTCCACTCAGGGTGGGTATAGTTGGTAAAATCAGGATCACAGTAAAAGAATCTAAAGTTCTTGAATCTATTTGCTGCCTTTTCCCCCCCATTTGTCCTATTTTTCTTGCTTTCAGTGATAACAGAGCTCAAACTTCACTCCTGGAATTATTTTTTAAACCTTTTGTTTGCAAACATAATGTGATCCTTTCTGCTTACCTGTTTTTAGTGTAGTAAGTGGATACCAGGACAGGCACCAAAACACAGCACAGAAAATGCAAACCCAAAGTCCTAAAAATAGTCCTTATCCAGCTTTCTGTCAGAAAAGGAAGCAGCTGCTTTTTTTAGGATGGAGCTCATACAGGTTGGTGGCAGCATTTGCAGCTTTGTGAAGAGCAGGTTCCTGCGCCGGTGCTTTCAGATATCCCTGTGCTCCACAGGCCCTTGGCTTACCTCCACCCTGTCCCGGAGGCCAAGGCTTTTGCCAGCATGTTTCAACTTGTGCAAGGTGGGAAATGGATGAAATTTAAAGCAATTGCACTGTCCTCTCTGAGGGCTTTCACAATTATTTTGTGTTACTGCGAGGTCTGATTCTCTTGCCACCAGATGGCACCCAAGCCCAGGGGATAGGTGCCATCAACAAGCCCACAGTAATATTTTATTTCTTTAAATGTGCACACCTACAAGAACTGTTCAATTCTATTTATTAAAAATCATTAGAGATGTATAGAAATATGAAAAAAGACATTCACCTAAACTTGGCTACACTCAAAATCCAGATGCTGAGATACATCTCAATGAAAAGCAATAAAAGCAGCAGATATAAGTGTATGTTTCATTACAGACGCCCTAAAAGGTAAAACCTGATTTTCTGTGCATGGATGCTATTTCTGCATCTTTTTAGGCATAAACAAGCATAATGGCAAGGAATATTAGATCAGTAAAATATCCCACCAAGAAGCAATCTCCATTTGCCATTGGAGTCCATCTGCTGTGATGTACATTGGTGTGGACTTAAAATATAAAACACCAAGTGAAAATATCTGTGGTTACAAATAGAAATTTTATATAGTCAAATGACAGACACACTGAATTATGCTTGAAACTATATCTGTAATGAAACTCTGATATATAAACATGTAACTAAGGCATTTCTAGAAGGATGCAAAGGCACAAATAACACAAGACTGGAATTTAACCTCAAACCAGGAGTTTTCAAAGCAGTGAACAGGCAGCTGCCCTGAGGAGCTTGGAGCCAAGGGCAGTGAGCTTTGATATCACAGTGTTTCGCTGGTTTTAACAAACGGCCTCATTGCCAGCTCCCATATTTTGGGAATATTTCCATGGAGTCAGTCAGACACTATGCTCCAGATTTGGTCTGTTTCTTTTTGAAGTGATTAATCCAATTCACTCTCACCATTCTTGTCACCTTGTGTTTTATGAGGACATCCTTCCCCCTCAGCCAGGCCCTGTGCTTCTCCATCACTGCCATTCCCTGTTAAAAGCACAAAGGCAAAGGGCAAATGAAATTCACTTGTGGTCTTTAATACTGAAAAAAAGAAATATAGACCCCAATTTTTAAATGAAACTCAGTAAGGAATCCTCCGTAGAAAAAGAAAACATTTTAATTCCTAATTTATTAGGATTCCCACATAAAAAAACAAAGAGGTGATGGTAACTACCACCCTTCAACAGGAGCTGAACAGATCCTTAGTGTGCCTGTGCCATCCCTGTTCTCTCTGATTAATAACATCACTGTAATCTTACCATCCTCTTCCCATGAGCTTGGGTCATCTGGTTGATGACAGACTAGTGACAACAGCAGATGATCCGTAGGCTCAGGAATTACCTCTTGTACCAAGGGTTTCAAAGGGGCTACCTCTTTCTCTTGGATCTCCAGGTATCCTTCTGAATTATCAGGCTCTGTAAAGAAGCTTTTGAGAAGGGGTCTTAAATGCTCCTTTTCATGCTGTTTATGGTTCTGACACACGTTTGAAAAAATTGTTGTTTGAATGTCTTCTATTGAATTCTCAGGCTTGCTTTTACTGTTTTCCTCTAATGCAGAATTGCTGTCATTTGTAACTTCAGAAATTATTTCAATCTTTGGGTGATAGTCCTGCTGTAAAGGTAGAAATGTAATTGACAGATTATTCTTACATATAAAGGACAAAGGATGGGTAAGTATCTCTTGGATCCATGTAACAATTGTCAGCTTTAATGTTCTGTTTTCATAAAATACATGGAATATATGATTCACCCATAGCTCTGCTGCTTTGTGAATGAATCTTAGGTTAGCAACTTCTCAGCATTACCAATGAACTGACCATAAACTAATTAACAGTTCATAAAAAGAGCAGTGTGTGGCTCTGTTCTAATATTTTACTCCAAACAGAGGAACCTGATCAACATCTTCCTCCGTCTTCAGCTGAGAACCGAGCAGCCTTTGCAGCAGGACAGCTGCTACCACATCCTCCTTCCCTAATCCTCTTTCCTTGCCTTCTTTTAATTGGAGGCTTTGTAGGCCAAGACATTTGCAACCCTGTTATGAGTTATGAGTGATCAGAAGGGCAAATCAATTCCATGCCTTGTGCTGACAGTAGAAACAGTTGGCATTATCTTGGGAAGAGCTGTAAGAGCATCTACTGCATTATACATCTGAATATTGTACATTCTCCAGCAAGGTCAGTAGGATTCTGTGATCAACATGAAAATCATGACAATCAAAACTCTGCTTTTGAACCCTGTTGGCTTCTTTTTTTTCCTATTCTATTTCTTGTTACAGGCTTGTGCTTAAAGATTAGTTTGAGCAAAGCAAAACTCTAAGGTGGACAAGGACTGGTCTGCAGTAGAGGAGGAGTTTGAATCTCTCTGTGATTTCAATTGAAAAGTCAGATTTCATTCAGCAAGCAATTTGCACTATATTGATACTGGTACAGTATCTTATAATCTTCAGTATAACATGATATCCTATTAAGAAATTAAACTTACATAACTATTGCATTACTGATCATAAGTTTTTATTCTAGTTTTGCTACACAAGAATATAAAAGTCAGATTTAAACAAAGGAAGATTTAGGTGTAGATATGAACTGCTGAAACCATCCATTTTACTTTGTAAATGCATAAGTGATTGCATCTCCCAAACCAGTACTTCACAACTTAGATTATCCTCATTTTGCAATACCTTTGTAAATGTGTTTAGGGAAGTTTTATTACTGGAATTAATGAAAATGTTACCTTTTGAACAAAGATTTCATCCTCCAGGGGAAACTCACTTACAACTACATCTTCTAAATCAGGCAGTTCCTGAAAACAATCACAGATCAATAATCAGTGGGAAGAGCTACTGTAACCCATGAAAAATGACATCTCTGGCTCATTGGACAGTTTCAAAGCAGTGCTCATCAGGGTGCTCATTCAGCAGTGCTCAGCAGGACCCACCACCATCCTGTCACAGGCACGGTTTGCTGCTCAGCACGTGGGCCAGGGAAAATTCATCTGTCTCCAGAAACAGCACATGGGAAAGCAACAGCCCTAATGTCAGACTGCACGCTGTTTCCTACTGTGCTGGGGGGTTATGAAGGAAAACAGGATGAAGAGTAAGGCATTACCAGGATTTTAAAAGCAAACATGGTTTATTCTCTTAGCTGTTTCTTATTCAATAGACTTAATCTCAGCTGCAACCCATCTGTATGAGTAAGGGCCAAATCCAGACATGCAGTCTTCCTGAAACTGCATATCAAGTAAACTCAACCTAAATACACCTAATAAGCAAATGTTTCACTATGAATGCCTCATAATTGAGACACAGAACTGCAAACTTGCTGAGAACTGTTTTTCCTCAGAGAGAGCTGATAATTTCAGCTTCCCACTAGAAAATACTCAGACAACTGTAATTTGCTGACGTGAAAGGAAACACAGAAGGTGGGAATGCAAAATCACAGGTAGAAAATAATGCCTTTCTGCCATTTTTTTACTGTAGGCCAATACTGGGTTAAGTATCTCCTTTTGTTTTTAGATATTTTTAGCACTTAATGACTTTGTAGCTGACTGCCGTGGTAGCATCAGGAACATCTGTGCTGTCTTCTGTGGTGAAGATTATTACACAATTAAAATAAAGAAAGGAAATGTCTCATTCCTAATACAGCTCCATGTCCTGAAGTCACAGAGTTTTACAAAAATTGCATTAAAAATGTAAAAATTAAAGACCTGAGACTAATGTGGAGTTTGATGTCAATAGGGAGAGGAAATAGTGGTTAGTCTTATTTCAGTCATCAGGGTGCATTTGCAAATCAACTGAGTTAACCCAGTTTAGGTACATGGGAATGTGCTTCCCACACTGCCAAGGCATGTGCAGCAACAGGAGCTTGTTTCTGCTTGTCACAGGGATGTCATAACTACCCATTGCAAATCCTCCTCCACTCTTCTCCCTTCTATTCCTCCTGAGACCATCTGCAGACTCAGGATGTGAATAAAGACAGTGGTGCTGCTCCAGAGCCTCTCACCATCAGCACCTTCCCAGCCATCCCCTGCTATGTCAGCACTAAGATTCTTTGGAATATCTGCAATAGGGTAAGTACTGGAGTTCTGTTACTATATGTTGTAAACATATATTACTATATGCTGTTGGAGAACAAGCAGCATAGAACACTGAAATGGGAATTCGTGAGTGATTTGGATTTTATTTTCCTTCTGTAGAATTCAAATAGTCCCACTTTTTATGGCTCTAAAACCCTACAGGTGTGTGCTTAAATGTTACTTTTGCACTGCCTTGAAGTTTGTACACAGGATCTTCCTATGGTGCCACAGAGCATCCAGGGAAAACCAAACATTGACTCAAGGAGATCTGCACGTTCTGGGTACCTACAGTGTCATTACATATTTAAAACCTTTACTACAGACATTCCACATCTACTTCTAAGAATAATACGGTGCATATTTTAATTGCTGCCCATTCTCTCCACTACCTTTTTTTAAACTTATGCTTAAAAACAGCAGCAAAACCTCTACCCTCAACGGGCTGAGCCCTTCAATAACAACATGGAATTTCTGCCTGGGAAATTAGGAGCTTGGCAGAGATGAGGATTTTGTGCCAGCAGTTAACAATGGCAGTATAAGGTATCACAAAATGCATTAAGTGCTCTGGGAAATCATAAGCTCAGAAGTTTTTATTGCTGAATTTTTCATTTTTATATCATAGTCTGACACTGTCAGTTTATCAGCAGTGTCCTAATTAGGACATACGGAACAATTCTCCTTTGAAGTGAGGTTGTATTTTTCAGTAGTATCTATGCCTTTCTCATGGTTAAATATAGTAAACATGTTCAAAAGTTTTTATTCATAGACATTTTAGATAATACAAGACCATACTACAAATGTCAATCACTTCTTATACATCTGAATATTGTACATTCTGCTCTTCTTAGAAGCAGACATCAGAGTTCTATTGAGAATTAATTTATAGCATCTAATACTGCTGGGTAACATTTACAACAATGTAAATTTCTTCCCTTTGGTTTTCTGCAATGGTTCACATTTTCAACTGCCTATTTCATTTAAGTTTTGATTAGTGTCTACTAGATTCTTTTCACTGTAATTTCTGTTTTTAAATGAGAGCCCTCATTAGCTTCTCCTGAGAAACCACTAAGATAGAAGGTCAACTTAAGGTAATTTACAGAACCAAAGGATTTATAGGGTAAAAAAATTTTAAGGGACAAAATAAGCTTTGCAAGCATTCTTCATAAATGCTCCACTGGAGAGAATAGCCCTGCAACTTTACTTTTTGGGGTGTTTTTGCTTTCTTTCTTTGCATTTTTGCTAACAGTAGACCTTTCTTAAAAACCTGCCCATACAGTTTTATTAGCCAGGATGAATTAATTTGGAGAAGACAGGACACACATGTGAACTTGTCAAAGTTGGAATCCAATGCATACCTCGAGAGAAAGTGCCTCCAGTGTCTCCAGTCTGAACTGCTCCATTTCAGCATATTCGTCCCTGTCAGGAAGCATGGCACTGCCAGTAGCTGCCTCCCGTCCTGGGAGATCTACAGAACAATCAATAGTCAGCAGCAGAGAACTAACTGAATAAAAACTGTCTACTATGCAACAGCAAGCACTGCAGAACCAGACTGCTGGGAACTGACTGACTACCACTGCAGAATTCCCAGCTCAATCCAACGCTTTGTTTTTCTATTATACTCTAGGTCTCTCTTCCCTTGTATAAATTAATATTTGCATTTTGCAATAATGTGTTCCAAAAAACCTATAAAAGCATTTCTCCATGTGTGAAAGTACAAAACCATCTCAAGAGTGATGACCAGCTTCTGTTGGCAGACAGACTGCCCAATTTCTGCGAGAGCAAAGGAAGTCTGTAAACCCTCCTGGCCTTTCAGGAAACCTGGCATGTTTGAGAAGTGGAGCTGCACCTTTAAGCTGCAGAAGTTGCAGGTTAAGCCTGCAGAATTTTACTGCTAGTTGTATTTAAATAATATTTTACCCAATACTCCTTGATTTCACCTCGTCACTGTGGAAATCAAATGGAATGTTTTTATGTATGAATTAGCTGGCTAGAGCCACAGCAGAGGCAGAGCTCTACTAGGACAGAGGTTGGCCCATCATCTCTGCATGCTCAGAGTGCTTTGCTCTTGGCTGTCTATGTTACCATCTGCCTCCTTGCTGAAATGGGCACATTTGTAAGAGTCTGGTTCCAGTGCATCCTCTTGAACTTCATCAGGCGTATTTCCAGATGAGAAATCTCTGTTAGCTCCTGTATTTGGTACAAGTGTTATCACTTCATCACAAACATCAAAACCCTCCTTTTTAAATGTCTCAGTCTTTTCTTGAGCTGCTTCTTCTGATCTATTTGAAGTTTCTGATGTATTAGAATTTCCATCACCATCTTTTGAATTTGCAGATGCTCCTACAGAAGAAATAATTTCATTAAAATTGCTGAGCTGATCTACCACTGCTCATTTTAAATATCCAAACACTACTACAATGGGCTAGAATATGCATCAAAAGCTCCTACTCTGAGCAGCTATTCATGGATGAGTAGTCCTCCCAAGACTGCAGCAATGCTGTTTTCCTATCTCAACTCCCCAGCAAACAGAAGTTCCCAGAAAAAAAAAAAAATCATCTAGAGAAAGCACTTAAATAATAAATGTCTGGTACTTCTAACACTTTGAAAAGGCTCATATTTCAAAGTCACTTTGAAAAGTGACTGCATATTTACATACATCCTTGAGGATTTTGATAGGAATTTGAGATCAGCAACAAGTGCTGGTTACCCTCTCCTCTGTGCAATCCGCCTGCTTGAAGAAGTTCTACTTGTTGGTCAATCCAAAGATGTATCAGACAGACTCCTCTGCACATTCGAATTGGTCACAGACATCTTCCAAAACAGTAAACACAAACCTTCTTGGGTATCTGTTGCAACTCCTTCCATGCACTTTTGTCTCCTCTTTTCCTCTGCTCTTTGCCTAATTGCTGCTAATGCATCAATGCTATCTTGGATTTTTTTTCTCTCTCTGGTTTCCCATTTCTCCCTTTCTGCTTTCTCAGCTTCAAGCCCTCCAACAGCCCAGGCTTCTGCACAGGCTCTAATGAAAACACAAAAGCTCACTGTAATGCAGCTATAAAAACCCACCTTTGCAATAAAAGAGAAATTTAAAATAACTTGCAACAGCACAAAATAGCTGCAAGAGAAAAAGGCAGATACTGACAATCCCTTATGCAGCAGGGATGCACATTTATCTCACAAAAGCAACAGAGATCTCCAAATGCTGATTGGTGATTACACCACCAGAGATTGGTCTGATGTTGGCTCGGCTGTTCCAGACACCCACTCAGTTTCTGTTGGAATCAGGATTTGCCTCTGGTGTGAGAAAATTCCGTTCAAGAATTATTTTGTGAATAAATACACTGCTTTTTTTCCTAGGGATGTTAGATGGAGAACTCTGTAGTACAATACTCTTCTCCTCAAAGTCAACCACCTTCAATAAATTATACTGGTCAATCTTCCTTCCATGACAGTACTGACAAAAACTGGATGGGTGATTGTTAGCTCTTGATTCTTATTGCTGGGTAAAGATGGCTGTTTCTTACCTATCCTTTGGGAAAACTGGTCTGTCATCCAGGTATGTCAGCTGTTTTAGTCGAACAGTGAGTGTTTTTCTATAATTAGAAATTTTCTTTATCACCTCGTTTCCCATCAAATTCAGCACATGCTAAAGAAACAAGGGAAACAATTTTTAAGCTCGAGTAGCAAAAACCCCAGCCTGGATATACACTTCCCCTGTCATTTCAAAAGCAAGAAATGAATAAAACATCCAACCTGTTACAGGTGATCTACCAGAACCAAAATAATGCTTAATAAAGTTTCTTTTACAGTGATACCTACTGTGCACAGAACTAACCCAACGAAGCCACTCGATGGGGTTCACCCACACAAAGCCTCAGCTGTTTTTGGCTTACCAGATTGGGCATGGCCTCCAGAATAGCTACAATACTCGGATCACTTAGATTGTTGTGGGAAAGATCAAGAACAGAAATACTTGGGCATTCCTGCAAGTGCTGGATGTCTTCCACTGTCCGTAACTTATTGTGAGCGATCTGCAGGGTCTGCAGGACTTTCAGACAAGCTGCCAGACAAGAAAGGAAAGAGTTTTTGCTTCACAGAGGGTTTTTTGAGCAAGTAAAAAAATGCATTGTCAAACTAATAGTTTATATTGAATTTGGAGCTTTTTTTCTAAATTTGTTATTCTGCTATATATACTTTTTGGCTAGGCCTCCAAAGCTGCTTTCTTCACTCCAGGGAAAAATAGGTGCTTGCTTTTAGGATGGTGGTTGTTTTTATTTCACATTTCAAACTAATCAGTTACACAAAAGCAAGAACTTGTGTTTCAAAATTCCCCAGTGTATGCAAGTAGGAGTACACAGAAATAGTTTTTTATTTTCTGCTGAAGACAGAATCAATCTTTTAGCAGATATAAAAGATTTGGTAATTGCATCTGCAACTGCCAAAGCACACCTTAACTGTAAAGTAAATGGTGAAAACTGGATTGTCAGCCTGTCTGCCACACAGGTAAGTACTGAGATGGTATTAAGAAGTGAGGAAAAACTCCCTGGAAGTAGTTTCTATGGTTTTCTGTTTCTCAACATAGGTTTTATTCCTCCACAGAAGTCCTGTGGGCTTTGGTATGGATACTGTGCAAAATTCTAACACAAAATAATCTCTTAAAACTAGTGCCACGAACAGAAGCTTAGCCAGAGCTTAGGAAATACGGGCTTGCCAGAGGCTGAAACCTGTTGCACCAACAGTTCTTACAGAGATTCTCAATGGTCCTAATGTAGTTGTTGCTGATATTGAGGGAATCCAGCTTTTTTAAGGGTTCAAGGTTTTCAATTTTCTCAATTAAATTGAGTTGCAAGTAGAGGCAACGCAACTCTGTCTGAGCCTCCAAATTCTCAATTTTTCTTAAGCCGTTGCATTGCAGCCACAAACACTTCAGTCCAGTGTATTCTTCAAGATTCTCCAGTCGGTCAAATCCTGCAGAGAAAAAAAGATTTTTTCAAAAATATTTTATTTTAAAATGAAAAGGAACTGGCTCTTTGGATGAGAGGAGTCCTTTAAACCAGAACTGCTGAAACAACCTGAGAGAACTCTGGTACTAAAGTTACTGCAATATTTCCACTGAACTCATGGTACTGTTTGTGGCCCGTAAAGGGCAAAGCCAGGTTGGTACCTGTTCTGGTCTATAGCTCAGCAGCCCTTCAGATGCTAAATATTACCTAGCAAAACCAAGGCTGAATGTAGAAGGTAGCATATCCTATTTATTTGGAAGAATTCTCAGGCTAACTTGGAAAGGGTAACTGCATCATGCAAAAACCTGCTCAGAGATCACCAGAGGATGAGTAATTTTCATTCTAACAATTTTTTTTTTTTCTTTCAGTAGTGTTTGCAAACATGCAAGACTTTACTGTTGATTTTCCTCTCGACCATTTTTATTTGGCAGTAAAAAATTCCAAAAGCTGGAAAAAGCTCTTTATACAAATAATTTAAGGATAATATTTTCCTCTGAGAGCAACTCAGGCCAGTATTTTAATTTACATTTCTCAGAGGCTTCCATTTCCATAAAAGAAACCAAAAATACGTCCCTTGAATCCTACTGATCCCTTGGATGGCTCCATAAAGTCAGTGAGATGTACAGTTTCCTTTCCTACCTTCATAGTGACTCATTTCGTTTCCCAAATCCAGTATTACATAAATTTGTGTTTTTAATTTAGAAGAATGACTAGATACCTTACTTCAGAGAGCCATGAAGTAGATTCTCTGCTAAAATGCTACTCAGAATGATCAAGCTAGGCAGTCATGTCCACATCTTACCTTTATAATGCAAGTACAGTGTATCATTTAAGTACGGGGTCCAGTATAATTTCTGCTGTTTACAGATGTCTAGCAGAATCTTTTTTGTCATTCTAAAATAGTACAGGAAGCAGAAGCAAAATAAAAAATGTATTTCAGTGCACATTCTGAGATCTTTGGTTTCCTTACAGATTCCATTGCAACACAATTAACAATCCTTTCATGGAAGGTAAACAGCTACAGGTTTCAAAATTATATTCTAAATATTTTTTTCAAGTGCTGGGTTGTTTGTTTTTTTTTAGTGTGGCTTTCCATTTCTACCTTTGAAGTGAGTTACCAGGCCCTTCTGCTAAAAAACAGAGGGTTCATAGGAAAATGGGCAGGAAATTAGAGTCCAACTTCCTGGAAAAGGGCAGCATGATTTTGTTAGCTTCTGGTTCCAATGTTAGCTTCCTCTCCAATTCTTTTCGCTGTTCCTGGTTGCTTTAGTACAGGACTTTCAGTGGCAGAGCCAAAATGCAACATTTTTCTCAGACTAGAAAAATCAATAGCAATCGACCCAACATTTTATTGAAATGCTGACTCCAAAATAGCACTCAGTAAAGATTGGACACAGAGCTGTTGGTTGGCTGGGAACACCACTAGGGATTAAGAGAATGCTTTGTCTGAATTGATGCAGAGAAATGGTTAAATCTATGGGCACATGAATTCCACAGGAGTTTGCACAATTTTTTCCAGATCCATGAAATGATTTCCTCATGTAGTCAGAATGTAGTTTGCTGCTGTGGCCATAAAACCCAAATAGAACCCATATCTGTACAGATGTTGAAATACCACTAATACCCGATTTATCCATTGTTCTCAAGTTCATCTTCAAAACTGTTCTCCAGAACTGAGATGAACTCACAGAATAGCAAAACTCCTGATGATGCCAACAATGTATTACCTTACAGAGCCTTTCTTTTCTTCTATCCTTTGACTGGATGAGCTCGTTCCAGACTTCTGGTCAATACCTGATTTTTGTTCCTTCTCTTGGTCTGCTCTGGATATACCGTTGATTTCGTTCTCTTGAGTTTTAACAGCTTTATAAATAAGAAAATTAGTTGAAATTTAACAGCAAGGATGGGAAAATGTGTCATGCTGCCAATTACTTCAGAGAAATATTGAGGAGTACTTGAATATGAATTTCAAGATAACAGTGTTTTAACCAAGATTTCCGCTGACATTTTTAATGATACTTTTTTACATAGCTTAATAAAATAAATAGTAGCAATTGAATTGTTGAAATATATATATATAAGATCTGGCAGTCAGATAGTACCCATTATTCTTAATATTCTTATAATATACAGTGACAGTAAAATACCACCATCAATGTTATGTTAGATATTTAATATATATTACATTTAATTAACACCAATTTGTGTTAACTGTAACAAGATTACAGTATCAGAGTAATCCCAAACCCTGTTAGTCTAGCTCTTCTACAAATTAACCCTTTTGCACTCCTTGGAAGGTGTCTTTACACCGCCTTTGATTAATTGCAATTTCAGTTTCTGTCTCTTCAGATACTTGCCCTGAACCTTCTACTTGCACTTGTAGTTCATACATTTAAAGAGACGGCGCAAACAGGACGATTGTACCAGCTTAAATATATATGTAATTAAACATGATAATCTGACATACCTAGTAAAACAAGAGGCAATGGGCTTAAAGTGATGCACAGAACTTCACC
This sequence comes from Regulus satrapa, assembly GCA_013396955.1. NCBI lineage: Eukaryota > Metazoa > Chordata > Aves > Passeriformes > Regulidae > Regulus > Regulus satrapa. The sequence continues at coordinate 95,353 of VWZN01013648.1, read as the reverse complement.
TGAACACAAGGAAGAAGTGCACTGTGCGCTCGAACTGCTTGCCCGGAGAGGGCGCGGAGTGTCCCCCCGGGGCTCTTCAGCACAGCCCCGGGACGGCCCTGCTTGAGCCGGCCTTCAGACCGGAGCCACCCTGTGCCTCCGCGCCTCAGAGCTCAGGCTGGCTGTGTGAGTACCCGGCTACAGAACAGCAATGTCGGGAAAGGATAAAAGAGCGCAGGAAAGTAGCAGTTGAGTATGCCTCAGTTATGTCGGGATTTCCAGCGATCTTGCTGGAGACGCATTCTCATCCAGGTGAGTATGAACACCGTGATGTGCAGGCTTTGTGTGCTGGCGGGCGAGCCGGAGGGGCTCACCTGTGCTCTCAGCGCTGCCCTCACTCCCCGTGTGGGCACCTCCGCTCCCGGGGTCGCCCAGCGGCGCCTCAGGCACCGGGGCCTCCCCTTTGCGGTCTTCCGCGGGCGCCGTTTGCATTCTAACAACCCTCTCGGCTCTGGGAGTTACACTCTGCCTCGTCCGGACAAAACAGCCCCGGGCTTTAGCCGGCGGCAGACGAGAGCCTCAGCTCAGCCCGAGCCCGGGCTGCCG
>VWZN01013648.1:62843-87678 GCA_013396955.1 Regulus satrapa | reverse complement strand
TTGCCCGGTCGGCGGGACGGGGAGCCCTCGCTTGGGCACGGGCGGGGGGTGACTCCCGGCTCTTCTGCGACGGGGGCGAGTTGGAAACTGCGGGTCCCGGCCGGCCCCTCACGGTGTGCGAGTTAAACAGCATCAACCTGTGGGCGTGCTGCTCCTTTGCCCTTGGTATCCGTCGTGCTTCATCACTGTGCTTACATTCAATCTGATATCAGCCATAAGGGTGTTTATTCTGCTCATTTGTGTGGTTGTTTTATTTTATTTCAATAGGGGTTATTAACCCATGAAGTGATAAGGCAGGCAGAGCTCAGCCAAGGCCATAAGTCAAGTGCGCTGTGACTGTGTTGAGTTAGGAATGAAGGGGAAACTTTATGACCACAAACAGTGCCCAGTCTGTCAGTCTAATAAAAATAGAGGTAATTTCTGTCCCTTTAAGAGGGGGAATACTTGATAATGCTAAATAAAGTGAAATAAAAACGAAGTAACAGCTGTGGCATTCAGGCTTGATTCGTCTGTTGTGCTGTGAGGTCAGCCCGTCGTTCCCCTAAATCATGTGAATCCCCTAAGAATCCCCTGCTTTCCTGTCCTGGTCGCAGCTGCAGTCTACAGTTCTGTCCTGCTTCTCTAGGTCCTGGGACAAACCAGACACAATTGTTTCTCTTTTCTTATCTTTTAATGGCCCTTTATCTCTCAGTTGCTGGTTGAGTGTTTGGAATTCAGAAGAATACTAGCGTTGCAATTTTTCTTGAGTGCATTCTGCACTTTGGAACATAAGGGGAAGAGGCTGTCCCTCCACGTGGGAAACACTTTCAGCACCTTCTTTTAACTTCACATGCTGTAATCAGCTCTTATTTTCTCATGTGTCCATGTTTTTAGTGACACACCCCAGCTCAAAAAAAATTGGAAAGATTTTGTCATGCCGTTTTGCCTCTTCTGGTATCTCTTATCCTTACCTGGCTTTGGCATAGTTTGAATCTGATTTGACTTGTGTAAAACGAAGTTCTGTGCATCATTTCTATTTGCCATGTTTCTGATTGGAAAAAAGGCATGCTTTAAGTATCTATGGACACTTGTATCACGATAGTATTTTATTTTGCACTTTTTCCCTGCCATGGGACTTGTGTGTCATTTTTAGCTCTTTGCTCCCCTTACATGAGGTGTGGTCATTGCTGCCTGTTCTCTTGTCAGGTTAATACTCGAGTGTTTTACATGAGCTCTGGTCTGAACAAGGGGGAAAACTTGAATGCTGGTGAGAAATTGTAAATTAAATATGAGGCACTTTTCCCCCCCTATTATTTGTCAAACAAGACACAAAAGGTGATTTTCAGACTATACAGTTGCACTATTTGTTTATTTATTTATTTCTAATTATTTTCTATATTGCCTTGCCTTACAGGTTGGCTTGCAATCAGCTTTGCTAATTCTTCTAGGGAGTTTAACTTTGCCATCAGAAATGGAGTACAGGACTCAGCTGCCACACCGTGAGTGACTGAATCATTAATGCAAAATGGAGAAGAAGCGGAGAAAGAAATGAGCCTGTTCACTAGGCTTGACCTGAAAAGACCATGAAATCCCTACTTATTTTGGATCCAGCTTTCAGAATATCCAGTTGATCAGCACAGTGAAAGCAACGTTTACTGAAACAAAAATGAACTAGTTTATAAAGAAGAAAATTGTGATTTGAATATATGGAATTTTTGGAATGAAACCATTTTCTTCTATGACCATGAAGTTTGCAAACATCTGGCTTGTTCTGTTTGTTATTTTACTCTGTGGCAAAAAACACTTTGGTACCAGAGTGGGGAATTCCTCTCATGAAGCTCACATTTGTCCTGGGTGTTCTCGTCTTACTTTAAAAGTGGAGTTCACTTCGACGGTCGTGGAGCATGGTAATAAAAGAGTCAAGCAGTAAAAAAAAAAACCAAAATCCAAGTCATGTGCACGTGTATGTTACTGATTTGTGGTGCAGTTGTGACACTGGGGGTTTCTGTAGAAGCACATCATCTGCTAAATTCTCTGTATTCAAAAGAGGAAGACTTTTTCAAAAGCTCTTTGTTAGCTGGAGACAGTGTTCCCACAAGAGAAGGGAGAGGGAAATCCAGAGGATTTTAAACGTGAAAAGGGAGTTTGAAGGCTTGGGTGGGCAAGTGTGGTGTGTTTAATAGCTGTGTGTTTTGACCTGGCCACTGGTGTGCTTGAGGCTCTTTAATGAAATATAGCCACATAGATGGGCCTTGAAGGGGAGAGAAAAGCAAGAAGTCTCTGTGGATTTGTTAAAGGAAAAGTTTGGAAGTGATACTTGCGTGGAAAAATGGCAAGTAATAGTGAAGGGAGCAGCTGAAAGGCAGAGGGAGGCAGATGCTGCTGCTGGGTGGCAGAGGGTAGCAGCAGGACACCTTGACCCTGCATCCATGTGCTGCCTCAGGAGCCTGCAGGATTCTTGCAGTGAAGCTGTAGAGTCTTTTAACCATACCTGTTAAGAAACACACTCAATTGGTACATCAGTTTGTTACAATAAATCTGTTCCCTCAGCCCTGCTCCTCTCATGTAATTTTCCTGATATTTGCAATTCTGCTTTCCTTTCAAAGGCTTTTGTCTTATTTTTCCTGATGCAACACCTTCCCCACCCCTTTACTTAGTGCAGAAATAAATGACAGACTTGTAAAAGCCACAAAAAGGGCCTCAAATTGTGATTATTTATTGTGAGTAGAAAAAAGAAAAGTTCAGCCTTTGCAATGTGAATTCATGCATAAGCTGCTTGAACATCAGTTGTGATCAAGTTGTGCTCTTGTTCCAGAGTACATTGTGGCTTTTAATGGATACTTCACAGCTAAAGCTCGAAGTAAATTTATTTCAAGTGCACTAAAAAGCAGTGATATTGAGAACTGGAGGATTGTACCTCGCAACAACCCGGCCAGTGACTATCCAAGCGACTTTGAAGTTATTCAGATCAACGAGAAGCAGAGGGATGGAGTCCTCACGCTGGAAGATCATCCAAACATCAAGCGTGTGACACCTCAGAGAAAGGTCTTTCGGTCCCTGAAGTATTCCGAGCGTAAGTTGTTTTCTGTGTGGCTGCATGAGATCTGCTCTGGAAAAGTGTTCTTAGCCTTATTTCACACCATCAGCTTAGCATTATACAAGTGAGAAGTGCCCTGCAATTTTTCTTTAATTAACAGAAATCTCTCGTTTTGGTAATAAAAGTATAAAGGTCTTTTCATACACTCGCTGAGGTATGCTATATTTCCATCCACAACATAAAAAAATTTCTTTGGCAGCTGTTGAGAATAGGGACCTCTGTATCCACAGCAGATAAACCAGCAGCTTTTACTGATTTTTGACTAGGGAAAATAGATACTCACTAATCTAAAACTTCTGTTGTAACAGTATGCTGTCATAACTTTGCATAAGAACCAGTTCTGTTACGCTTGTCCTCACGCTGTTTTGAATTCTCTTCCTCCTAATTCCACGTAGCCGATCCAATGCTGCACTGCAATGAAACCAGGTGGACTCAGAAGTGGCAGTCATCGCGCCCCTTGAGAAGAGCAAGTCTTTCCTTGGGTTCTGGCTTCTGGCACGCCACGGGCCGCCACTCGAGCCGGCGCTTGCTGAGAGCCATCCCTCGCCAGGTTGCTCAGACCTTGCAGGCAGATGTCCTCTGGCAGATGGGTTACACAGGTATGCTTTTGCTTGTTGCCTGAGAACAATAAGCTGCTTGGAAAAACAAGTGAGGTGTAAGGAGAGGCTTATTGACTCGTGTGTGTTAACCTGGCTGCCAGGTTGTAAAGATTGAGAAATAATTTGGTTTGGAACACATTGTATACATATGGAGTGTTTGTATGTGTTTACTTTACGTAGGGGAAGTTGGTCATGTTTATGATCTTTGAATTTCGGAGTTGGAATATGAGTTTATTTATTATCTGTAATTGACTGACTACATTAAACAAAAGTTCTCTTTTAGCTTGATAGAGTAGATTTGCTATGGAGCTGAGTCAGAAAAAGCAATGGTCTTCTCTTCATAGGTGCTGGTGTGAGAGTAGCAGTGTTTGACACTGGTCTGAGCGAGAAGCATCCGCATTTCAAAAATGTGAAGGAGAGAACAAACTGGACTAATGAGAGAACTCTGGATGACGGTGAGTTACTTTGCAGTTTCCCAGCTCTTCCTGACACTGGTGTGTTTTGTGCTTGCTGCTGTTCTGCTAACATCATGTGTATCTTGACATTTAAAGCTTCATTTTGCAGTGTTCCAAGCACTTTGCACTCATACCAAGTTCAGCAGGGAGTACTGAGGTTCCAAGAGGTGCATAAGTCTCCTTAGAGTCATATGTGACTCTCATAGAGTCACAGCTACTTCATTGTAGCTGTTGAAAAATGTCAGGGCAAAAAGTTACTGTGCACCTGTGAATACATTGCCAGAGAAGATGGCAGTTTGAGCAAACCCAACAATGGTGTTTTCTCTCCTTTTCATGTTGCTGTTTCACAGGGGTGCGTGTTTCCACACTGATGAGGGACAACATTTTCCTTCCTTACTGAAGGACTCCAGTCCTAAACTGATCAGAGTTTGGCACCTTCCTGTAAAGTTTTTTCTATTCTGTGTAACTAAACCTTTTATTTTCTACACTGTTTGTGTTCCTTTTTTGTCTGTTGACCCTGACTTGCCCTGACCGTGTACTTTCACAGATTATTAACTTTATACAGTTTGGGTCAGTGAGTCAGTTGGCCACTGAATCTCTCTAGAGTTCAAGGTAGATTGCTCAGTCTTGTGTGCCCCTCTGTAGGTTTGTTTACATAGTAATTATTTTACATTGCAGCACCTGCTTTTGGGTACCTCTTTCTGTAAGTTCTGTGCCCAGAGGGTTGCTGGACAGGCAGATTTGGAGTACAAAAATATGATGTGGGCAGTCCAATAAAGCAAAAGCTGAAGTATTTTATGAGGAGAGAGAAAAAAATGTTTTCTTGTCTCATTGCTCATGCTTAATAAAATTTGGTCATCGTAGACTCAGGATAACAATCCTGTAAGAAGTCTGCATTAAAATACACTGACTTTGAAATGAGCTACATTTTCCAAAATACTGGTTTTTGTCATGGTTTCACTGGTAGCACTCAGGAGTTGGATGGACTGGAGAAGGAATCACCCGAGTTTCATCAGCTGGTTGTCTGGCTAAACATGCTACAAATTCTGTCCCCACTGAACCTGGTAACAAAATATAGTTCAGAAAGACTAGGACTGAACACAGCAGTCATGGTTTGTTATAAAATATGTTAAATTTATGTGATTTTTGCTATAGGTGATGTTCAGCAGTGAAAATTCTTGGCAATGAAATTGTTTGTCTTCTAAGGTCTTACTTTGTTTCCTTCTCGTGCTGATAGGTTTAGGCCATGGGACTTTTGTAGCAGGTGTGATAGCCAGCATGAGGGAATGCCAGGGATTTGCTCCAAATGCTGAACTGCACATTTTCAGAGTGTTCACCAATAATCAGGTAGCTATTTTACATGTGTTTCAATTCCTGCTTTTCCAGGTTAATGCTGTAATAATCCTTTCCTTTGGGAGTATTGCATGCACTCATAAATGCAGGCATTGATAAGTGGAAAGGATACAGCTTTCTATTTGTTAAGAGACCTACTACAAAACTTCTGTCAGTTTCCAAATCTGGTGTACTTTTCAGAATTAGTATATGAAAGTCTTCTGTGTATAATACAGCAGTCACTCAAATGCAATGAGTGCTGGAAATTTTAAGACCATTGTCACTTTTGTGCTTTATTTTGGTGGTGTTTTTCCTCTCAGTCTAAAGTCTGTATTGTCATGAAATCACTGGATTTTTTAATGGTAACTTTTCCCCTCTTTCTTACATAGGTCTCATATACATCCTGGTTTCTGGATGCTTTTAATTATGCAATTTTAAAGAAGATAGATGTACTGAATCTAAGTATTGGCGGGCCAGACTTCATGGATCATCCTTTTGTTGACAAAGTTAGTATGAGGAAAGAAAGTGGGCATATAATGTTTGTATCTCTCACACAAATGCTGGACTTGCAGAGCTACTTGATTGTGTCTGGTCTTGCTGACAGCTTCTGTGTTATATTTGTGTGAAGAAATTTTGTATAGTGTACAGGCTTTTAGGAATATCTATAAGGAATGAGTTAAAAAAAACCCAAGAACCACCCAGATGTTCACAGAGTTATGGAAAATGCCCTTAAACAAAATGCTTGATAATGTGCTAGAAAATTACTCCTAAGCAGACAGCTAAAAGGACCTTTAATAGGAGACACTTAACTGAAGTCCACTCTTGGGGTTTTGTTTTTGTAAATCTCTGCATGGCTAATTTATTTAATGGTAAAAAAATACGTATGACATGATTTTAGTGAGTTTAAGAACAAACAGGTGAAAAGTGCAGGTAGTCAATTCAGCTGTGTCCCGAGAGATTTGGTTCAGGTTAAGATGGAATTAGGTTTTTGTCTTTGTAAATGTAATAGTTCCCTGAATTTTTGGCCTGGCCTTCAAAAGCATTAAGTGAATTAATTTACTTTTCTAAAGGATACTAAAGGATATAGTTGTTCTTTGTAAAGGCCAGTTAAGAGGTTTGAAGCTAATAAATTCTTCCTTGTTTTTTTTGTTTGATAACCTGCACTGAAATTTAGTTTGACAGTGCCTTCACTGAACTCCCCAGAGCACTACTAGAGGGGATTCATAATAAGTGCTGGACTTTGTCATCTGCAGTGCTTTGTTACAGATGAGGGTTTTTCCTTTGGTGTAATCAGCTTCTGTCAGCTGTGTTGCTGTCAGGGCTGGGTTGTTGCTCAAATCATCTTAAGAAAGTTCAGAGTTTAATACTGGCTGTACAGTGAGATGTGACTTGTAAGGCTCAGAAAGCAGTTTATGGCTGTTAGAAAAGTCTCTTTTTTTGGTGTCACAGCCTTATTGTAAGCACTGTTTTCTGTAGGTTTGGGAGCTGACTGCCAACAATGTCATCATGGTCTCTGCTATTGGCAACGACGGCCCTTTATATGGGTGAGTGTCAGCCTCAAGAGAACTGCCTGTGTTGTTGTGTGGCTTTGGAAGTGCTTGGTCAGGAAGTTTTCTCTCCTTTTTTTCCCTCTAATCTTAGAAAGTGACTCAAGTTAAACTCTTCCTGTCCTTATTACTTGCATTTTGTGAAGTACTTAACTAAATGTTTTTCTTCGGAGCAGTGTAAAGTCAGCAAAGGAAGGATGGCAGTGCTTCCAGCTGACATTTCCCTGTTAGTGTGAGCAGACAGCTTTGGGTGCTGGTCTTGGACTTAAGGAATATAGAAGGGATCAGCCCAGAACAATTTGTGGTGTATTTCTAAAATAAATGCCTAAAACCAGATTTTATTTTGTCTTCGAGCTACGTGGTTTGATAGTTACTGAGTTAATAACTGCCTGATATCTGTGAAGTATATGACAAAAATGTAATGGCAACACTTCTGTTATCAGCATAAACTTATGACTGTGTCTTGGGTTTTTTGGGTATTATTTTAATTCTTTTTATTCCTGTCTCCCAACTTGTTCTAGGACTCTCAATAATCCTGCTGACCAGATGGATGTGATTGGAGTAGGGGGCATTGACTTTGAAGATAACATAGCTCGCTTTTCATCTAGGGGAATGACCACTTGGGTAAGATACTTTCATGGTGGCTGCTCACATTTGCAGCCAAAATAAGGCAACCTTTTCTGAGTGGACAATCCTATGTAGATGTTTGTGGGAGAAAAGATTTCATCAGAGATCAGAATAATTAGAAATTTTAAGTCTTTAAGCGAGAAGGTTAATGTTCTTTTCAGGGTTTCTCATTATTAGTCCTGACTACTATTGACATTTTGGATGAATTTATAAAACATCCACTTCCTTTTGGTTGATGCTGAAGACGCATAAGTGTCTGCAAACCTGATGGCCTGCTCTTGTCCTCTAATTGAAAAATCCTGGTGTTTCCAGGTGCTGTATATGAAATTGCACACACTTGCCTGTTGAGCTGAGGTGGTGCTTGCTGCACACATGATGTCGGTTGAGCTCGCACTGTGATCTTGATCAAGGAGACTGTCACATGTTTCTGTTTGTGCAGCCAGTAGCAGCGTGGTTCTCATTTTGTCACTGGTTTCCTGCTTAGCAGAAATGGTGATCAGCAGTAACCTTGAAAAGTGGGGAACTCGTCCTAAACAGCTTGAGTCCTTCTTCAGCTTAGTTGCTGTTCTGTCATGCTGAACCTCAGATAATTTCGTTGCTAATTTTACTTCTGAATGGCCTGCAGTTAATTTAAATGCCTAGATGAAGCCCTCATTGTTCATTTTACATTAGGGCAATAATCCATTTGTTTTCTGTCACAGGAGCTGCCTGGAGGTTATGGCAGAGTGAAGCCTGATATTGTTACTTACGGCTCTGGAGTGAGAGGGTCTGGGATGAAGGGTGGGTGCCGTTCCCTCTCTGGGACAAGTGTGGCATCTCCTGTGGTGGCTGGTGCTGTCACTCTCTTAGTGAGGTGAGTCTTAAGTAAGAATCTCTAGAAATATATCAATCAGGAGGGTCATAAAATGCTCTATAAAGGAATCCATCAAATAAAACTAAATTGTGTTTAGATGGAGGAAAAGAAACTTAGAGAATAAAAACTGTTGTTCTGCTTGAGACATTACATTAACTGGCTACCTCTGTATTTTGTGAAAAACTTGAGAATTGTTTTGAATAATAGCTCTTTGAAAATACAGTTAGGGAGAAGAGTATTGTGAGAGAATTTTGTCACATTTTTTAATCATTTGGAACTGCTGTGCTTCTGTCAGCTGTTGTGAAAGAGCAGCTGCTCAAAGTAGGCACCTTTAGTGGGTAATTATATATGTACTTGTAAATCTTACAGGATGCAGGGTTTTATGGCCTTTATCCTGTTGTGTAAGTCAGCTGTTGCACACTGAAGAATTTGAAAGTGGGAACTACAAGTCCATACCCTGTGTTTGTCATAGCTACTCCATATGGATGAGACAAACCTTTATTTGAGAAACATGCAAAAAATTCAAAATCACCATTGTATTTCCTCCAAAAAATAGTGCGTTTTAGTTTGAACAACAGAGCTATTTTTCTCTCTTGGAAGACACATTTTATTTAGCATCTAAAGGTACTGCCCTGATTGTAATGACTGCTGGTCCTGGAGCACACTGTAAGGAGAAAAATTCATGTATTTTTGGTTTTTAAGAGAAATACTTCAGAAACTTGTCCCTCTTCTACATTTGTATCATGAGAAATCAAGCAATAATAGACACACATGAACAGGGAATTATACAGCAAACTGATTTAGTGGTCTATTTTTTCCTGCTTCAGCACAGTTCAGAAGCGGGAAATGGTGAATCCAGCAAGTATGAAGCAGGCCCTTATTGCATCAGCACGGAGACTTCCTGGAGTCAACATGTTTGAACAAGGACATGGCAAATTGGATCTTCTAAGAGCTTATCAGATCCTCAACAGCTATAAACCACAGGCCAGGTTAATTTTAATCCTTAATAATCAATGGTACAATATAATTCGCTCTTTTGTTTAGGAGAGCAGGTGGTGCATGTGTAGCTCAGTTGAGCAATCTGTGCTTGTGCAACAGTGAGTGACTTGCACAGATCTTGCACAATCTCAAGCATGAATTTTTGACCAGAGGATGGATGAGAAGTCACACAGCAGTGGAGGGGATGGTCCTTTTCTCTCATAGACTCAGATGTTATCAGTAATGTAAGAACACAGTGGATAAGTACTTAAATTGTAACTTTTGAGAATAAGAGCCTTCTCCCTGTACTGAGACGTTTTCTTTTTTGTGTGCGAAAATCTTCAGAAAACTTAAAAAGGAAGGGGAGAAGATTTTGGGGCATATTTAGGAAGTGAGGTGAGAGCTTGGTAAACTGTGACTGGCATGGTTTATCTGAAACTTTTTGTAGTTATGTGTAGTGGCACATTAATCTGTTTATTATTAATTTTTTCCTCTTTAAATTTTCTCTCCTCTGTCCTGCTGTAGTTTGAGTCCAAGCTATATTGACTTGACCGAATGTCCCTACATGTGGCCCTATTGTTCTCAGCCCATATATTATGGAGGGATGCCAACTATTGTTAATGTTACTATCCTTAATGGCATGGGAGTCACTGGGAGAATTGTAGACAAGGTAAGTATTAACATTGTTCCAAATTCTGACTGGTAATGTTGTTGCTAAAACCTCCCAAGAAAACACTTTAGCTTTAGCTATGAATTTCATAGGACAAACCTCACTGCTGGGAGCAGGAGATGTAAGGTGTTTGATTAAAGGGTGCACCCAGATTGGAGGATTTGTCAACACGAGCTGTTTACAAGTTTTCAAGCAATGCATTGGTTTCAGGGCGTGTAACATTTGATCTTTGCAAAACCAGTTTGAATTAAGATGTACTTAGAGATTTCTTTGTATTCTCTAATAGCATTTAAAATCTTCTGGACAGACCTTCTTACATATTTTTTTTTTCATCCTGGAACATAAATGATCTCAGTAAAGGATCCTGACACTAAATTGAGCTTTTTCTATGGGTCAGAGTGACCTGAATGTATCAACTTAACCAGGCTCTGCTGCCAAAATTGTTCTTTCACACCAGTGATGTTGTTGGCTAGGGAGACTTTTAATTAAGTAAGCTTAAATGTAGAATAGATTTGAGAATTGATACAAGTTAGAAAAGACATCCCTTGTGTAACTCCAGCCAATGTAAATAAGCCTAATTTCAACATTTTAGTGTGACTCCTGAGTTCTGCTTTAGATTCAAGCTTACATTAAAGGGCCTTGATGCTCTTAGCCAAGGTCATTAGCTTAAGGTAATACAGCTGATGTAATTGGCCTGTTGGCTTGCCTTGTTATCAAAGGGAAATCTTGTGTTCTCACCAATAAATTTTTGCACATAATCTCAGAATGTTTAAGAAGGTTCACTTTAGCAGCTTCTCAGAGCCCTTCCTCTGAAAAGCCTCTCTCTGGTCTGGGTTGCTGAGGTTGTCACGATTGGGTTGATTCACTGACACAGCACAAAACTTTTGGGCTTGGAGGGCATTTTAAAATTTAATATAATCTTCAGAAGAGCTAATATTTGTTACTTCATGCAGAGAAAAAGGGCTATGTGTGCAGAAAGTAGTGAATGCTAATACTGTGTTAGCAGTGTCCTGTATTGTTCATTTCACAGCCAGACTGGCAACCCTACCTGCCCCAAAATGGGGATAACATCGAAGTGGCTTTCTCCTATTCCCCCGTCTTGTGGCCTTGGTCTGGATACTTGGCAATTTCCATCTCTGTAGCAAAGAAAGCAGCATCTTGGGAAGGCATTGCTCAGGGTCATGTCATGATCACAGTATCATCCCCTGCAGAAAATGAAGTAAGTTCTGTGCATTTTGGATTTTCTGCATGGTTATCAAAGCTGCTTTCTGATATACAAATACCTTGATTTTAAGGATTTGCTCTAACCCTGTCATTTGAAGCATAAGTTAAATTTGGGTCAGGAAATTAAAGAGTACAAATAATGTTCTTTATAATTGAACAAAATAGTGTATAATTTAGGATCGGGAAACCTCTCTTTGGAACCAACATCATAATTTAATTTGTTTATTGTGGATTTTAAGTAAGGTATTTTGAAGAAGATTGCCTAATTATGTTTCTTCTAGAACCATGCTTAATTGTTCCTGAGAAACTTTTAAGATTTTGAACAACTGAACCAGATCAGTTGTAACATATGCTGAGTATTTTACATTCTGGGCATAATTATAAACTGTTGAGTGCAGAAAAAATACTGCAGCAATTTAGGGCAAAAGTAATCTCTTTGTCTCTGGAGCTAAAAGTAGATTTGGTGCCTCAAGTGTTTTGGTCTTTTACAATCCATGGTTAACTGGTTCCTGTGGGGAGAAAGGATTTCACTGTAGTTTGTTCTGTCCTTCAGTCTAAGAATGGTGCAGAGCAGACTTCAACGGTGAAGCTTCCAATCAAAGTGAAGATTATTCCTACTCCACCTCGTAGTAAGCGAGTCCTTTGGGATCAATATCATAACCTCCGTTACCCACCAGGATACTTCCCCAGGGATAATTTGAGGATGAAGAATGATCCATTAGATTGGTATTTATCTCAGGTTCTTTTAAATCAGTATTTCTTGATTGTGTGTTAATGATATAGGATAACTTTACTGAACTACTGCTGTAGTTCTGGCATTTTTTAGTGGGGCACGGGATTATCTTTTGTTAGAAATCCATGAAAAGCACTTAGACTCTTCTTTTGGTGCAGGATTGTTTTTTGAGCTCTATGGTTTTATTAACATGAAATGAAAACCTTTTAAAATGCCCAGTTAAGATGCTGAGATTTTTTGTTTGGCTTTTCTATTCTGACATAATTTCTCACAGGAAGTTAAGGAGGACGCTTTATTAACTGTTTCAGCATTAACTTACCAAACAAATGTGACAATTTAAAAGACAAGAAGAGACTCCTTGTCTCTTAAGGGAGACTGTCTTCAAAGCAGGGAAAGACTTTGCTGACCTTTCATGGATGGAGCAGGGAAGCATCCATAGGAAAAATCAAGCAGCAATACCTCAGTGAGGATTAACTGGGTCACTGACCTGGACACAAGCTTTTGGAAAGCTTCTTGAAGTATGCAGAGGTGGCAGGTGGACAGGATTTCAGAAAATCAAAAAGGTGGAAATCAGATTTCTATATGCCAGAGCTAAATGTCTTCAACACTCTTCTCTTTCTAAGGAATGGTGACCATATCCATACAAACTTCAGGGATATGTACCAGCACCTCAGGAGCATGGGGTACTTTGTTGAGGTTCTTGGTTCCCCGTTTACATGTTTTGATGCAAGCCAGTATGGTAAGCATGAGTTAATTGCCTTGTTCTCCATACTGTTAACCTTTTCCTGAAGTGACCTTTTGTTGGAAGACCAAAAACATGTTGAGGGTACAAATAAAAATTGTAGTGGTAGTAGAAAATATTTTGGTGTTGGAAGTATACATTATTTATATGCTGATCTTTAGTATTGCTGGAGAAGCTTGCTTGGGAGTTCCTTAGAATTAGTGCAGCTCTCTGTCCTTACCATGGAAGAGAGAGAGAGAGAGGGAAAGCCAGCCCCTAAGTGGGTTAAAAGCCCCTCAGTATTTAGTTCCACAAAGGCAGAACTGTATTTGCTGAAAGATTTTGGCACAGTCAAAATGAAGCATGACCTGTTTAACAGAGTAAAATCAAAGGTGTCCATCCTGATTCTTTTTTTTCGTTTAGTGATCTCTGATTGGATAAAAGAGTGGGTAAAGTGTTCCTCTAACTGTGTGTGATAGCAAAGCAGTATGTGGTTTGTTTCTGTGTTTATCAGGAAGGAAATTGGCCAGGCAGGGGACAGAGCAAGCTGTCTGTGCTCCTTTCTGCTCCCATATGCCCCTTGTTTAACCATGGCATGCTGCAAAACCCCTCTTCTGTTTTGGGCTGGGATGTTTGTCAGTGCACTGTAAGGCGAGCGTGCATTCTCCTCAGCTTGCCAGTTCTGGAACAGTTGCCAGTATCAATCTTTTGTTTATCTTGATCCTTCAGTGAATATCTCACCACTGCTTTTACAGTTCAGTGGATGTACACACAGATAGGTAAATGTTAGCCCTTTGAAAAGTAGCAAAGCAGTGTCTCTTCTGAGGTCACTAGTTTTATAATTGATAGAGAGCAGCATTAGCAGACTTCTCTCTCCTCTGATTCACCATTGTACCTCATTTGATTGTAGTTTGTTGGGCTTTCAGAATTTCCTGAAGGAGTGAGGGGAATAAAACTCAGTGATCTGCGGTCCATCTGCCACGTGTCCCCAGCTCGTATTGTTTTCACACTTGATGAGGGGGCACTCTGCCCCATTTCTGCAGGTTCTTTATCAGAAGGCTTTCCAAATGCAGGCTGCCTGAGCTTGTGGAATTGGCTTGGCTTCAAGGAACTGTGAGACGTGGGCATATCAGATTGTTCAGAGTATCATCCTGTCAAAATTTGTGTTGTCTCTGAGGATGGAAATTTCACCACCTCTCTGGGTGATCAGAAAGTGAAGAAGCGAAAGTGCTTGGTATTTAGAAGCAGTCTAAAAGCATAAGTATGTTTTCAAAGAAGAAAAGTGTATTTTTCTGGTTGTGTTTTTCTCAGTGGTGCAGAAAGGATTGTGCTTGCTTGTTAACAGGAGTGGGAGAGGGTTATGTGAAAGTGACAGTGGCACTTTGAGCAAGCCTGCCAGAATGCAGCTGTAGTTTTCAAGGGGTGAATCAAACCATGTTTCAGAGTAATTGCTGTCTACCTGGCTGCCAGTCTGCAGTACTGAGGGGAGTACTGTTAGAGCTGGAGCAGTGAAAAACCTCCTGACCAGGCTGCATCTGCCTTGGCACTCCAGTTTGGAGCAGTGATGAATCCCCTCATTGTCCAGCTGTGCCACAATTTGGCTCAGTTTATGGAGCACTTGGATGACACCAAACTGCAAAACACACACCTGACACTTGTGGACATTCAGTTCTTGAGACCACACAAGCAGGAGTCACAAGTTACACCCCCAACAACTTCCTGTGCTGCCAAACTAATTTTGGGATACATATTTACCATCTTTAAATATGACTCCGTTAGATGAGCTGCCAGAGCAGAGCACATGGACCAAATAATGTGAAAATGTGCACTTGTGTTGGCTCCTATGGGTTGTGGGAATAGTGGTAACATCACAGTGACCACCCTGAAGAACTCCTGTTTCTGCTTTGACACACAGGGACTTTACTGATGGTGGACAGTGAGGAAGAGTATTTCCCCGAAGAGATCACCAAGCTGAGGAGGGACGTTGATAATGGACTTTCACTGATAGTCTTTAGTGACTGGTACAACACATCTGTGATGAGAAAAGTCAAGTTTTACGATGAAAACACAAGGTACTGACTTATTTCCAAGTGCTTTGGGAAATCAAATGCCATAGAATTGCACGTATTACCCTAAAAATCCCAAATGTGATGCACTGTACTTCAGCACTTGGATGTTAACTGTAAGAAGGTGCTACCTTAAGTAGCAGAAGTGACCTTAGGCTACAGCTTAAGGAGCATAGCTTCCCATTTTATCATGGTTGTGGAGGCCTCTTTGGTACTGTATTCTACTTTTAATGCCAAAAAAGACATTTGCAATGAAAAGAAATAAGAATGGAGATGAGACCAACAAATAAAAGTGAACATGGACTTTAGGGGAGCAGAATAGAAAATGTGCACAGTATCACCAGGTCATGTACCCGTTACTGAAATTATTGCATGTTTATATTGCTTAAAAAGAAAAAATACATTTTTGTATTTTGTATTTTAGTGAGTATTTGTGACATTTTGCTTCCTTATAAAAATGAGGAGCAAGGTACATGACTGTCATTTTTACCTTCACTTAGCCAAACAAAGAGCATAAGACTGAATTTCTTTTTAGTAAATAGAAGTTTTTCATGCACCTGAAATGCCCAGAGAATTTTACATCAGTATTATTTAACTTCACCTCAATAAAAGGGTCTTGTCAGAGACAGCTGCTCAGATGCCCATGGAGCTAAAGAAGGCTTTAAGATGTAGTTCATTATTTAAATGGCTTTGGAAAAGTCTGTATGCAGGAGGATGTGTGACTTTCTGTTACCCAGACTCTAGGAGTATATTCGGTATACTAATAAACAGTGTTACATTGTAATTTTTACAGGCAGTGGTGGATGCCTGATACTGGAGGTGCTAATATACCAGCTCTCAATGATCTGCTTTCTGTCTGGAATATGGCCTTCAGTGATGGGCTTTATGAAGGAGATTTTACCATGGCAAGTCATGAAAGTGAGTACTGGAGTCCACTGCCTACACAGGCTGCAGCGGGGTGTTTGGAAAATGGTTTTCTGCAAGTTTGAGGTTGAGCAAGAGTCAAGGGAACTGCTCAGATTCAGTGAAAAGAGTCTCGTAAATTATTTCTTAAATATTTTCTTCCTTTGTAGACTTTTTCATGATATTTGATTTAGCTTTTCAGTTTAAAAAAACCTCCTAAATTGAAAGATTTGGAAAGCGTGTAAAAGTGAGCCTATGAAAGCTGTGCTTAGTAATGCATTCTCTGCAAATACACACGTTGGTCAAAATGTGCAGATTCAGTGCAGTGTTCCTGGGAATGTTTTCTCGTGGGCTGTTGGGTGGGGACGGGAGGGAGTGGTTTTTGGTCCCAGCAGCGGTGTTGTGGTGTCTTCCAGTGAATTACGCGTCAGGGTGCAGTATTGCAAAGTTCCCAGAAGATGGCATCGTCATTGCACAGACTTTCAAGGATCAAGGTATGAGCTTCCTGATCCTTTTCTCTGTGTTTTGAGTACAACTTTGGGGACAGTGCACGAACAAAGTTGCAAAGTCTAAAGGTTTAAAACCAATAAATGCAAAATCACATTGACAGGGTAGGTATTTTTAAATTTTCTCATTTTACTAAGAACATGTGGCTGATGCCTAACAGGCAGCTGCAATGTGACTCTATACAGTAATTAAATAATGCAATATCCCAGTGTTATATGCAGCCCTGTATTTTGGTTGCTGTATGGAAACACCTTTGCATGCAGGTGTGTCTCTGGAAGGGGAGGAATTGTGTTGTAATTGTGTTATTTATTCACATTTCTCATAAATTTCAAATGCTACTGAAATATATCGCCTGATCATTGCCATATTTAGCATGAGGCTTGTGGTAGCTGTGGTGATCTAGGGATATAAATAAGGAAAATTTTAGTAGACAAAATGTCACCAGTGAAACTCTCATAAGGGAAAATGTTATGCTTACAGGATGCCTGTGGTCTGACTTGAGTGCTCTGTTCTCTGTGCATTTCCATTCTCTTTTATCGTAATATCTTTTCATTTGGGAGGGGGTAATTCAGAAATGTAATGGCAGCAGGCAGTATAAAAAATAAATCTTGTATTTGATGAGCTTTTAGTAAGTGCTGTGCAGGAGCAAATGACCAGAACTCTTAGGGTGTTGCAGGTCAGGTTTGTGCAGATGGGTGTAGAGTGAGTGTGAGAGCAGAAGCACATGTAAAGCTTCTGAGGCAACTCAGCAACTGCCAGATAAGATCAGGGAGTTTGTGTTTTTGACTTAGGATGTGCAGCAGAGGTGCAGTGGAGAAATTCTCTGGAGTAGTAGAGCTCCTCCATGTGAGCCTTTTGGAGGAAAGACAATATCTCTGTATGCTGATGACTTATGTATTTCCTTATGTGAAAGAGAGAAAGACAGAGTGTCAATTTGATAGGTAGCCTGCTAGAACTGCTTTGTCTGTTGAATCCTGCAATTGCAGTCCCTGAGGCAGAAGAGTTCTCTGGTTTGCTTCTGCTGTCTAAACAGTGTCTCAGGTAAAGGGGATAAGTTTCAAATACAAATAAGAAATTTGTCTTTATTTTTTCTAATGGGTATAATTTTAGGAAGGAAAAGTAGGAAACCTTTAACATAAAACTACCTTTCTGTAGAATTCTTCAGGACTGAAACAACATAAAGAGCAGAACATTTTGATTTTAAACTTTTTTTCTGAAGATACTAAAAATTTTTATTCAAGGTTGTTGAAAATAATCCTGGTTGTTCTGGAGCAGTTGCCAGTATCAATCTTTTGTTTATCTTGATCCTTCAGTGAAGAAGAAAAGAGGACTTTTCTTCTCCACCAAAGAAAAAAAATTATTATCAGTAGGAAGCTTTACAATCAGGGTCTTGGAGCAGTTTAATTTTTATCATAACATCATTGCAAAAATGTATAACATGATGTGGGGCATTGTTGCATTTGTCACTTGGAAATGCAGGCTGTGTTGTTTCTAGATGGATATTGACACTCCGCAGGCCATGAGATTTATTTGTGCTTTGCTTTAGGACTTGAAGTTTTAAAACAGGAGACTGCTGTAATTGAGAACGTCCCTATTTTGGGGCTTTACCAAGTTCCTTCGGAAGGCGGTGGCAGAATCGTTCTGTACGGCGACTCCAACTGCCTGGATGACAGCCACCGGCAGAAAGGTGAGCCTGGCCCGCGGGGACAGCCTCTGTCCTGCACTGACTGCTGCCCTCTGGGGGCTTTACAGCCCCCTCCAGAAGCAGGCAGCTTTTAGGGACTCTGAATATTCCTTACTGGGGATTAATCTCAGTTCTGCAGAGCTCTGCTGGACTGCTGTGAGGTGCACTGACAGCAAAAGAGCATCCCCACCTTAAATGGCCCTCTGATAAATGGGGCTGTTTCCCACATACGGTTGTTTTCTGTTACACATCAGCTTTGGAGGCTGATTTTTGGGGTGGGCTGTTTTGCAAGGGAGATTTGGTTTCTGGGTTTTTTGGGTTTTTTTGGGGGGGTGTTTTTGTTTGCAGAAGGCAGTAAGAGTTACACATTCTTGATCCAAAGTTGTGAAAAGGCCGTTAGGAGATCCTTCCACTTCTTCCCCAGTTACAGCTTCAGAATGTTTATATAGAACATCTGTATATCTTATGAGTTTGCACCTGAGCCTGCCTTGTTCCCTTTGCTGTTTCCCGTGAGGATTTATGGTGATATTCAGCATTTCACTTGCACATTACTGTTTTCAGGCTATCCTATTTGACACAAACCAGCTGGTGTAAACATGTCAGAAAGTAAGAACTTCCACTTGTTGTCAAAGCATTTGTTTGCAGCTCTAGGTAGCAGCTGTGTGAGTTGTGTGTGTGTTTTCTGTGGCTCCCAGAGAAGCCATGCTCTCTGCCTACACACTATGGCTGATTCTTAAAAAAATCTTTAGCAGTTTGTCTGATCTGACTTTGCAAATTTTTAAGAGGTTGCTTAGGTTTCTCATTACATGTAAAACACAAGCTGGTAGATCCTGTGGCTTGAGGGGAGGAAGATAATCCAATATGTGAAGTCTTTCTCTTCATTTCCCCTGAACAGAACTGAATTTTCCTTTTGTGTTGAAAAGTACATCTATAATTTTTTAAGCTTTTGTCACTGACATTTTAAAATACTGTGTTATGTAATCCATCCCTTGCCTAATTTATTTAAGTTTAAAGGAACTTACTGCCTAAGGGAGCTCTCCATCTGTAGCTCATTTCTTTCTCTACCATACATTTTGAGGTTTTTTAAGAGTTCTCTGATTTTTCCTTATCTGCCTTTGGGTTGCTTCCTGTGAGTTGCCCTAACACCTGCACATTGGTGCCTTGTTGCTTGCTGCAGGCTATTGAAAGCACATAACAAAAGAGAAGATAAATCGCTTTAAATTAAGTAATAGAAAATAATGCTCTGTGACCTCCCTAATACTGTTAAATTCAGTGTGACGTCTGAAGCAAGAAAGAGTGGAATGCTCTAAAGAAATCCTTTAAAATTAGCTTTTAAATTTGAACCAGGAGCTATGTCTCCTGCAGAGACATGGGTGGCTTTAACTGGGGAAAATTCCTAACATTTGTGAATATAAATCCTTAAAATCTGTTTGACCTCTTTGAAAAATCAAAAGTGAGGGTTTAAGGGACACTGGGATTATGAAGATTAACTCCCATTCCCAGCCATTCTGTTCCTAGGGGCAGAAGTTCTGAGAAAAATACTTTGCTGTGTGGTGGAAATAGCTAATAAGGCATTGTCCTGCTCCTGCAAAGGGAGGCTTTAGAGTTGTGATGTGAACTAGCTGGAGTGCTTGTTCCTTAGGGGTAGCTCTGGATTAAGGTAGTAATAATCATTCAGGAGGGAATCAAAAAGAGGGATCATGAGCTTTTGAAGTGCAAAGGAAAACCATGATCACGTGTATCGTGGTGTTGATTCCCAGCTTTGCCTGTACCACAGGTGCTGTAGGTTAGGCTTGTGCCTTTAGCTGGGATGTAGCCAGAATGTTTCTTCTTTGTTTATTTATTTTTATAAGCACGAGAAAGCAAATGAGTTATATCCTTGCACTGTAAACACTACCTTGTTCTTACTTTTCTTTGCAAGGTATTTTTGCTTTCAAAAAAGCAGTTGGTTCTCCATTACCCTGCTAAAAACTATACCAAAAACTCAGAGCTTTCTTTGCTTCCACAGAAGAACCTCATGATTTTTGTCAAAACTTGGATGGCTCCGCGCAACCTGGAATTCCTGTATTCAAAACCTATTTTTCTGTGTTCTTCTCCTCAATAGAGCCTGATTTGGTAGACAAGGGATGATATTTTAAGACTGAACAGTTTAATGTTGTGTTTGCACGTTGCAGGGGAACGTGGGGTGTTTGTTAAAAGTCGCATCTTTCTGAAAGTGAGCCTAGAACTTCAGGAGAAAAGCAAGAGCCAGCAAAATGGATTGTAATTCTAAATGTCACTAAAGCCTTCTTAGCGGAAAGATAAGCCATTGGAAACGTGGCATAATGCGTGTCTTGTTCTGGGGCTGTGCAACCCACAGATTGCTTCTGGCTCCTGGATTCCCTGCTGCAGTACACGTCCTACGGGGTGATGCCGCCCAGCCTCAGCCATTCCGAGAGCAGGCAGCGGCCGCCGTCGGGAGCCGGCTTCTCCCTGCCCGAGCGCATGGAAGGTGAGACAGCCTCAGGGGCCAGGCACAGCCTGCAGCTGAGGGACTGCCGGGCCAGGAAGGCTGGGGCAGAGCCCTTGAGTTACGTGCCAGTAAGGTTGGTTTGCCGTGAGCTCCGCATGCTTCTGCTCTTACTTGGAAGAGAGCACGTTTTGCAGGGTTTTGTTGTGATAGAGTTGTGGTTTGACTGGAGAAAACATTCTTTTCATGGAGCAGGAATGTTCAGATGGCTGGTTCTGCAGGGGG
This sequence comes from Regulus satrapa, assembly GCA_013396955.1. Classification (NCBI taxonomy): domain Eukaryota; kingdom Metazoa; phylum Chordata; class Aves; order Passeriformes; family Regulidae; genus Regulus; species Regulus satrapa. Next base: position 66,969 of record VWZN01013648.1, on the reverse strand, counting down.
GCATTCTAGTTAATAGCTACGGAGTATTATAAAGCATTCAGTCTTATCTCACATGCTGCCAGAAAAACTTGGATTAACTGCTGTGGTAGATGCAGACTCTTACTGTTTTGTAAGGTACCCTTTGGTGAATTCTGATATTTAGCTGTGAGCCCTCGTTACTTTAAACAGCTCCTGGGTTTACAGCAGCACTGTTTAGCCCAGGGTCGGTGTTGGTAACTTTTATCTTGCCTGTCTTTGGGTAAGCCAGTCTCCCTCTCGTGTGTGTGGCAGGTAATCATTTGCATCGATACTCAAAGGTGCTCGAGGCTCACTTGGGAGACCCTAAACCCCGGTCCCTTCCTGCTTGTCCTCACCTGTCCTGGGCCAAACCACAGCCTTTGAATGAAACTGCCCCCAGGTTAGTATATGTCTTTCTTATTCGAGAAGTCCCACTTTTAAGTTCAGCTGAAAAATTATTTGTTCTATCTGCTTTTGAAAGGGACAGCTGTAATGCCTTTTCCTAGAAAAATGCCAGATTGCAAAGAGGAAATAATGATTAATGCCTCTTCAGTGAATAACTCTGACTCACCTAATAGCTACACTGTGAAACTCTTGGATTTTAAAAATAACTTCACAAGTCACTGTTATGATTGAGTGATTCCAACTTCGAGTGAGCAGTCTTGATGAGACCCATCGTCATCGTGTGCCTTGGAAAGAGTTTTTGGAAACATCTCCTTGGACAGCTCTCCTAGTGCTGCCTTCTCTCATGCCATTTATCAGTCCCTTGAAGGAAAGTGATCAGCACACAGCCCTTGCTTGTCTGCTGGTGGCAACTTTTGGAAGTCTGTGTGCAGGAAAGAGAGTTTTTGGTAAATAGTTGCAAATCTAGGTTGTGTCCCTGTGGTGTCTCAATTTAAATTTGGAGGCCTGTGAGCTGCAGAACCTAAAAAATTGATTTGGTTCGTCATTTAGGTCCAGATTAGGGAGTTATACGTAGGTTGTGTACGTACTGTCACTTTCTCTATATGTTCATGCAAAATTCCTTGCATTAATGAAGTAAGTGGGCAGACACCTCTGTCTTTAAATTTCTTTTAGCAACCTTTGGAAACATCAAAAATTACTCTCAATTGACCTTGATAAAGTGGCACTGCCAAGTTTTCGACAGAACCGACCCCAAGTGAGACCATTGTCCCCCGGAGAAAGTGGAGCATGGGACATTCCTGGAGGTAAATACTGAAAAGCTTGAAAATTGCTCTTTTGGTTTTGCTTTTTGCATAAGCTTTGAAAAAAGCCCAAAACACAGTGCAGCCATGTGAGAGGCTACTGGTTTTTTTTTGGTTGTGGAAAATATACAAATAATAGTATGGCTGTGTTATAAAAGGCTGCCTGATTAAGGTTTATTTTTTTCTGCATATGAATAGTTTGTTCAGTAGAAAGTGTGCATGGCATATCGGGAGGAAGATCGTGGTGGGTGCGTTTTGATGGTTGAGGTTTGCTTGGATGCTGTTCAGACTGATGGGTCAGCAGCAGCCCCTGTCCTTGGGGTCTGTGACCACATACCCACTGCTAATTCTTTCTGTGAGTGCACAAAAGCAGAGTCCAGAAGAGCTTTATCAGAAGGATGTCTTGGGCAAGCAGCTACACTAACAAATGATGTCTAGCACTCAGAACAGCTTTCAGGTGGGCAGCTCTCCTTTACAAGCTTGGCATTTGCAGGCCGAGCTGGCAGCAGTTGGAAAGCCTCGTATGTGCTCTTTTCCCAGTCTGAGCTGCCAGACCAGAGACACCTGTAAAAGGGAAGGGTTTGTTTCTCTAGCTCATCCTCTGTGTGCGCAGTCTCTGGAGCAAGCAAGCATGAAATCGCTTTCCTCGTTCCATCAGGATTTGAATTACAGCAATTACTTAGTAGTAAGATTATGGTCAAGTGTCTGCATCTCTCTTCTAATGCAAAACAGAAGACTGTTGTTACAGGGAAATCTGGGCTATGCTTTCATGTGCCCAAATAGGTCAAGGTGGAAATGCTGGTGCTTTTCTGTAATGTTAGCATCCCATCTGATTTTCCCTAATCGGTCTGCAGCTGTTAATCTTCCTGTCTGAAATATAATCTGATTAATGGCTGCCTAGGCTTTGAACAAGAGTTAGTGGCAGATCCTTCTGGTAAGATGGCATTAGCACCACAAAGCCATCGTGGCTCACGTGGTAACTGCTGGCTTCCAAACCTCTTTGCCTTTCTAGGTATAATGCCGGGCCGGTACAACCAGGATGTGGGACAGACCATTCCCGTCTTTGCCTTTCTGGGGGCCATGGTGGTGCTGGCTTTCTTTGTGGTGCAAATCAACAAAGCCAAGAGCAGGCCAAAGAGACGGAAACCGCGCGTGAAACGGCCGCAGCTGATGCAGCAGGTTCACCCACCAAAGACCCCTTCTGTGTGAGAGCTCTGCCTTGCCAAAGATGACCTCCTTGGACTGCTTGCATTCCGGGGCGAAGGGTCGCTCCCAGTGGAGGTGCAGCCAATGTGCACCTGACATCATCTCATAGTCTTTGGTTTGTGGAGAGAAAAAAAAAGAACCTCAGTTGATCGTCTGTACATAAAACTGCAGCTTTAAGCAGCTGAAGCCACCAAAGACTTGAATACTGTTTAAATGGCTGCTTAGTCACTACATATCCCAAGAGGGGGAAAATGGACCTTTTTTTTTAAGCTGACCAAACTAAAATTTATTTGTTTAGAGGCTATTTTCTATATTTATTGTTGGGGAGGGCGGGGGAAAAGTCACTTTAAGGACCTCTGCTAAGGAAAAACAAGTGCATTTTTTTGGATGGAATGCAATTTTCTAGAATGGTATTATGCTGAAGAGTATAACGTGCACCGTTAAAGGAGGAAGGGACTGAGAGAGACCAGTACAAATCAGTGAGGCATACTCCTGCAGTTTATTTTTATAAAGCCAACTACCATGATGTTTTGTAATTTTTGGTCACGATTTCACCATTGTTGGTGAAGCAGATTTTTCAATAAATATGTTATCTATATGAAGCAAACACAATGTGCTAAGTGGCTCTTCTTTCCACTTGCGGTCAAAGAGAGTGAATTGCTGGGTAGAGAAGATTTTTCCTGTCACGTCTCTTCCCACCATATCTTTGTCCTTACTTGTGGTATCCCAAGTTGCAGACTTTCCTTTGGAGCACTATCTGGGCAGTCATACAAACAGTGCTTGCTCTGGAGACCTTCAAAACTCAGCAGCACGTGAAACGGAGAGAGCTCCCAAAGAGCTGTATAGAAAACTGGCATGAGGATGGCACCTATCAGCACTATGTGGTGTCCCAGAGAAGAAAATCCAGTCTCCTTTGGTTTGTCCTGCTTGAAAACCTGTGAGTTGTCACTGGCTTAAATGAGAATATAGGCACAAGTTTCCCCTTCTATGCAGGGCCGGTAATGCTGCCATAACTGAAATAGCTTCTCTCTTTTGTAGCGAAGCTGTGAGCTTTTCCCTGCCAACTGCTTTCATCATTTCTCCAGTTGAGTACCTTTTCCTAGGAGAAGCCAGGAGCTGGTGGCTGCCTGTGTTTGTGAATGGAATGGGCAGGTAAGCAGTGTGCACTGGTGAAAGGTCCTGGGTGAGTTGGTGGGCAGCTCTGGCCATGGCTGGAGAAAGAGAAGGCAGGGACAGAGCCCTGCTGGGCAGTCTGACTGCACCAATCCTCTTGGGGCTACCAGCAGGGATGGGGTGGGCTGTGGAAAGTGCACTGCAGGAGAGGACTTTGCTCCATGCAGTCTGAGACAAGCCTATCCAGGTAGCCACGGATAGGATTTGGCAGTGCACGAGTGTCCTGCAAAAAGATTGGGCAAACGGGTTTTCCTTAACTTGAAGAGTGAATTTTTTCCAACATTTATCTTATGAAGGATGCAACAACCTGTTGCCATGGCAGAGAAGGCACTGGGCATAGTAGAAGCTTGTTAGGGCTGAGAAGATGGTCCCAAGTCCCAGTGGGGCAGGAGCCTCTTGCTCCTCCCTTTCCCTTGCTCCACTTTTTTTTATAGATCTGTAATGACAGGGAGGGGGTTTTCAGCACCTCAGCTATGGCATTAGGGTCTCATAGGACCAGCCAGCAGCAGCTGTGCAACTTGTTCAGGTTGTAAAAAACTCTGTCC
>VWZN01013648.1:0-54736 GCA_013396955.1 Regulus satrapa | reverse complement strand
CTATGTCTAGGGGATGTCCCCCTCCCCAAACCCTGCCAGCCCCTTCCTGGCAGTCCTTTTCCCCAAGACCACCCCACGCCAGGGAGAGATGACCCAGGTGCTGGGGTAGCTGAGGGAGGACTCTCTGGGGTGGGGACACACACACGGGGGTTTCCTTCACCGCAGCCAGGTCACACTGCCACCTCCCCCAGTCACGGCCACCCCTCAGAGGGGACAGGTGCTGGCGGGCCCCCGGCACTGATGGTCACTCTCGGCTCAGGGTGCACCAGGCAGCTGCAGGGAAACATCACTGGAGGGTCACCCCTGCCCAGCCCCATGTCACCCTGAACCCCACCCCAGCCAGCTCAGCCCATGCTGTCCACACCATGCCCCCTGCCCACCACTCTTCTCCAACAGTTGGAGCGGTGCTGGCTGCCCAGGGGTCCCTGTCCCACACCCTCCGGGGTGGTTGCCCTCCTACCTGGCACGGCCACGCTGGAGATGGCCTCAGGCTGGCTGAGCGTGTCCACCTTGACATGCTGGAAGCCCTTGCAGGTGGCACTCTGCAGGTGTCTGTGCCCAGGTGAGAGAGAGTGGGTGCACCCAGCCCCCCAGAAACACCATCCCAGCTCCCCACAGCACCACGGGCTCTGGCGGGGCTGGGTGCCAGCAGTCCTGCTCACTTCCCCTTGTGCAGAGCCCCTGCCTTGGTTCAGGACACTGACCCCGCCCCATCACCACGTCCAAAGACACTCCCAGGTGGAAGGTGTAGAGAGACCCACCCCAACCCCCCTGTCCTGTTTACAGGGACAGCCCTAGGACAGACAGACAGCTCCCCAGTCCTTCTGTCAGACAGGGGACAAAGCTTGGGGCTCAGCTGCTCTAACAACCCTCCACACCCAAGCATCCCAAAATGGGCTTTTTCATCCTCTCCCCTACCTCTTCCAGTCCTCCTCGGTCTCCCAGAACTCATAGACGATAAAGGTGACCCCATCAGGCAGCTTCACTGCGGTGACACTGGCAGAAACAGGGAGAGGGGGTGAGCCCCCAGCATGGGGCATCCCTACCCCCTCTGCAGCCACCGGTGTGCTCTTGGCTGGGCTACTGAGGGCACCCAGCAGTCCAGGTAGAGGTAGTACCCCCCTTACCATCCCAGAACTCCCCAGCCCATGCAAAAGCAGTGTTGGTGGCTGGGCATGACTACATCCCAAATCCTGGCTGTTTTGCCTCAGTCCTTCACTTAGTCCCGCTCCAGCCCACGCCCAGCCGCCATCTCCCCAGCCCCCCGGCGTGCAGCTGCCGCTGGTACCCACTGGAAGCAGTCCCGCTCCCCGGCCACGCTCTTCAGGTACTGCTTCAGGGAGCTGCAGAACTCGCCCAGGTGCTTGTGTGACACGGTCATCTCGTTCCGCACCAGGAGCAGGTACTGCCAGGCACAAACACAGCACGTGAGACCCACAGAAACGCAGTGACCCCCCCCAGGTGTGGCTGTGTGCTGCAGGGGCACCCCAGCACTCACGGGGGGTGGTCGGGCACACTCACCGTGCAAGCCGTGCTCTCGCTGTCCGACAGCCGCTGGTGCAGGTCAAACCAGAGGGTCTGGGAGAAGGGGAATAAGCAGCAGAGGGGGTGGTGGACTGGCTGAGGCTGCGGGTCCCTCCCCGCTTGGTGGGTTTCTGTCCCAGCATTTGCAATGACCGTCTCCTTCTCTACAGGGAACGGGCTCTGAGAGCCGCTTGCACCTCCAGTCAGGACCCTTCACAAAGTTCCCTGTGCTCCCATTGCAGACAACATCCCTGACACTCTGTCCTCACTGCTGTCCCAAAACAAGCTGAGGCAAGGTCCCTGAATTGTCCCTGGGATGGCAGGACACCCCCTCGCAGGGAAACGCTGGTGCTTACCTTGTCCTCCAGCTTGCCAATCAGCTTGGCCAGCCTGTTGATCTGCCCCTCCAGCCCCTCTGCCTTGGTGTCGGGGGAACCTGTGCAGAGCCAGGAGACAGTGATGGAGTGAGAGGCGTCTGCAGGCACCCCGAGAGCCCTGTGCTGCTGCTGGGACTTGAGTGCTCCAAGTCACCCCAGGCAGCCAGCACTTACCAGTCTGGAAAGTCTTTCCTTGCTCCCTGGGGACCATCCAGGTGGTGGGAGAGTAGCTGGGCACGGGGTTGTCATACCAGGTGTCACTCAGGCCATGACCATCCTTGCTGGGGTACTGCCTGCAACCAGAGAGCACAACAGGGTGTCAGGACAGCAGAGCTGGGCTTGCAGAGTGGCATGAGCCAGCCCTGGGGAGCCAGCCCTGGAAGCTCTGCCAATGATGCCAGACTCCTTGGAGAGCAACAGTGCCCACACTGTGCCCAGGCACAGTGCACTGTGCCCAGGCAGTGCAGGATTCCTTCCTGTACCATCCCTTGGCATCAGCCAGGGTGGGGAGCAGGTCAGAAAGAGAGCAATGTCAGTGGGCTGACAGTGGGCACCAGTTTTCTTTCCTGCTTATGGAAAGGCTGGGTGTTCCACTAACAGACTGCAGCTGCAGTTCTGGAGAATGGTAACACATCCATAGCATTTCCTCCATCCCGGGTCTACAAAGCCCGTTTTTGAAGATTGCTCAAAGATCCAGAAAACTGTCCTGAAACGCTTCCCCAGATGGAGCATCCATAATCACCATCCAGCACCAGATCCTCGGTGGTCCTCCCAGGACCTTGCTTATTTGCAACCCAGAGAGAACACTAAGACCTGTAATCCTCACAAGGGCTTGCAGCTGCCATCCATGTGTGTGAGAGGTGAATGGGTTTGAGGAAGAACAACACTCTCCTTTCTCCTCCACCAACAGGAAGCCTGCATCACAGAGGGAGAGGCTGAACAGCTCAGAGGATTTCCAGTGTTTCCTTCCAGCAGGATCAGCTCTGTGCCAGCTGACTGTTGACAGAGTTGCCTGGGAGCCCTGGCTCCTCTTGTTGTCTTTTGTTAGTCAAGCAGCTCCCAGCTGGAGACAACATGCTGAGTGCCCCGAAGCCAACGGGCACCCCACCAGCCAGCATCTCCCTGCCCTCCTGTCCCTCCCCAGGCACCTGGCACCTCCAAAGCACAATTGCTGGGTTCTCTTTACCCAGCTACCCTGAAAATCAGCCAGTGTGGGCTCCACCATACACACAGGAATGTGTGGACCTGGTCCCAAGGAACATCTCCAAGATAAGGAAGCAGGAACAATAAAGGTTGCAGGAGCATCCCTTCGCTACAGGCGAATTGTGCAATCATACCACTGCTGGTCCTGGACAATCCCCTGTCAATAGACAGGAAATTAGGCAAAACCAGACAGATTTATTTTATCACAATTTAATGAGGTGTCTCCATCTTGGACCTCTGCCTTTGCACTTTGTTCTACAGCCCCCTTTATTTTTGTGCTTTTTAAGCCACCGCTTTGTCTTCATGCGGATGCAGGAGATAATTTTCTGGTGGGATTTATTCTTCTTTTTAGCTATTATCTTCATGAGAAAACAACTACAATACTCCCATCAGCATATAAAAGCATACATCAGCACGTAAAAGCCAGCAAAGGCTTTCATGGGCTCTAACTGCTCTGCCTGATATTGGGCTTGTTTCCTCTCCATTGTTTTGCAGGAGCTCCTACTTCTTTTCGTACAAGGTTTGCCACAAAACAAAGAGAAGAAAGAGATGTGAGATGATGAAACCCACAGTATTCCTGCTAGAAAAGCTGGTGGGATGGTGGCAGAGCTGCCCAAGTCTCACTGTGTTCCACAGAGTGTCTCAGGAGGGAGCTGGGATTTTCAATCTCCATGTGCCCCTCTGCCCATCCATGCCTTGGGAAAGCCAAAACATCCCCATGCAAGTGTCCTGAGGCCTCCTGGTTTGAAGGAACAGCAGGAGAAGGGTTCTTTCCATGAGCTTCTGACAAACAGACAGGTTTCTATGGCAATCTGTCTCGGTTAGAGCTGGCGAGGCGGCGCTCTGGGGAACTTCGTGACACTGACACCGAGCGGGGCTGTGCTGAGGTTTTACCTCTGCTGCTGGGAACTCCCTATAGCTTAGCCCTGGCAGCAGTTGGGAAGTCTTGAAATGTATTGCCCAAGCTCAGTGGCATGTGCTGGGCTGGGGACAGCCCCTCACGAGACCAGGGGACAGCGTTGTCTGTCCTCAGTACCCAAGCACCTTTATCCTCTGGATGATCACACTCGCTGAGTGCTCTGGCAGGAGGGGCAGCATCCCTGGCACAGGACGCTGCCCCTGTGGGCTGTGCCCAGCTCATGCAGGCACAGCCCCCCCTCTGCAGGTGCCTGTGTTTTGCCCTGGGTGTGTTTGCTCAGAGAGGCAGCCCCGTGCCCCTGGTTTGCATCCCCAACAGCCGCGCTCTTAAGGGGAACCCTGGGGACTGCAGGAGAGGAAGGGACAGGGCGGGAGAGAGCGGTGGAGAAAAGCCCCCAGAGTTCAGGGAAGGGAGGCAAAGAGGAAAGCAGCCACTCACCCAGCTCCGCTTTGCTCCTGCACAATGTCTGCTGCGTTTCCCTCACCCCACAAAAGCATCTCCCTCCTGCCCCTCCACCCTCCTGCACCAGAGGAAGGCCGGGGTGCTGCAGACCTGTTGGGGTTGGTTTGCTCGTCGATGGCATCCACAGCACTCTCCACGGAGCTCAGCAGGGACTGGGTCTGGTTGGCCGTCTCCTTCAGCAGGAAGCGGGTCACGAACTGGTCCACGTTGCTGCCACTCTCGTACACCTGCAGAGCACACGGGGCACGGTGAGCACAGTGCAGCGCCTGCACAGCATCCCAGGCACGACCCGCTCCCCTGCATGTCCCTGCGATGGAAAGAGCTGTTACCCAAGCCCATAGTTGCTCTCTTTAGCATGACTTTAAATTACTTTGCTGTTGCCCTGCAGCCAGTGGGTGCAGGTATGAAAAGTGCGTCCTGTGCTCTGGAGATCTGTCCTTGGAGAGCTCAGCATGTTAGACAGTGCCTCAGTCCACAACAGCATGGCTATCCCAGCAATAAAGTTAAAGGGGTTTGGGATGATTTGCAGGGCTCAATGTGCTGCTTGACTGACAGAGGCTCCCAGGGAAATGCAACATTTTTCAACACAAAGAAGGTCTAAAAATATTTTAATAGAACAACCGACCTGCATGAAGCACCCAGAGCTCCTTTCCCAGCACAGCCTTGCTGAGACCTGCCCATGGCACAATCCTGCTCCTACACCTCCTGAGAGTCACCAGCAGAGGTGAGACACTGGCACAGACTGTCCAACACTGACCCAACCAATCCAGCATTGGCTCAACACCACTCCAACCAGTTCAACACCAGCCCAACCAGACCAAGGCCAGCCCAGTGGCCACTGACCTCACCAGCTCTGGCTGAAGCCTACCACTCAGCATCAGAGCTGAAAATATTTCCAGTGAAAAAAAGGCTCCCCTAAACTTAAGCTCAGCAGCACCATTTTTTCCCAGACTCTTTCCCACCCATCAGTGCTTGCTGGGACAGCATATTGCCCAGGCAAAGCCCTGCAGGGCAGTCTGTCCCTGTGTGCTCACACCTCCTGGCATGGGACTCCTCTGGGAGGAATTAATGAATTCTTGGAGCCATGGGACAGGGATGGATGCTCCTGGCTCCCTGCATTTCACCAGCAGTGACCACACTCCGGGGATTGGAGTGGTCCCAGCACCACTGGTTGTCTGAGCAGCACAACACGAGCACCCTGAGCTCCCCAAAGCAAATTATTCCTGCTTTATGGTGAAGCTATTAACAAGGGTTATTTCCATGGCAACTGGAGCAGCTCTGCAAGAACCCAGAGGGCCTTTATCTCTGCCTTTATCTCCCGTATTAAATCATAAAAGAAGAATGAGCTGATGGAAAAACCCCTTTGGGGAAACTGATCACAGAGCTGATTTCTCACTCCTGGTTTGGTATGGAAGCACAAGTTTCTTGACAGCTTCTTGAGCATCCAATTAGCAGCAGTTAATGACTTCTGTCTAACACAAGAACACTTGCTCCTCTCCCTGTTGCAGCCGCAGTGTTTCTGGGGGACAGGCACAACATGGTGATCCTCAGCAGACCGTGGTGCACAATGAGGTGATGCTGAAGCTGTGAGAGTATGTGTAGTTGGATTTTTTTATTACCTAACCACAGCCTATAATCTTGGTTCAACTTTAGGAAAAATCAAACAGGTGATTCCCACATTCATTTAAATCAGTTTAACTCCCTACATGCAGAGTCAATAAATGGGTGGATGGATGGGTGGATGGATGTCAGGTACAAAGCTATTTCAGCCAGTACAGAGAAAATTGGGGCGTTTGTGAAGATATGATGCTTCTTGACAGGCCAGTAAGTCAAACAGATCTGAAATCAAAACGACAGTGATTTTTTTTTCTTCCTACTTAACTAACTGGCCATTTGCCAGCCCAGCTGTGACATTTGCTCTCAGGGGCTGAATCAGAAATGCATGTGCTTTGAGGTTTTTTCAGCAACCCCTCAGGCTCTCCTCTAGCACATGTCTTCTTCAGGGCTGTGAAAACAAACCATTAAAAAGACCAGCTATAAAAGGATCCTTCCCATTGTCTTAGTAAAACATTTGTCAGACTATCCCAGTGAGATTTAATGAGGTTTGGTCTGATTAATTCCACCCTGAAGAGTTATTTCCTCCTTGCTTAGGCTGAGAAGTTAAAATATTTATGGAGATCATATAATAATTGCTGCTCAATGAAGCTGTTTTGTGCCAGAAACTCGTGCACATCTCCAAGCCTGCTCTTTTCAATCCATCATTTCCAGGCAAGCTCTTTGCTGAACTGCCTGGCCTTGACCTGTGCTGCTGCAAACAGGCAGCTGTGAGTGTTTGCAATGAGCAGCAAGTGTAAAAACATCATCGAAAGAATGGCCTTGAGATTCCTGTGTTGATGGCTCTCAGGAGAGCCTCAGAAAGCGTCAGGATTTGACAAAGCAGGAAATGAAAGAGAGACATTCAAAACTGACAAAAGAGTGGGAAAAGGACAGCTTGCATTCTTGGGGAAATACCGCCCAGGGCTGGGTCTCTGGTCAGCTGGCTGAGGTCCAAGCCCCAAACCCACCCTCCTCCTCCACATCACTGGCTTTTCATGTGTCTGTAAGGCACCTTCCCACACACAGTGGCAGCCAACATAGGGCCACAGTCTGCTCAAAGCTCTTCCAGGTTTTCATTTCCACGTGTGCCCACCCAAAATTGCCCAAATTCTGGCACAGATTAATGAAAACACCCCTGGGAAGTGTTACTTGTGCAAAGCATAACTGGGATTTTGAGTGCTGTTGAGTGCTTGGATTTGCCAAGCAGTGCTAAGTTTCCCTCACCAGACATTGCAAATGGATACTAAAAATGGATATGGTTCTTGTGGCCATATCCTTGTGGGTATCAAATACTGGGGAATGAGAGTCTTAATGCTGTTGAACATCTCAAAGCTTATTTGCTGGCATTTTTAAAGGTCACTATTCAGCTCAAGACTTCAGGATGTAAAATATAGATTATTTTGCACCACCCACGAACTTGGAGACCCACTGTGACCTTCCCACACCTTCCTTTTGCCTCAGAGGGTTACAACCTAACTAACAAGGCTTCCCAGTGCTGGCATTCAGCAAGACTGGCCAAATTGGCTGACAATTACCATGCCAGGGGACACTGATGACTTCTCCAACTGTTAATAGTCCAAGCACACCCACAGAGTGATGCTGCTGAACTGAGTTGGAAACAATAGGCAACTCTGTTTCACCCACACTTTTCCTCCAGTTAAAAAACCAAAACCTGACAACAAACCTATTGCCGTGCCATAAAACACCCGTCAAGCTTCATCCGGGATGATGGAGAGGTTATCTTCCACCCACCCAGCCCTTTAAAAACCAGGCATGTGTTGCACTGTAATCTCCGAGTGGCTGATTTAAATTCGTTGCTCATAATTGTCTGTTTGCTTCCAAGAGATATTTTCTTATAATTAAAATAACACTCAGACCTGCCTCTTTCTCCTTTCTCTCCCCCGAACTTTTAAATCCCTTCCAAAGCAGAGACCCAAAACTGATTGCCTGGCACATAATCAGTAGGAGAAACCTGAAGAGATCAGGCATTTAAATAGTTGATAAATGAAAACATTACCATATGAAAGACCCTCAGTCTTCCCGAAAGAGCTCTAAAAACCAAATGAGACACCTGTTCAGATTAAAAATTAAAAAAAAAAAAAAGACAACAGCCTCATATGGATTCAAAAAGTTTTTTGCTATAAAATCCTTCTTTTGCAAATCTCAATGTTGGACTCATCTCATGCTTACCTTATTTGGTCCTGAAGGTCTCCTGCCATGGACCCTTCCCAAGCAATTTCTCACAGGGCTTCTCTATTCTCACTACTAGAGAACTCCCTGCTGCCCTGGAATCCCATCATTTCCCGTGCAGCCACAGTGAAGGGCAGGAATCTGCTGGCCCACACACGGGCTATGCTGCACATCCCCAGGGTCACCTGTGCATCCAGAGGCTTCTGCCCCTCTGCACCCTGTCCACTCACCCAGCAGGCAAAAAACAGGCTTGGAAGTGTGGCCCCCTACTTCTCCACACCCTGGCTATAATCAGCCTTTTGCTTCACACATGTTCCTAATTAGCTCTACTTGTACCCACGAGGCAGCAATTTGATACATCTTTTATTTCAGTTTTCCAAGGAAAGTGCAGATTTTGTTTTCCAAACAGGACCTACTCAAAGGACCCTGCAGATGTAGCAGTGTGGGATGGTCAGGCTGCTGAAGGCCTAGCCTGGCTGTGCCACGTGCTTATGCTTTCACTTGCTCCCTGCCTTTCCTTTTGGTGGCTCCTTCAAAGCTGCTCTCAGACTATTTGGCAAGACAACAGCACTGACACCTTCACAATACAATTGACCTAAATCCCAGGAGCAAGAGACCTAAAATGTGAGGGAAGAGGATGAAAACCATGTCCTACAGGAGAGGAGAGAGCTGGAGCCAGGGTAGCACAAGCAAGACCTCCCGAGAAGATGCTCTTCCTTTTCAGAGAGAATGGAAGGACATGAACTTCGCAGCAACAGACAAACAGAAGAGCAGTGAATGAATATCTTAATCTAAAAATAAGTTCCAAGAGAGACCTCAAGATTCATCTCCCTGCCAGCCCCTGCTCCCCACAGTCTGGCAGCCCAGCTGGATCTCATGCACAGCCCCGTGGAGCTGGCAAGAAAATTGCTCCGGATGGCACCGCACAGAGAAGAGGCTTTCTGGTCTGGAGTCTGGACAGAAAAGCTGGGGAAAACTCAGTTCTTGCAGCACATTTTGCTTTAATTTGTGGTGCAATATTTTCTTAATTTCAGAGAAGAGTTGCAGAAATACGTTCTGAGAAGCTAAACAAGAGGACGTCCTTTCCTTTCAGATTATTCCTCAACTATAAAGTTCCATAACTTTTCCAGAGATAAGCATCTGTTTTTTGCTATAGAAATCGATACAGAAATTGTTCAGAAATGTCTCATGCAAAACACCCAGAGGCTTGACTCATCCTTTACCAATTCACTGACCCATCACCATGCTTTTCTTTTCTCTGCCACAGCCATTCACCATGATTGCATCTTTACTGCATCACAGGAGTGTTTCAGACCTGGCTGGGATGCACTGCAGTGGCACCCCACAGACTTCAAACCCAGACCAGAAATCTTCAGCTGTTGTTCACTTAACACGGTGAGGCAAGGCCAGAACATGAGGTCTGTGAGGAGCCTTGAGCAGCTCACATTTTCTGGGCTGGGCACAACCCAGAACTGCCACCACTGTGCTGCTTTTCCACCCTGCCACGGGTCCACCACCGGACATGGCACAGCCCTGTCCCAGGAACCTGACAGCAGCAGTGTGAGCACCAAGTCCATTCAGCAGAGCAGGAGAAAACCTGCTCATGTTAAATGAAAGGCTGAGATAAAGGATTAGCTGGAGGAAGGGAGAAAAATGTTCTTTTGGAGGATTATTTGTAGCAACTACTTTGCCTAGAGGTGTCATAACTCAGAAAAGAGCAATATCACTTTTGGCAAGCTTAAGTTTGGCAGGTAAGAATGCAAATAAGAGCACTCTATATCACTGATCTGGGCTCTGCTGTAAAACAAAAAATACCATCCACCATTTTTAGCATCCAAGATTGCTGGCAGATGGTTCTTGCTCGAGGGCTGTAACTGAGCTGCTCAAACAAGTGCAGTTTGCAGTTTGCTGCCTGGAGCTGAACACTGGGGGAGACCCATGGTCAGCCTGGCACCAGCAGCAGGGAGAGAGGACATCTGGTGCAGCACCTCCACTGAACCCCAGGAACCTCCTGTTCACTGCATGTACATCTCACAAGGCAGAGACAAGAAGGATGGATTGCTGCAGGAGCAATTTAACTCACAAATAACACGCCACCTGTATGTAGATACCTCTGGGCTCCCTACTGCTGCTGGAGCAGCAGTATTGAAGGTCAATGCACTCCATTTTCCCTTCATGAGTTACATATTCTCACATCTAAATAATGAATTTTAAGGGAAAACAGGTTTGCAGTTTTGGGTACAGTGCCAGTCCGTAGAAGACGCAGGTGGTGTTTGGCACTCTGACAGGAGAAGGCTCTCAGGGGCTGTGTGCTGTGTCACCACGTGGTCATATTTCCTCTCCAGGTCCATCAAATGAGATAACTAAGACACTGGCAGGGGAGCTGACAGTGAGCAAACAAGGAGTAAAACACTCACATCTTTCACATCTCTTTGCTCTCTCTCCGAGACCAAAGGTGATGCTGAACACGAAGCAACAGCTGTTCCAGGGCCATCCTCAGATCCACAGGGCTGCTCCATAAATCCTTCCTGCTGTACCCTACTCTTCCCTAAAGCCAGTCCCGTTCTGGCATGTGCATGGGCATTTACAATTTCAGGTCCAATTTTGGGCAATTTTTCTTTCTGAGCACTCTCCTTCTATCTGGAACAGGGCATGTACTGAGGTCAGTCACCAGTGCTCCTTGGACCTGCCTGCTGCCCAACAGGAGTATCCCCAGGAAGAAATGATTTGACTTTAAATCTGAGCTGCTTCATCCTTTAAAATGTTCATCACTCGGCATTTTTTGGATTTCTTTGCAGCTTGCTTTTAAAGTTTGCTTCTTAAGACCACTTAAGGTCAGCCTTACTGATGCTTCTGTTGTCAGTCCTGCAAAATGCTTAATTGGCAGAAGCTGGAAGCAGGAGCAGTCCCAGTGCAGCTGGCAGTGGAAACTGGACCTGCCAGGAACCAGGCTAATTGAGCCTCTCAGGCTCAAAACCCCACACTGGTTTATCACCAAGCTAAGTCACATTTCCTGGGGTGAGGGTGTGCAGTGGTAACCACCACCTCTGCCATACCCAGGCACTTCCCCTGTCACCCCAAAGCTGACAGGGATGGTGGGTGGAAGGAAAGGAAGCATTGGGTGTGTCCTGTCTCCTAAGGCAGGGGAGGGACAGCACATTCCTGGCTCTGCTCTCCCAGCTCCCAGCACACGCCCTCTGACCTGGACACAAACCACGTCCTTCCCAGTCATGCTGCTTTTGGTATTTGCTGACTGCACTATACAACAGTAAAAGAGAATTATATAGGGGACATCTCCTGCTGTCAGCTTTATTTAGAGCCCAAAAGTCCATTTCCTTTCTCTCCAATTTAACTTTGCATTTCCAATTGCTACCGGCAGTCATTTCAATGTGGCACGGACATCACTGTATTGGAAAATAATTACAATGACAGATTTTGTTTTGCTGTGTGAGACCTTCCACTACTGAATCTAATTACTGCTGATACTTTACGAGCTCCTCCAGCATGAGATAATTGCTGCTTTCTCTTTTTTATGAGCAAGAAATAATCAGTTGTCTTTTAAGGTGAGAAATATAAACAGCAATTAAATACCATGGTTCTCCATGCACTCTCATCAGCTGGCACCTCTCAGAAAGACAACACAGAAAAAGGTTAGGCTTCATTTATTGTTTGTCCCAAATATATTGTTTGAGAAGGAGGGAATAGGAGTGTTCCTAAATGATCAATAGTTTTCTCCAGCTTAGGAAATGGGTATTTTATTATGGAGAAGCAGGAGCAGCTCACCAGCAAAGCAGTTTGCTCACAACTCACACTGCCCAGCTTCATCACCCAGCCCTCTGCAGGATCTGGCCACAAGAAAAGGTGCAGAGACAGCAACAGGCTAGAGCATCTGAAGGCACAAAATCACACTTAACTCTACCAAAACCTGCTGCTTTGGTCAGCTTTCACTTCTTCCAGTGTTTCTAAAAATTTATATTAAATGTATGGATTGTGTAAACATCCTGCTGCCCATCAGCATGGGACCCTTGGCTACGGCATCACATGGGAAGAAGATGGAGCAGAAGGAAACGACCCCATCCCTGCAAGTGCCCAGGGCCAGGCTGGATGGGGCTTTGTACTCCTCTGGTCTCGTGGAAGGTGTCCCTGCCCATGGCAAAGTGATGGAACTTAATGAGGTTTAAATTCCTTCCAAACCAAAATGTATCCTGTTTGAACACTTAGGTTTCTCTACGACTCACAACAGCTTATTTTCTGTCGGGTTTTCTTTTCCCCTGCTTCTTTACCTGAACAAAGTGTCTGCCTTTGAATAATTCATTGATGAGGTTTGTACCACTTTGTTCACATAATCACAGTGGGGAGCAGTGTTTTTCATTAAATACTTCTTTGCCAGCTCCTCTCTGTGATGAAGTCTTGCTCTGCTTGCTCCCTTGTCAAAAATCTGCCAGGCAGTGAAGAGCAGCACACCTCAGGGGCTGATAAAATGAGGGGTTGGGAGATGCTGGGGCAGCATCCCTCACGTGCCTCGGGAAGCGTCTGCGTTGGAGATGAAGTGTTGTGATCCTGCAGTGTCACAGGAGGAGGGTGCCTCCAGTGCTCCAGATCTCCCTGTTGCTCTCCACAAGATCGTGACAGAGGTGACCAGCTCGGGTTTAGGTAAATAACCTTGACCTATTGTAATTAAGGCAGGTGAATCCTGCCACAATTTGCTGAACCAAGGAGGGAAAGAAGGTGTTCTTCTTATGAGTGAATTTAGATTATAAATAACCCTCCTGCTTCTGCTGCAGATACCTCATGCCAGGTAATACCCAAATGCTTAGATGCCTAATTTATAAGCAGGGAATAGACCATCTTCCTCTTGCAAAACATTAGGATGAATTAGTCATATATATTCACATCACATTGAGAAAGCAGTGGTGGAAAGCATCACGAACAGCAAGCTGGAATGAATGACTAAGATCTCTATTAGCATGTTAACATTTATTTAAAATACATAGTTGACAAACCTGATGGCCATTGAAAATTGCTAATAATGAATATAAGGGAGACATGAACAGACTCTTAGTAATAAGAAATTAACTGTTACTGTTGCCTTGATTTTTTTAACCCTTTCATAATGTGGAAAAAAAAAATCACTAACACTTCAGACTGATCAGTGGTTGGCCAAAGAGTTTCACGTTTAATTTATTATAGCAAGACATCAAAATGTTAAATATGTGCCTTCACTTTTCATGCTGCCTTCCTCACAAACATCAAAATGGATGGATTTTGATCAAGCAAGGAAATCGAGCTCTTTACTCAGCAGCAAGAGGGGAGAGAAATTTACCATTTCCCATTCTAACTCCTGAAACTTCTTATCATTGTCACTTCTTTAATGTGGAGTAATTTGAGTTTCTCTTTTTAGCTTTAAAGACAGATGGAAAGGAGATTTCAATTTGGATTCCTTGCAGGAGGGTTGGATTGGGAAGTACTTACAACTGCTTGGAAAAAGCAAACCTTCCTCCCTGGCTTGGCCCTCAGTGTATTACCTTACTGCCCACCAGCAAAGAGGAAAGCTACTTTTTATTCATCGTGGCACAAAAGAACAATATGGTTGAAGGTGAAAATGGGAGAAGGGATTGAGTATCCTGAGGCAATAAATAGCACTGGTACAGCCCAATTACACAATTAAGTGGTGTGGAAGCACAGGAAAATAATTTCAAAGGAACTAAAGCTCTATAAACACTTCTCTCAGCCTGGTAAGACAACAAATGAGTGTTGCACCTCTCTGCAGGAATGTTTCAGCTCAGATTATATAGGTATTCATAAATGAACCTCAATATGCTTCTTGATAAGTGTCAGTGTCTATAACAGTCCTGTATCATCACCGTACATGATGGATTTTTGAGGACTCAGGGCTACTTTGCACATATAAACCAGGTCATTATGCCTCGGTTTTGGTGCCTACACGATTCCTCTGCAGTCTTTCAAACACACAGCCCTCCAGTTTCTAATACAGCAGCTTCACACATGAGCAACTGTATTTGGAAAGCAGGATGCCTTCCAAGGTGGGAGCTGGATTTAAAGGCAATAACAGTTCATGCATTCAAAATCCCACCTGAGAGACCCAGGGGCCCTGTTGTCTGCAGAGCAGGAGGACACAGCACTGCTGAAGAGGATGAGGACCTTTCAGATTTATGTGCTCTGTTAAGACAACTTTTGCACCACTCACTGTGAGCCCGTGAAACCTGAGGTGCAGGAAGGAGCACTCACCCGTTTGGTGTAGTCCATGGCCTTCAGGATGGAGAGGTTCAGCATCTCCAGGGAGGCCAAAACATCTTCATAGTCCCCCATATGGTCAACAAAATAGTCTGGGAGAACCAAGAGAAGCATGATGGGAACATGTTAATGCAACTTGGCACAGCAAGATCTATTATTGGTGGTGACATAACCTGAGAGGCTCTGGTCTCGTGGATATTTATACTCTATATCCTCAGCCAAAACCACAGTTTGTCCTGCAGGCATGGGAAGTAGTGTGATTCCCATGAAGTATGGAACCATTGCAAAAAGGAGATGTAGGACCCTGTAGCTCCCATTGAAAATAACTTGTCAGGTTCTTTATTTCTCTGCCTTCTTCTGCATTAGATTGTGTATGGTCTCTCTCCCTCCTACTGCTGGCATGGAGGAATAAGTCACAAAAGAAATCCCCTTTCCATTCTCTTGATATTCTTTGTCACTCAAGGCATCCAAATACTTTCCAATTCACCCCAGTTTATATGAACTGCAACTGGCCTTACATCTTCCCTTACATTCCTATCACATTTACACCTCAGCCCACAACCACGGGTTGAACAAGCTTTTGAGAGTAAAATATGCCTTAAAATGAAGAGAACAGAGCTGCAAGCTGGGCCCAAAATCAGAGAGAGGGAGCCCCATTTTCTCTGTGCCACCCCTGTCCTTTCCCTGTTTCTGGTGATTGACACAGAGTACAGCAAAAAGCTGCTCTTAAAAGCCACTGGTGCTGTTGCTCAGCACTAGGACATGGAGTTTCCCACTGAGGTGACATCTCTGTGAAGTGCAGCAAGACATAAACTTCAGGAACCAATCCCACTAATTAGGTTTTCTTGGCTTAATTAGAAGTGCCTATAGCTATTTACAGTCTGAGAACATATCCAAAGGGAAGAAGATTTTGGCAGGAACCGGAATGTCACAGCATGACTGACAGCAGCTGTTCCACTATAAGTAAACAGCTTACTCTCATTGCAGTGTGTTTGCTTTTTTTTCCTTCCTACTTGGGAAAGAAAAATTGAGCAGATCTGATAGGTAAAGACTTGTGCTAAGTCCTGAAATAAAAAGCTGGACCCATCCATTTTGGGAGAAATGAGCTGCTGAGGGCACAGCACAGCCCTTGAGACTGACCAAAGAGCTCGTGGGAGGAGAACAGAGTTGACTTTAACTAAGTATTCAGCTCTGCTGGTTTAGTCTTTTTTATTCATGTGAAGCTGCAGGGCTCAAGAAATAACTTTTAGGATCCTCTCGACATTTTGTAACACACAACCCATTTTAAGAGAGGCACCACATCTCTCATTTAGACAAACTGAGGGTTTATGTTTAATGCTTAGAAGAGAAGCCAGCAAATAAATCACAGGCAAAGGAGGTGTTCAGATGTGCTATCTAGGCAGGAGCTTGTGCTGATCGATCCTTTCTCTGGCTTCCCCCAGCTTTCCCCAGGAGGAGACGGGTTTATCTCCCTTCTCTCCTGGAAGCTTCACCCCTGGGAGAGGCAGAGATGGGATCACACTAGGTGACAGCCAAGCAATTTCCTGATCTTATCAGAGTGATGGGGAAAGCTGTGTGGGGTCAAACAATGCCACTGTTACCCCTGGCAGAAGTTGATGGTACAAACTGCAGGGGTTTCATTTCTTGGGTCAGCTGGCAAGGAGACCTAATGCAGTAAGAAAGGAGGGGTGGGAACGAGCCCATCATATCCACAGTACACCAAAAGGATTTTGTGGAAGCCTTCATTTCTTGCAGTGTGTTTGCTTGACAGGCAGGACAGGCAGGAATAACCAGGTGGCAGTGCTGAAATGTTGCTGCTTTTGCTGCCAGCTTGGATGCTCAAAATAATGTGGGCAGGGGTTGAGTACACCAGGAGGAGAGAAACCCAGGACAATGTCCTGGAACAGGCACACCCAATACTGAGAAGTCTTTAAGGTATCAGGAATAAAGAGTAACTGCCTGGTTACAGGCACTCAGTAACCCCATCTCTGTCTGTACCCACTCCCAGCCAGACCTGTAAAGGCTGGAATTAGTGGCAAAGTGATGAGGGTACGTGGTGAAGATTTGCTGAAGTGGCTTTACATGTTCTTCTGCATCCTGGCACAGGAGGGGAGGAGAAGAGATGGATGAGCTCTCTGCAAGGCCACACACTTCTCTTTCCATCTCCTCCCAAAAAGCTGGGTGCAGGAAACATTTCCCAATATGAAGCATCCATAGAAAAATACACCTGAGTGAGCAAAAGCAAAGCCCTTCAGAATCCCAGCAGGAAACATTCCCTTTCTGGTCAAGGTGTGGGACAAAATATTATCACAGATTTTCTGTTCAGCCTTTAATTTTGGCAAGCTGTGGGAGGTACAGGTTTCCCTCAGGCAGCCTGCTGGGAAACACGGAGCCTGGCCTAGGGAGAAACATGTTACAGGTATTGCAGAGGGATGTGGATTTATTGAACTTCAGAGCGAAGCTGGAAGCCACGACATCTCCAGAAATTAAACTCCAGCTTGTTATTGAACGGGATCCATGTGCTTTGCTTCGCTCTGACCCCATTTGTGCTGCAAGAAAATGAAAAAAGTTCTGCCCATTTTCCTGTGGAATAAGGAGCAGAGCAGCAGCAGGGCTCAGATGCCCCAGCCCCACAGTCTGTACTGGTTTCATGCAACCCTTGAAGCCCTCATGCACACAATGATTGATTTTGCCCAAAAGGAGGGACTGCACTCACCACACAGCTCCTTGGTGTCCACATTGCTGGAAGAGGGGAGAACGAGGCAGGGGAGGAAGCAGGAGAAAGAAAGACAAAGAAAGAAAGACAATTGTAATGTAAAGGACAGGTGAAGGCTGCAGTTAGAATTCCCACAGACTTAACTCCAGATGCCCTTGTGCAACATCACCCACCCCCTCAGCATCCCCCAGCCAGCAGTGGGGACAGCCTGTGGAGAAGAGAAGAGTTGGTGTCACTCAGGGCATCTTCAGCATCTGTGTAGCTGGAACAGGTTCACAAGATATTTTGGATATTCCCTGAGAGGGAAATGGGTACTTCTACATCCCCCTTGACAGGGGATCTTTGCCCGAGGCGGACCCAGCACACCTGGCACATCAACTCTGACTGACTTCCAAACATCCAGCCTGGAAACACCCCGGTGAGACACTTGATATGCATGGAAATATGTTTGTTCCCATTTACTCAGAATAAAAATTTGCAAAACATACTTTTCTCAATGGACCAATTCTCCTAATTCTGCCCTTATGAAGCAGCTCTTGCCCGGGACTCCCTCCAGACAAAATTGCACAATTACTTCTTAACACATGAACATTTAGTTTATGTAACAACATCTCAACATCTCAACAGACAACCTGCTTGGGAAATAAAGATTGCTGCTAATCTCTTTGTGCCTCCTATTCCCACACAATCATTAGTGCCATTCAAGGACTGGAACGATCCCTTAATAGCATTATATTCTATCTATCCATTTATAGCCTGGAAAGTTATTTCTTCATCTAAACTCACTCCTGCTCTGTCTAACCTGCTAGCATAAGTGGATTAGGGCTTTCACTGACAGCCTTCTCCTGCAGCCCTGCCCTGATGCCCAGATCAAGGCAAACACAAATGTCTCCAGCCCATGAGGTGCTGCCTGACCTCACCTGCAGTGAGCTGCCCACCGTGTCTCCTGCTGAAGAAGCCCGTGGTGCTGAATCACTCCCCCTTTTGGGTACTGGTGCCTGTCCTGGCGGAGTGAAGTCCCCTCTTGTCCCCAACGAACCCCTGCGGTGCAGGACACACCTGCAGGGGTGAGCCTCTGCAAAATGAGCTTTTGCACTACTTTATCTTCCCTCTCTTGGAGACTTATCCTCCTCAAACCCTGGAATTACCTCCCTGAATCCTACAGAACCCCCTGGGGATGCTGTGGGCCCAGCTTCCTCGACTAGCTGTTCTCATGGCCAAACCCACTGAGCACACAAAGCCCAGGGTGACAGAGCCACCCCTGCTCCCAGGAGCTCTGGCAATGCACAGCACTTTGGCAGCCAGTGACCACCAACACGGAGCCTCAGCAGTGCAGCAGCAGAGAAACTCAGGGGAGACCCCAGCAGATGCATTTCCAAGCCTGGCACAGCCCCGTGCCAGCCCCAGGACCCTGGCTGGCTGTTCACCAAAGCTCTCTCCAGCACACAGCCTGGGAAGTCAAATGCTGCTTGCAGGCACAACAAGAGTAGTTTTGACATCAGCATCACCCACCAAGTGTTTCAATAATATTTTTCAGAAGACAGTTATTGTTTTTTAACACCTATTTATGTGGTTATGGGTTTGCAGCTGAGGGCATGTTACTGAGAAAAAAAAATCTATTGTTGTATTCCATGTGATTCTGCATTGAAATAATCTATCTGCTGCTGCCAAAATTGCTCTTTTATTTCCTTACATCTTGCCCGCTGTATGATTTAACTTAATTGTTCTTCAATGTTAACTCGGCTGAGAAGCTGCTTTTAATTTTAAGTCATCTTGCCTTCAGAATAAACCTAATGAAAGAAATTACTGAAGCCACCAGCTGACTTAATAAAAAAAAAAAAATTATGATGTTCAGATGAAAAACTGTAAGGAGAAATCAATGGGTACTTGGGCAGGCTGTTTCCATCCCCCATGAGTTTGCCTGCTGGAAACATCACTGACACAGAGCCACGTCCCCACCACTCTCACAGGGGGAGTCTGGCCCAGCTTGGGAGCTGCACTGCAAAAGCCATGGACAATACCCAGCTACAAAACAATTCACAAGCTGATCTGGTGGTTTAACATTTCAGTAACCAAGCACCACCATGGGTTATGCCAGTAGGCATTTTCATTATGCAAATATTCAGGATCTGGGGTTCAGGCCTGGTGAAATGGGAGGTGGCAGCTCCTGATTTGTCATCCCTCACCCTTCATCCCAGAGCTTCCCTTCAGAGGATGTGTTTGGAGCAGTCACATATCACCCTTCAGCACAAAAACGTTTAGGTGAGCATTAGTTACCAATTATTTTTTCAGATGCCAAACATTTAACACTTTTGTACACAACAATAAGCTAAAAAGAAAAATCACAACTTGTTCTCATGTTTTCAGGAAAAAAAAATTTAAAAGTCATTTGAGTGCCAGAACACTTGGCTGTGAATCAACTTTCGATTTTTATTACATTAATAATGTGACTAATTCAAGAGCTTATTGAAGCCATAACCAAACTAACTAAGCAGAATATAACGAAGTTCAAGTAGAAATGAAAGAATAATTAAAGATTTCTGTGTCATACAATCTTTTTTTTTTTTCTGCATAGTAGAGACCACATCTATCTGATCTCATTCCAAAACAGAAGTCTTTCTTTCAAAGGGGAAAAAATATCAAGAAAATCCAAGTCTTTTTGAAAATCCAGGCCTTTCCTCTGTTTTCCAGCCAATGAGGCTGTCGCATGGAGCAGCACAACCTTTTATCCCCAGTCTTGCTGGTGGTGTGCGCCCTTTGAGGTTACTTTCCAAGGCAAAGATACACTGTGGAGATCCTCCATTTGCCATTTGGGACCTAACTGCTCCAACAGAAGCAGGGGGCAAACACAAGAGCTCAGATTCCAACCCAGATCACCTTCTGAACAGGCAGAGCCCAAGCCACGAACTACTTTGGGCACAAAAAAGGACTGTTTGTGGCTCACCACTCCTCACCATTTAAAGACACTGGGATCATTGCACCAGATAAACATATTTGCAATAAGGAAATAATTATTTCTCCTGGTTCACATTCAACTATTTCAGAGTTAAAAAAAAGACCTCTAAGCATGGGAAGTCACATCTCTCTTGCTGTCTCCCTGATTGCAGATTTTCCATGGACAGGCTTTTATCAGAGGTGTCCTGCTCTGGCTCTGATGCTTTTACACCAGTTTATAGCCTTTTTCTGTTTTTGCAGGCACCTTTCTTGAAACCTGCTGCCATCTTTGAGACTTTATCCCAGGAAGAGGGCACCATCAGACAGAAGACCCATCAGGGTCTCCAACATCAGGGTGCCCAGGGATTATGGCCTCAAGCTGAACATCCCAGCAGCCAGACCTCTGGGTGGGTGACAGTGCCATACAACCTCCAGGTCCTGGATCAGAACCTCCAGCTCACTGATCCAGATCAACCCAACACTTTCTTAGAAGCAAATCAATGTTTTGGAGCAGGAAAAAACAAAACAAACAAACAAACAAACAAAAAAAAAACCAACAAAAAAACCAACCCAATATTTCTGGAAATTCCCCATGATGATTATTAGCTCTTAATAAGCAAGTCCAGTGGAGCACAGCATGCACTGGAGGGGTTACCCAGAGAACAGCCCAGGTCTCAGCATGGCAAAGCCAGGGGTGCCCTGCTCCACTGCTGCTGCTGACCTGCAGAGGTTCCTTCCAACAAACACGGCCAGGAGTCTGCAATCCAGCCTCTCTCCCTCTCTTTCCCAGTAGTTCCCTGCCTCCCTAAGGCAAGGCTGATGGCCTCTCTCTTGCTGTCATTAATGTATTTTTCCAGACTACAGCTAAAGACAGGAGAGGAAAAGTTATCTCAAAATGAAAAAAAGATAATATGGAGAAGCAGAGCATGAAATTCCCTTCCTGGGTTTCAGCTCAGCCAAAGGAAAGGTGTCCCAGGCACTCCCAAGGGGCAGTACAATCAAAAATATAATGGGAATTCAGAAGTTGCAAATACATCAAAGTCTCATATTCACGTTTCTCATGCAAATATCTGCCTGGATGTGCTGCTCAAATGCTGCTCAGTGCCCGATCAGCTTCAGCTGAAGATAATAACCCTTTTCCTTGGGCAGATGAAAGGTTTGCATCAGCAGCCACATGGCTTAGTCATTTCACCAGCACAGAAAATGGAGGGTTTTTTCCCTGAAATCACGTTCTACTTTTATTTCCATCTTTTATTCACAGCTTTGGGTTTGCTACAAGGCTTCAAACGAGCACGGAAACAAATTATCCTCTAGCATTAGCCACCTGCAGAACTCATTTTCATTTAGGAAAGACTAAAAAACAACAAGTGCAGCTGGAAAGTATTATTATATCTGATGATAAGGCTTCTAGTCCCATCAGCAACAGCGCTGTGTTATCTCAACACCTCAGAAGTGGCAAATATGCATCCAGATGCCTACTAAGGGGTCACAGATGGTCACTTCTGATCATTAGTTTCTGAACTCAAAGAACATTTTTTACACAAACCCCAGAGTGAGAGAAATTATTCCAGGCAGAGGGAGAGAAATACCAAATAATGAATGCCAGTCAGGCGCTGAATAATTTTCAAGAATAATAAACTTTCCAAGCCCATTACTGTATTTTCTGGTGAATCCTGGTAAATCCTTCCCAAGACCTACCCAAGTACCTTCCCTTTACCCACCTGCTTGCTTAAGAAAAAAACCCAAACCACTCTTATGGTATGACTTAAAAAAGGACTTCCAAAATCTGGTGTGCCAAGGCTGTCCACAACCAGAAGGGCACCCAGCCACCTGCAGCTTCAAATGACACAGGCAGAGAAGGATTCAGAAGATGTATCAGCTTTGGCTTTAATTTCTTTAGCTGTGGCAAATTGGCAATCTGGTGCCCACTTGGCTTTACTTTAAGGGATGGTCTTCATCTGCTGCCAAGTGTCCCTGTTTCTTGCATGACATAAATTTGTGACACAAATTTGTGGTGTGCTTCACAGGGATAATTCTAAGGTGCACATACCAGTGCAGGCACATTGCCCTGATCCCTATTCAGTACAACAAAGAGAGTGAGCAGTGAGCCTGAAAGAACCCAGCAGGTATTTGCTTTTTCCAGTGGAGCAGAAAAAGCCATGAGGCATGAGCTGCCACAGGGTTCATAGTTTTCCCTAGACAAAGGTTTCTCCCAAAATCGGTACTATATGCAAGAGAAAAAGTTTTGCAGAGTGCACATGGATCACCCCCTAACTGAGACACTAAAGCACAATGATTTAGGATAAAACACCTATGGAGAGCAACTCCCATGGGGGCTCCTGAAGGGGAGAAAATTGCTGCCTTCTCCAAAGCAAAACTCATAACTTTGTCCTTCCCTTGGCATGTGCTCCATCTCTGAGCACCTGGTGAGCACAGTAAGGGCCTCTCAAAACCCAGCAGCAAAACATGATTTTTTCTCCAAAGCCTTGGTAACACATAGAGCAAAATAAATAGGGACAAATAATTGCCCAGAAACCGAGAGAAGCACGAGGAGGATTTTGTATGAAGTTTTCATATATGAAGTTTGTATTAAATTCTCATCACCTGTGGTGCAGGACTGGGGTTTATAACACATTCCATGTACTTTGAGAGATGGTCTCTTTCCTCCTCCTTGCCCTTGCTACCAACAGGATTTTCACTCACCAGTTGGAAGGCTGAAGTCATCCCCCAAGGATATTCTGCTCACCTAAACCTGGGGTTTGACTTCTTCCTGCTCCTTGCACATCTTTCCTTGGCATTCAGGCACATGATGACCGAGACGGGGGCAGTTCTGCTTCTTTCCACACCACCTGACAGGTGAGGTTCTCTGCTCAGGAGGAGACGGAAGGCGAGCAGGGCTGCACAGCACACCTGGATTCAGGCCCACTGGATAGTCACGTTTCAGTATTTAATATGCTTTCATAGTAATATTTTCACACGGTTTTCTCTGCAGCTCCTGGCCTTTTTAAACCACATGAGTTCTCATTAGCTCAGATGCTACCCAGGTCCAGTTTCCACACACACCCACCTTCACTGGAAATGCTGCTGCCCAAAGCTGTGAACTCTGCACCGTGTGCTTTCCTCGGGAGCATCAGGGCAGCAGAGTCCTCATTAAAAGTCAGTAGTCTGGAAAACACTGATTTTTCAAGGTAAACTGAACTGACCGTCTATACAAACAAGCCCAGCAGATCTGGTAGGCTCAGAATAAGACACATTCCTTTATTCCTCCTGCTTCAAGGCTGTTCCCTCCCTGTAGAACACGACCCTGTGAAGCTGCTGCCGTCACACAGGGAGTCCACTCAGGACTTGTTCTGCCTATAGAAGCACAGAGAGAAACCAGAAGGTCTCAATTCCCTGCAGGCTGGGCTCCCCCTGCCCAAGCCAGACAAAAAGCATCTCAGATAGTCACCTCTGTGGTTTCAGCACCACCAAAGGTGCTCTTTTAGGTGACCTTCTGCTGTGATGGGGAAGATCAGCACAAGACCTTTACTCTCTCCTCCTCCTTGACGTGGAAGCCCCGTGGCAGGTCCCTGAGTGGGTCTGGTGGCTCTCCCAGGGACAGCCACACCGTCAGCAAAGTGCCTCAGCACCCTACAGCCTCTGCCCAGCCCAGCCTGCAGGGTTCACTGGCACAGCTGTCCACTGGCACCCTTCCCACCATGCCAGAGCCTGAGCTGAGCTCCGAGCAGCTTTCAGACACCCACAGTAAGGTGCCTGTGTTACAAATCCTATGCCAGATCTGATTGCAAAAGAAAAGCAGAGAGGGAAAAACAGGGTGGTTGCCACAGAGCACTGACTCCTAATTGATACGTCATGAGGCTGAACACCCCCAGATGGGTGGCACACATCCAAAAATGCCTGGACTTGCTCCAGAAAGCCTGTGATACTGGAGAGCAGATGCCCTGCAAAAGGCAGTTGCCATAGCACTCCACACGAGCAGTAATTAGGGATGTGATGGGAAGATGTCTCTTCTCTGGCCGTGACCTGCAATACAGTTGCATTCATCTTGTAGCAGTAATAAACAGTATAAAAATGACAAGAGGAGGGTATTGACATTGGCAATTGACAGTCCCTAAAGTCCCAAACCATCCAAGTGCAGCTGTGGATGCAGCAGCTGAAGGGGCCTCTGCCCACTGTGACCTCAGCTGTCTGAGCGTGCTGCTGATAACACCAAGCTTGTGACTTTGATCCCCAAAGGGACCATCCACGTGGGAGTTGGACTCAATAATCTTTGTGGATCCCTCCCAGTGCAGACTATCCTGTGAAATCTCAGGTGCTGGTCTTCTTCCACCCCTGCCTCTCCCGGCAGAGCCCCTTACCTCCACCACACTTTTACACTCATCACAGTCTTCAAGGAAAGGGTTTTGGTGTGGGTTTCCCTGGCTTTGAAAAATGGGGAAACTCTTCTGCAATGACAGCTCATACTCTCTCAGAGGCTCCCAGGAGCGACCCTGCTAGCCCCCATGGACCATGGACCATGTCCCTGCTGCCCTCCCCATGGGGGGTGCACGGGCTGTGAGGAGCAGGGAACCCCAGGGCCCTGCATACATGGGGCTTGGTTTGCCTGTGGTGTGCCAGCAGGAGCACTCCTGTTTTTGCTCATGTACAACCAGCATGGCCGCTTTGTCAGGGGGAGGATGAAACACTGCTTTGTGCAGTACAACTAATTTCATTTCCTTTCAGGGACTCAGTATTTACCATAAAGTTGAAGACCATCACAACGTAACACATTGTTTGCTAGTTTCCCATTCTCAAAGACTGCTGCTGTATTTTAAGGCTGGTCCAGCTCCTCACTCCCTTGGCATACCGATGCATTCTGCAGCCACAGACACTTGTGAAACACTGGTCATAGCTAAGTCAAGCCTCCACATAGCCAAATTTCCTTTGTACAACCACAGGTAGGTGTCAGAAATAGCACAGTGAAGACCCCAGTTGCCTCTAGACCATCCTCAGAAAGTCCCAAGCTTCAAATCATCCCTGACACAGACCAGATGCTTTCTTTCATCAGTAGTTTCAAGACAACCAAAACAACATTTTTTATGTGGTGAAGTGTTTGACAGAACAAAACACCCAGCTCTAATTACCAAGGGCAGCAGGAAAAGTGACTGAATAAGGATAAAAATGAAACAATGGTCTGGATGCTGTTGAAAAACACGCTCAAAGCTCTCACTAGCTAAAAGAGAAATAAATGTCACTTTAAAAAGAGGCAGTGGCAATAAACTGGCGCCTGTGAAGTACCAGCCATTTGTTAGTCTGTTCATCAGCACTGCAGTGTGGCAGTGCAGGCTGCCAGCCAGTGCCACACCCTCCTGCTTTGGCACACAGCTCCAGAACCAGAGCTCGGTACCGCAGCGAGCCAGGCTCAGCATCCTGCCAGCCAGGCTCTGCCCTTCCTGCCCCAGGCCTTCTAGAAACTAACATCCAAAACTCAGCAGAAAGGGGCAATTTTCCACAAAGGGCTGATCACGAACCCAAATCCCCAGATGCTGGGGAGTGCAGGAGAAGCCCAAGGCGGAGCAGCCCCACTGCTGCCCGTCACAAAGCCCCGCACTTGCTGCCCACGGCTGGGGCACCGCAGCGCTGGTCTTCTCCACTGAGGGCAGGCAGGGGTTTCCCCCCTGCCATATCCACTCGGGGCCACCCTGGGTCTGAATGTTGAGAGCAAAGATTGGTGGAGCTGTTTCTGCCCAAGGAAGAAAATTTTGGGTGATTAAGGCAATGTCCCCTTGGATCATTCCTTGTACCTTGTAAAACCATTTCATGGTTTATTTTCACAGTTGGCCAGAACCTCTAACCACTCACTCACAGAAGAAGGATCTCTTGAAAAGCTCACAAAAACTCTAAACAAGATGATAACACAGAAAACCTCCTGCTAACAGCACAGTTAATATCTTGAAAAATATATCAGTGCAGCACACTAATTTACTAAACTTAATCCAACAGTTTATAAGCACAGTCTCCACCTCAAGTAAAACAGACATTTAGTACAGTATGAAACATTTTCAAGTCTCTGCATGTGCCAAATGCCTAACAAATTACATTGAAACTTCTTTTTTTTTTTTAATGGAGGACTTTTTCTTAAAAAATATCACTCTGCCCACAAGTGCATCAAAGAAGAGAGAAGGTAGGTTTAATTGCAGCCTACAAGTATCTGCTAGGAGGGATGGCACTTCCAAATTTATTACATTGATGATTACTGTATTGATTATATTCTTCCCCTGGCAGTGCCAGGCAAAACTGGACATGTAGTCCTTGGAAGGATGGGCTGGACACGTCATGGTGAACACAGAGGCAGCACAGGAAAATTCTTTGCTCTCAGAGTCCCCACCAGCCCCACTTTAGAAGCAGAGCATGCCTTTCTGTGATATTATCATCACATTGCACTGAGATAGCTGATTATTTAATTTTGGCATCCTGGTCCCATGCAGCGTTTTCAGCCCGCATCCTGCAGCACAGCCTGCTTGTAAACCCAGCCCTTCACATCTCCCACGTGCATGTCAGGAGCAGTAAATACAGGAGTTCACAGCGCAGCAATTCTGCTGTCAGGCTTGTTCAAAGTGATCAGCCTCGAGACAGACTTTTAAATGCCAGCTGTTTGCGGTGCACTTGGACTGCTGTGAATGTAAACTCTTTTACAGGGATAGTTGCAGTGACTATTTTGATCTGGTGCAATATGGATTCCCTATTTGTGGAAAAATATAAAATAAGTAACAGGAAGGAAAAGAAACAGTTTCAGCTTGTGATGCTCATTCACAAAATCATGACACTGCCCTCCTGTTGTGGAGTGCTCAGTGAAGTGCTTTAAAACAAAAGTAACAGAAAGTTGTCCAGAAGGGCTCCCATCCACTGCTCAGCACCCCATGGAGTGCTCCTTCCAGCCTGGCCAGCTCAAAGACAGCAGCATGCACAGGCGTGTCAGAGCTCCACCAGCTTTGGGCAGGCTGCTGCACCCTGGACCCAGGGCCAGAGCCAGGCTGGACCCGAACAGTGGCCAGGCTGGACCCAAACAGTGGCCAGGCTGCCCCTCCAAATGTCACTGCAGGGGTCTTGGGGACACTCACAGAGCCAGGGCTGTGTGCCAGCACCCACCAGGGCAGGGACAAGAATGAGATGGGTTTGTGAATGCTGTGATGAACCACTTACAAGGGTGGAAAGGGTGTAAGTGATCGTAACACAGACTGGAAATTGCTGCCTGGGCTGCAGAGAGGTTCCATGCTGGAGTCTGCAGGGCAGAGCTGCCCAAAAAGAGCCATGTCCATCTGTCTGGCTGAGCTCCCTCACCCCCTGGGCTGGGTGCTGCTGTTCTGCCCCTCCCCGGCCTGGACCCCAAGGGATGCTGTGATTTTCCACCTTCACAGGGACAGGATAATGGCACAAATATCTCTGGCTTGCAGCAAAGCTACACTTCAGCTGGTTTTTCACACACCTCCCTTCACTTGTTGGCCCTCTCCTTTACATCAAAAGAAGTAATCTATCCATGTTTTTAAGCTGTCGTTATTTCTTTTAGCTCAGTTTTGAATGCAAACCACTAAAACAAATGAATACTCTTTTTGGAGGGAGGAGAGGCTCTCAGGTTTCTATGCACAAACTGTCAATAGTATGAAACAGTCAGAAATGGTCTTTTTTGATAAGTGAATATTTAACATTTTGCCTATTTCCACTTGATATGGAAGCCTGGGCTAATCAAATTTCTATTTGTAACCTCTGTAATACTGAACTGCAGAAGAGAAGGGATTGTTCAGAGCTCAGCTGAATGGATTGCTAATTGAAGGAAACTACAAGATATTGAGAGCATGAAGTAAAATTAAATCAGCCTTCTCCTCCTTTTAGATTTTTCATGTATCTTGTTTATTAAAGTTGCATGTAGGAGAGGAAGAAATTAGAGCAGCAAACATGCAGGTTTGGATGTGTAACACACAACTGTCAGGGAACAAGTAAAAGAATAGTAAAGCAAGAAATTCCTGGACCTTGTTGCTATATTTTTCCAAATATCTTTGTTTCTCATTAATACTTTTCTTCTGCCATTGAAAAATTATCTCAAAAACTTCCTCCCAAATCAAGTCCCAAGGCACACAGCTTGCTCTGCCCATCAAAGAGCAGCTGGACATGTCTGCTGCTTGATGCTAGTGCCTAATAACATTTACCTAGGGAAAAACCCTGATAAATTAGCAAGATTGGAGCTGCAAGTGAAGTCTAAAATCTCCTTGAATGGCTCAAACATGACTCAAACACAAGTGGCTGGTTAGAATTAAATATCATGGTCACTTTTTAACACAAGATCTCGGTATCTTTCCATTCCCTAGAATGGAAAACTGGTGATGCAGAATGGCCCTGTACAATCCAAAAATAAGGTGCTAAGCCCCCTTCCCAGCTGGAAATGTCTCTGATGTGATAGTTCCTCACTCTCTTTGCACAGATAAACCCTCCTCAGTCCCTGCACTCTGCAGTAAACACCAGCCTGCTGCTCCCAGAGCCAATCTGCCTCAGTACAAGACAGGCTCTCCCCAGGGACCCAGCAGAGAGCCTGCCTGGGAAAGCACCTGGGAAATAGGATTAGAAATAGAAAAATGCTCTCAAGTCTTAGTTCAAACAAGACTGTGCAGTTTTTCAGCTTTGTGCTTCTTGCAGTGACCTTCCCACTGGGCAATTTGTTTTTAAAGCCCCTCTTCTTTGGTGAGCCTGAGATGTTCTGTGTTTCTATCTGCACACAGATGCTGAGCACCAGCCTTGACAACAAGTATTTCTTCACTTAAATGAAAAATAGAGCACAGTACAGTTTAAATGACATGTTTAGAGAAGAATAAGCTAGGACTCAAAAACATCTTCCACATAGACAAAATCCACCAAATGCCCACGCTCCTGAGAGCCAGAAATTAGAGCAAGACATGTAATTTTTGTGCAATCATTTTGTCCCTTTCAGAAGAGACAAGAACGGTCTCTTGAATCAGTTAATCAAAATCTTGGCTGATTAAACCAACTGTAGTTTATTTCCCAGGGAGTAAATTGAGAACATTCCATATTCAGCAATGAAGCTGGTTTCAATGGGCACAGACATCTCTGTAGTGAAGGCTTCAGACAAATCCAGCACTCCACTGAATCAGGTTTGCAATGCAAATAGCCAAGATTAGGGAGGGGAAGAAAAAGAATCAACCAGGAGAAAATACTCAAGCATAATTGTCATTGTTCTTGCTCAAGAAGTAGGAGCACTTTCTGTTCAAATTTGAGAGGGTTGGACTGCAGAAACCCAGAGAAAAGCAGAGACAGCAGAGCACTGCTCCTGAAGTCTCTCTGTACACAGGGGATTCTCTCAGATGGAGATGTCACAGCAAAGGACACCAGACCTGGGGTGGGTAGTGGGAAGGCAAAGCACCTCACAGCAGTGCCTGGAGGGACTGTGGCATCCAAACGAGGCAGTAGCAACAGACCTTTTCCACCAGAGGAAAATAAGGGTTGGAGCAGAAGGACAGCAGGCTGCTGTCCAGAAAGTACTGGAGATGTCCAGGTCTGGAGCAGGACTGTGTGCTGGAAGGAGGGTGTTGAGTAACTCATCTTCACCTTTGGGTACTGATGCATTCAAAGTAACAGAATCAAAAAGCAATCTGTGGAAAGTACGAGAGCCATTTGGTGAGCTTCTGGCCCCACTAATGCCCTGGCAATGTCAGTAAAAGCAGGGGCAGTCCAAAGCTTCCACCCTGTCCTCGCTGTGGGTCCCCCCGAGTGCTGGAGCTGAATGCACTGCTGGAAGCAGCACAGCTGTGTTGGCAGAGTGCTCTCGGGCCTGACATGCTCTGCTCCACTGTGGGGCTAATTAGTGCAGGCAGAGAAGCTCATCAGGATCATTACCTACTTCTGAGGTGTCTCTGCACCTGTCCCCCCAGCTACCCTGAGCATATCCTGCATCTCTGCACGCTGAGGTGACCCCAGATTGCTGGGATGTAGGAGTCAGCTCGCTGTGGTAGCTGAGCAGCTGTGGGCTCAGGGGGGGAAGGGGGCTCCCTATTCTTGAGAAGGATGTTGTTCAGCATGCCAAAGGCAGGTGATCAGTTTTCCCCTCCATCCCCTGCAGCTGCCCCTCTGGAGCACGCCCTGCCCCAGGTCAGTGCCTCCAAGGATGGGAGGTGGCTCTGCCAGGGGCAGTACAGGCCGAGAACTCAGAGGCTTCAGTTCTCCATTTGTCACAATCCTCTGGCAGAGGCGACAGTCTGGGGAAGCTGCAAAGGCTTCTGAGAAGCTTCTGTTCATTATCCTACATGCACGCTCCAGTCTTTTCTAGTGTTTGCCACTGGAGAGAAGAGCTCATTTAGACCGGGGAGAGGGGGAGAATAAAGCCATTAAAAGGATAGCTGTAAGCCTAGCGAAGAGATAACAAATGACAGAGCAGCAGAATGCTAATGCCATGTCCTTGTCTCCTTGTGAATGGACCTGTACAGCTCATCTGAGCGGTCCTGCTCCAGTGAGCAGACCTCTCCCCGAAGGATTGTCCTCTGAAGCTATGAAAAATGTATGAGAAAGAAGAGGAATTTTTAAAATCCCCTGCAAGGACTACACTTGTTCAGCCAACAGCCACATCTGACATCCCTGGGCTTTCCCAAGGGCTGAGAGGTGCTTCTTCCTTCCAAGGGGATGCAGAGTGGGAGCTAGTGCCAGCCCAGGGAGCTGGCAGAAGTTGGGAGCTGTGGGTCAGACAGTATCACTGTAATACCATTAAAAGATTTAATCTGGTAATTTTTCACCCTAAAACTTGTTTGACTTTACCTCTGCAATGACCTTTTCGTTTTAAAATTGATACATTTTGTTAGAAAAAGTAAGAAAGTGTGTAGGCAACTCTGCAAATGTAGTTGGATTTCCCAAAGTTTTCCAAAGCCCGTTTCTACCACTACATAAAAAGTACATATTTAGAGATGTGTGTCCATACATCACGTGCACATATATTGCACATTATTTGTGCTGTGCCAGTAGCCTTGATATTAATGGTAACACATCATTATCTCTCCAGTAATCTTGGGCAGCTCCCCAAAAAGCACTGCTGAAACCACTGGCGAAAAACTACCCTGCCATGTCTTGTTCTTGCCCCGCAGCTGTAGCTGGGTGGAGAGAGGGAAGGCAGACAGTGAGCAACAGAGAGAAAAATGCTACTTCTTTCTTTGTTGTTTTTGAATAACAGCAGCTTTATGTATATAATTTTGCCAAAAAATGCCAAGAGAAGCACATGACACATTTTGCATGTTCCTGCTGCCAGACGAATTATTTGGTGATGATGGGATCTACAGCACAGCCCTTGCATGGAGATACCTGGTGACAAAACCCGGGGTGGGTGTTTGAAGCCCATGGCCAGCACCCCACTCCATTATGCCCTAGAGACACTTGCCAGGCAGCGAAGAAGAATGGAAAAAGCTCATTAACGCAGCTGGGTTATTTTGGATCTCCCTTTTCAGCTCAGCATCCTCCTGAGTGCACTCTGCTGTCGGTGGGGTCTCCCTGGGCTCTGGGAAAGAAGCACAGACTCCTCCAGCCACAGCAGCTCAGGACTGACTCTCCAGAGCAGCACAGCTGCTCCTTCATCCACAGCCCACCTCATCCTCCCACTCCTTTGCCCAGCTTTTCTCTTTTCCACTGTCTCCCCAGCTAATCCCAGTCAAGAAACTGATAGAGACATTCATTTTATCTGCTCCAGTAAGGCAGCTCTCTGATTCTAAAAATACTCCAGGAAATTGAATCAACATTTTGTAATTGGCTGGTAGCAGCAATTACTAATAATCAGCAGGAACATAATTTTCTTCGTTTTCTACTCTTGCTGTAATGTAATCTCAATAGAAAACTTTGTTTTGCACACTAAAGAAACACAATGGCCAATACGAAAAAAAATGGGGAGATAAAGCAGAGTTTAAAAAGAATTTAAAATAAATAAACTCTCTCAAATAGCAAAAAAAATGTAGTTCAAACAGCCTTTGGGAAATATAAACTTAATATTGTTTCTATATTCTCCTGTAAAATGGGAAAATGAAAGCTCCACTCCACTCCTCTTATTCAGTGGCAGCAGAACTCAAAATTGCAGCATCCCCCTGCCCAGGCTCCCACAGAGCTACCAACTCACCATGAGGGTAACAAAAGGCACAGCAAGGCCAGGAGCACACCTGACTTGGACCAGAAGGACTGCACTGGACACAAGACTGCAGTCAAGCAAACTGCTCCGTTCAGAGTGGAAAACACTTTTGGGAAAGGAAGCCTGGCTCCAAATAGGTTTTCTGAAGACTGAGACAGTTCTTGCAGATTAAAAACAAGGAATATTTTCTTTCCCTAACTTGATAAATTTGCTGTAGATGTTTATGCTCTCTAAATCAATAATCAAGTGCCAATTCATGCAAGGATTTAACTTGGAAGCGTGACCAACTTGCTGCTTTTCCTTCCAGCCAAGAACAGCAGATGCTCTGCTGCTCTCTGTATCAGTCCCTAACAGGTATTGATGACTGTATCAAGCCAGCTTGGCTGAAGACAAATCCTCCTGAATTGTGGAAGCGCTTGTCACGCTTGGGAACTGCTCAGCAAGGCCCCTTCCCAGCAGCAGTGTTGCATGGCATTTACAAATGGCACATTTTCTCTCTGTCCACTTTACAAGACACCCCTCACTAAGGCTCGCAGAAGCTGCAAATTCCCTACAACCCCCAAGAAAAACGGGCTGCAATCCAATTTCCCATTTCAAGGAGACCAGAAGAAACCTCCCCACGCTCACCCCCACGTGCCCTGGATTGCACATGAACCATCTGCATCTTTCCAAAGGCCAGGGGGGCATGATAAGCTCAGGGAATGCTGTAAATTATTTCAGAACAGAGGCAGGTAAGCACCCAAGTCCCAGAGTCTATTGAGAGCCCACCTGGGAGCATCACCTGGAGCTTGATAAAGAGAGCCACAAAGCATGAGGCAGCACCTATTCAGTGCCTGTGGAAGGAGAGCCTTTAGAAAGGATGGATCACTCCCAGATAGTTTAAGTAATGAGATCCCTAAACCTTCTTTGGTTCAGGGAAAGGTAAATATCAAGCTGGTCTTTGGTATTTTTGACCTTGCAAGAAGCACAATAAATAGTACACATATTGCAAAGACATGATTTTGAGAAATCTCATTTACTTAGCTCTTGGAAATTCTTCAGCAGTCCCTTTACTGTGTTGATGAGTTTCACAGCTGCTGCCTTGGTGCCAGTGCCCTCCAGCACAATCACTGCTTTCCAGGGGATCTTTTGGATGGGTGGCAAAAAATGTACCACTCACATGGGTGAAGCTTCATCTCCCTGCTGCCAGAAGGCTTTATAATTAACCAGATTATTATTTTTCAATCACTTGCTTCAAGACTTCTCATTTGAAATTGGATTCTCTTTTCTTTGGCTTTCTGGACAGATTTTTTCTCTCCAGAGGAATAGGAGTCACACTGGAATAGGACTCAAAACTAGTTTTAATTTGTATTTTCAAACAGACAAAACCACTCAGGCTTTTGAGGACAGATTCCCCTTGGAAAGGAAAAACCCAGCAGTGGGCTGTGTCCTTTGTGCTGGTGCCCAGTGCTGCTGTTACCTGCTGGCAGGGGATTCCTACTGGAAACCCATGGCTTCGGGCTGATCCCAAGTGCTGCTGGCACCAGACACTGTCAGGGGGCTCACAAGCACCTCAGACCCCACCAAAGGCAAGGGCAGGCAGAGGGAGCACTGAGGGAGGGACAGCAGAGGGGGGAAGGAATTAATGAGTCTGCCAGCTTCATTTGATAGCCTGGCACAGCCTGCAGATGCTTGGTGCTCAGGGAGAGCAGTCAGGTGCCATGCTTAGCTTCAGCTTTGATGTTATGTCAAACTAAAGGTGTGCCTAGAGCCCTCCTCTGCCATCTCTTTTCCACTGCCACGATGCTGACAGTGCAGGACTGCTCCTGGGTGCAGCCCTCGTTGCCTTGGCCAGGCTCAGTGTGGCCAGAACGGCCACCTTGAGCTGTGGGGACCAGAGTAGAGACAAAACACCCCCAGCAGTGGCTGCAGGGCATGGGAAGAACCTCACCTTGAAGGAAAAGGGGCTCGTTTCTTTAAGTGCTAGAACAATCACTGCTTTCCAGGGGATTTTTTTTGATTGGAAGTGAATGGGGCATGGCCCAGGTGCAGGGGATATAGACTCATCACAAAGATAAGGATAGGTCAATGCTTAGAGAGATTCACAGCAAAGATTTTAGACAAAGTAAAAAAGTTATATAGGTATTTAAATGCCCACATTAAACTAAGAATAATTTCAGATGCTGTAAGGGCCAGGTTACACTAACAGAAATGGCCTGGAAAAACCACCAGCACAAAATAAATCATAATGTCAGGATGAGACACAAACCAAGCAGAAATGGAGATCTGGCAAAGTTTTGCAAAGCAAGTTGCACTCCTGCAGCCTGTGCAGAGGTGAAGCAATGCTGCTGCACACCCGTGCCATGATCCAAACGCTCTGTGAAATGGAAGGGTGTCAGCACACAGAACTTACTTAGTGTTGTCTGAATCAATGGTGTGAAAGAGCTTCTCAAGTTCTTCTTCGTTGAGTGTCCCATCAGAAAAGAAGGCCTGGAACTCCTCCAGGGACAGCTTCCCATCATCTGCAAACAGCAACACAGCTGCCATTAGGGAACAGCAAAGGGAGGGGGGCCAGGCTGAAGAGTTATTAAATCAAGAGTTATTTACAGATTTAAAGATTCACACCAGAATTATCTCTGAGTGCAAATGCAACCCTCAGGGTGGGACCCTGCAGCTCTGGCTGACCCAGGACCAGATGAAGATGCTCCTGGGCATGGATGCACTGGCCATTGGCAACTAACTGGGCTATTAGCCCAAAGCATGGCTCAAACACAGGAAATACTGGTGAGCTTCTTCCTAAAACTGAATTACATTTAAGGAATTGTGGAGCGTTTTGTCTACCCTATGATCAGATGATGTAGGATGCTCATTAAGGGACATTTACTAGATAAGAAAAGACCCTGGGCTGGAATTATAATTGACCCAGCAGTGTCTTTTGCCATCTCCATCCAGCTGCATCCTCTCCAGCACAGTCCATCTCCCTGCTCTGGACAGAAATGTTATTTGGAAGCTGTTTCACTGATGTGGAAATCTGGCCATACATTTCTGTGTTCTTTTATATATTGGTCCCAGTGTTAATTCAATACTGGGACTATTACAGACTCCTTAAATGACCAAGAAGAAAAATCAATTATCAAATTCATATACAAGGGGCTAAAAGAAGGATTCTCACATGTTTGACTGATAAGGTGACAAAGGCTTACATTTAACTGATAAATCTGGAGCCTTTGTCTGTGCTCTGTGGACAGGAACAGGGCTGGCTGTGAGAAAGCTCCTGTGAAGTTCAGCAATAAAGAAACAGGAGAGATAAAAAAAGAAGCTCTCCAGAAACTTTGATTTACCGTTTCTTGTCTAAGCTGCTAACACTCTGGTGTGGGGGAATAGCTACCCCAGGTCACATATCATTTAAAATATTTCCTTTCATATCCACAAAAGAGTCACAGACTGGAAAGAGTCACAGGTTGTCAACTT
Source organism: Regulus satrapa (assembly GCA_013396955.1). Taxonomy (NCBI): domain Eukaryota; kingdom Metazoa; phylum Chordata; class Aves; order Passeriformes; family Regulidae; genus Regulus; species Regulus satrapa. Next base: position 18,968 of record VWZN01013648.1, on the reverse strand, counting down.
TGTGGTAGGAGAATGTATCATTTATTATTTAATCGGATCAATAATAAACCCTGTTATTTCTTTTTCAGGAAATTATGCTAGAGGAAAAGTAGCCAGCTCTCCACACACACATCGATATTTCTTCCCCAAAGTAAGTTTGCTGCTCCTAAAACATACCTGCACTGCCAAATGCTAACCCAGTTTTCCTTGCCTAGACAAATTTAGAATAGTGATAAACTGAGTCTAAGATGCCCATTTAATTGGCAATTATGAAAGGAATACAGCAGGAGAACAGCCTACAGCAACACTGGGTGAAGAGGGCACCATTTCCAGAGCACCACAATGGCTACAGACAGGGTCCAGCTGCCTTTATTGTTTGTCTGCATTCCTGCCCCAAAACGTGACCTTTTTGCAGCAGAATACCCATGCACAGCTCAGGGGGTGGGTCCCAAATCTGCTCTGTGTTTCTGATTGCTGAACACGAAAGCACCTGGACTTCAGCAAGAACTGATTGCTTGAAGCATCCCACCAGTGTCACCTGGAGGTTCACCCAGCGCTGCTGACATCCTGGCACTGAAGGAGATAAAAGGACGGTGTCCAGGGCAGGAGCCCCATCCACACACTCATCTAAACCTCTCTGTAGTGCACAACTGGGTAAGAAGCTTCTCCCCCTCAGTACTCCTCTTTATGCAGTATCCTAGCCAGGATCTAGGTTTGGTTTCTTCTGATCCTGACTGGCAATGAATGCGCATCTTCAAGCACCAAGATCAAAAGGATGACAGCGTTTCTATCCCACAAGGACTAAACAATTCTTTATATATGGAACACTTTACCTGTAAACCATAAATCAGCGCTTGTTCACCTTCAAACTGTCCTTCCACACAGAGGGCAGAAGAAATCAATTCCCAGGAAAGTCACATAAATCATTTTACTGGGAAAGAGAAACTGTAAAGTGAAGTGGATTTTTTTCAGGAGAGTACTTTGATCTGAATTTACAGTTTGCTTAACTCTGAAAAATACAAAGGTGTTTCTAAGTTTAAGGCAAAAAATACACACTCTTTATCTAGTTTATATCTTATAACTTATTTCATTTTGCTCTAGCTTGATTTGTTTTGCTCTGGGTTTTTTGAGGGGTTTTTTTAGCAATCTGCTCCAGGATGCATCTTTTCTAAAGCCTCTCAAATATCTGTGTTTAAAATCTATGCCAAAACACTGCTCTGATTCCTACCTCAGAGTCTCCAGAGAAAACAGATAAACAGATACCAACTACCATGACAGGTCAGATCACTGGAAACCAACATGCATGGAATTCTTGTTGGCATTTAACAGCCCAGAGTAATGAAAAAACAGGATGATTTAAGGATCTAGAGGAAGAAGGAGGTGACAATGAGTTTTGTTTAATTTTTATTGTCTGGGAACCCCACAGAACTTCTTGAATAAAAGTATTCTGACCCTACAGAATTTGAATAAAAGTACCAATTTAATTTGCAAGCAGTGCTCAGGACTATCATCAGGACTTTCATCTATCCCCCAGCCACCAGCACCAAGTGGCAGCCAGCCTAAAGCTGATCGTTATTTAATATAAACTGGAATACTTGTCTGCTAACGCACAAAGCAAAAGCCTTTCTGAGTAACAAGATAATCCTAGGGCTGCATATCTATAATTGTGGAACAGCCTGAGAGCCTGGGTTTCTGGAGCCCAGCAGGCAAAGATGCCTTCAGGGAACTTGAGTGTGATAAGAGGAAGCAGACTGGGCTGGGGTTTGCCAGTTCAAATTAAACTGTTCAAAAGCCCCGGGTGAGGAGGACTGACCATGGTGGTGCTGACACTGGGTCCCCGGGCTGGCAGCTGCTGTGATAAGTAAGAGCTGATGGGACACCGTGGTCCAGGGAAGCCTTATCAGGACAGCCCCAGCTCTTCCTGACAGCAGAAGTGTCTACACTCAGTAGAGAATGGATAAGACTTCAAGAAAGCAGCTTTTTGCAGAAAGCTGCCAGTTTCAAGAGGTGCAAATCCTCTGAAGGGATAGGCAGAGCCTCGACTGGTTCAGCCCCACACATGCCCAGCTCTGTAGAGCTGCTCTGGGATCTTTCAGCCCTTGGGAGCTACTGTTTACAGGAAGCATAATGGAGAAATTGAGATTCTTTACCAAATCTTACCAAACCAAATAAAGTTTCCATCATTTTTAAGATCTAGACATCTCAAAGAGATCTAGATCATAAAGATCTTAATATCTAGAGATCTACATAAATATTTGTGATTTTTTTTTTACCTGAGCAATCATACTAAAGGCAGAGAACCTATTTCCACTGACTCTCTCCCTCCCTTTTAAACCCAAAACCTAAATTATCACCTATCTGCCAGCAAGGACAAGTGCCACTAACTAGAAATTGCCTCCCTTGCACTGATTGGCTGAGAAAAGAGATAATCAGGCCACAGTTATCCTGCCGTCATTTCTTCCTGAGAGACCAATCTTCATTTTACCCTAGCCGTTCAAAATAATTCAAACACAGGCAAAGACCAAAGCAAATTACCAGCCCAGAGTTACCAACAGAGTGATCTAAGTTAAAACTAACTGAAGAGAGGAGGACGTAAGAGACAGCATCAGAAAGCCCCAGCTGGGACGTTATTATATTTCCATTTGCCATCATGAAAATGCAAGCAGTCCAGAAGTGGCTTTTGCACCTTCTAACTCACACAATCACGCTGTTCTCACCCGCTAACACAGTCCAGGGAAAAATCAAACTGAGATCATAAATCACCCAAAGTATAGGAAATCTGATGGCCGAGTTTCTGGAAATTCACTCAGTGATACAAATGGCTTAAAGCAGCTATGAAATAAGGTCACTGTTCTGAGCCCGAGTTTGCTAAATCTGATTTCAATTACATGAGCTTGAGACTGCTTATATATTTTCCAGATATATTATGAATGTATTTTCTAGCTATTATTATGACTATACTTCATTACTTACTTTTATTACTCTGTGAGTTCTAAAATGCTCTAAACTCTGTTTATTTGCAAGTGCCCAACAGCTATGGGTAAGTAAATTTGGTTTTATCGGGGCCTGTGAATAAAAGTAACTCCATTTTTTTCTTCTTTCTTGGGGGTATGGATGTGCAGATACATGAGCCAGCAAGAAAGGGATTGGTTTCCACCATGAACCCTTCATCCAGCCCCCTCGGAAGCCAGGGGTTTTAAGTGAATGTTTATTCATTTAAACAAAGGGGAATATGGGCTTGAGCTTTCCATTCTGGCCTGCCAGGGAAAATTACCTCCAGGCCCACAGATCTGATCTGTGATGAGCCTTTCCACTGGTCAAAGAAGAGCTGTGTCCTCTGCATCACTCAGCCCGCTCTAAAAATCATCTGCAGCTCTTCCCCACTCGCTAAGGCACACAGCAGCCAGCAAAAAATTATCCACCCACTTTCATTCCAGCCTCATCGTGTTCTGTTGGGGCATTTAGCTGGAAGCAGGGCTGGTGATTCACCTCCAAACCTGGCTGAAAGCCCCAGGAGCTCTGTGGGAGCAGCCCAGCCCACGCTCGGGTGGCTCTGCACAGGGACAGTGCTGCTGCCACTGGAATGCCTTTGCTAATGAGATGTAACGCACATCATTACAAGGAAATTACTACAATTACAGTAATTTTCTAGTGAAAGAAATTTACAGAATGACTCCAAAATTTTGAAAGTTAACTAATGCCCAGCACAGCTGTTTTCAGAAGGGTCAATACCGCACCAAGTGACCTGTGCAGATAACCTGAGGGAGACATGGATCTTTCCAGTATAGTGAATAATCTCTGTTTGAAACACTCCTGTGCATTTCTAATGCCAGCTGGGAATGCTGGTGGGACCTACTTGGTGATGCTGGAATGCAAAGGCTGGCACAGAAGACAGTTTCACATACAAAGCAAGGGATTGAACTCCAGGAGCTGGGGTTTTGCTTACTCAGCTCATTAAAAAACACTTGATGAATGCTTTTCTGTGTACAGGGCATGATGCCCTCCTTTGCCTTCTTGCCACGAACAGTTTTGAGCTGGTGTCTTCCATCTTCTGCCAGTGACTCCACGACAGCTCCTGTGGGCACAGCCCACAGCACTCCTCCACGGGGCAGGCTGGGCACACACAACAAGGCTCACTGGCAAATGCCACGGGCAGCTCCCCTTCCAGCATCACCATCTTCTTTGTGCAGCTCCCCTTCCAGTATCACCATCTTCTTCGTGCCACGTGCTAATGAAAACCTTTGGGGTTTTTATCTTCACAGAATCTCTTTCCTCCCCGTGCCTGGCTGAGGCCTTGGAGGGACATCGGGTGCACAAAGCAAATGAAAGTGCCTCCCTTAGGAAATCAGCCAAGAGGAGCAGAGGGGGAGGCACCCTGCATGGCTGTGCACCAAGGTCAGTGTCGTAGCACAAAGCAGACCTCTGGGCTATATACCATAAATATACACTATGAAATAAATAAATGAATAGGGTGTCCTGGATTTGGTTAGGATAGAGTTAATTTTCTTCCTAGAGGCTGCTCCAGTGCTGTGCTTTGGATGTAGTATGAGAATAATGTTGATAACACACTGCTGCTTTAGTTGTTGCTGAAGGGATGGGGGACATACATTCACCTCTGTTCCTTCCCTCTCTCCCATCAGGAAATCTCTGCTTCCAAGCTGTTGCAACTTAGACCCAGCTTAGCTCCAGACACAGAACTGCCACTGCCTCTCAGTTATTTTTCATCTTAGTTGACCTGAGAGTGCCTGGTTTTATTGGGTGCTATTAAATGGATGACTGACTTTGAACAACCATAGCTTTTTAGCACATTTGATTTATTTACTCATTTAGAGTCTCTGCCCTGTGAGCTCCACAAGCACAGGCCAGCATAGCAAAGGAGCAGGTTCCTGTGCAGAGCTTGGAGTCTCCTGTCCCAAACAGCCTCATTCTCTCTCCCAAAGGCTTTGGTTTTTCACATGCCCAAACACCTGTCTTGCTCTCTCCATTGCTACTCAGTCTCTTCCCCTCTCTGTCATCCTGAACATCTACTACCTTCTTCTTCTCCCCTCCCCGCATGTCCCAACTTCTTTTTTGATTTGAACTCCTAGGTGGAACCTGTGACATTGTAGACACAGCTATACAAAATTAGAATTTCTGCTTTAGAGGAAATTGTGCAGAGAGAAGTGCTTACAGTATCATCAACCTTGGATCTCTACCCCTTGATCCCCAAAACTTGTTTATTGCCCAGGCAGCCTTGTTGCAGACCCCTTCTTCTGTCACCTTCCTGAAACACTGCACAGATTGGATATTAGGAAAAGTTTCAGTACTGAAAGGGTGGTCAAGCATTGGAACAGACTGTCCAGGAAAGTGGTAGGATGACCAGCTGTGAAGGTATTTAAAAGACTCTTAGATATGACACTTGGGCACGCAGTGATAGACTCCAAGGGCACTCTGTGATCTTAGAGGGCTTTTCCAGCCCTAATCTGTGATTTTTTAAAAAATCAGCAAACTTTCCTCTACCAAACCCCTGTCAAAGCCCATGAGCTACTAGCAGCCTCTCTAAATATTTGATCTAAAGTGAAAATGAAACACAAAGACAGCACAGCTTGTTGCTAATATGAGATCACTTCAGTGCTTCAATCATCCCAAAACGGTAAATCCTGACTTCAAAACTTCCTCCTTGCATTTAAGACAACATTCTTTCAAGGAGACCTTGCTAAAAGAGAGCAGAACTTGTCTCCTGCAGTGCCTGAAAAACAACTATTCATATTCTATGAACATTTATAGACTATGAACAATTACTATAGACAATGAAAAACACAAAATAAATAGCAGAAGGGAAAATTGATATTTGGATACTTATACTAAATTATTAAATAACATAGCTGCTGTTTTCCTATGCAAAAAATAGTAAATTTTTATGTATAAGCAAACTGCAGTGTGATACATAATTCCTTGCAAGGTTAAGCATTTCTTTGTGTGAAGAACAGAGGTGGCCTGGGAATCATGGAGATATATTTGAATCTGCTCCTGAGCCCTGCCACATCAAATCAGAGCAATGTGTTTATTTGGGAGACTTTTTTGCAATTCCCCCCTCACACATCAGAAGCTGTGCATGGTTTCAACCTGCTGCAAGGCTCCTGCCATGCCATGGTGATCCTCCAGGTGTTTCCCACTGGGTGAGATTTCTGCTGAGAGGCAGAAGTCTCAGCATGATGGGCAGAGATGTAAAACCACTGCAGCACTTGGTGTGCTCTCCTTCAGGTTCCTACAATATGGTATATTGGAGCTCATGCCTTTCTGAACTCCAAGGGACCTTCACCATATCTGAAGGAAAAGCCTCTGAGATGTGATCCTGGGTAACATCTTCCAGAGTCCCCTCTGCCCAGGGGACAGGCCACATTCACACACACTCCAGTGCCTGGCCTTCAGCAGCAAGGAGGAAAACCTGGGTTTCTCTGTAGGGACAAGTCAAAATATCACTTCCGAAGCTTATCAGGTCGCTTCCCATGCCTGGAATTGTTCAATGCAAGGCTGGATGGGGCTTTGAGTAGCCTGTTCCAGTGGATGGTGTCCCTGCCCATGCAAGGGAATTGGAACTAGATGAGCTTTAAGGTACCTGCCAACCCAAACCACTCTGTGATTCTATGATTTACTTTATTTCCCTCTCCAGGTGAACAGCCTAAAGCTTCATTTTTCTGGAAATCAGTCCCTGAAGCTACAGTTCCCTCCTGCACCCAGACAGACCAGGAGAGTACAACTTTCCAGACCAGGAGAGTACAATTGATATTCTCAGGAAACTGCTGGGACAGTCCCAGCGAGGGCACAGCTGCTCTGGTGCTGGAGCAGGGGCCGGGTGCTCTGTGTATCCCATTGAGTTTAAGGAACAGCTCAGTGCTTTGACAGCAGCAAACCCAGACCACGGGGCTCACAGCTCCCAGACTCCTTGAAGGGCAGCAGTGGATGCATGTCCATGGCAAAGAGGAAAGAGAAAGAAGATTTTAGAGAACAGGTGCTTCATCTTAAGATATGGGGAAACACCATTACTTACTGAGAGTAATCTCAAGCATTCTTAGAACACACTGGAGCCTATACAGGGCCCTCATACTGTCCTCTGCCAAATTAATGTCCCCACTTCTGATTGAAGACAGGTCAGATCCCAGATTTAGAAAGGCAACGTATGTAGTTCTATACCATGCCCGAGTGGGAATGTGCTAACTGAAACATTCGTGAACTATCAGCTCCAGGCAGACTGCCAGCTCCAAAGTTTCCAAACTTTATCATTAAAATTTGGCAGAAACATCAAAAGAAAAAGTAAACCTGGGATGATTGATCAGGAAGTTTCAATCCAGCTGTAGCAGAAGCCAACACTCCCAATTCCAGAACAGCCCAGCTCTGCAACAGCCCATTAAATCCAGATTTCTTGGAAACCTCAGAAATAGGCACCAAACAGCCCTAACTCCCCTCTGTTCCTCATTAACCAGCCTTTTCACTTGCTTTTCTTAACGTGCAGATAGATGAATATTTCAGAAGGTTTGCACTGTTTTCAGCTCATTATACTTAGCACTCAGCTTCAAAATGAGGAAGAGGCAAGTGCTTGAGCAAAAGAGGAAAAACCTATGAAAATGCATCGTGTTACCTTTTAAAAGTGTGGTCCTGGTGTGGCTGGGGCATGGCAGGGAGAGAACCTCCCTGGGGCTGAGGCTGTTCTGATAGCACCACTCTGGATCTGGGCACAGCCTGGTGATGCTGCCAGAGGCTGCTCTGTGAGCAGCTCGACTGGGATTGCTGCTGCCAGCTCCCTGGGAGCTGCTGCTCGTGGGGATCACTGCTGCCACACCACAGCAGCTGCCTCTCCTGGGGTCAGCCTGGACAGAAGTCACGGGCAGCATTTCAGCTTCTACCCAAGGAAGCACAGGGCTCTTCTAAGGGAATTGCTGCAGGTGAAACGATAACACCCAGTTTGATTTCCTGATCTCTGACAGCAGAACCTGCATTTCCACCTAACTGAAGGTTCGACCAAAAGCAGTGCCCAGGGTGCAATGACTGTGCTGGGTCCCTGTGTGATGGTGGCGTGTCAGGAATGAGCTGTGGACAAGTCTGAAAACTCACCCGGGTTCTGTCACTGCAACGGCTCCCCTGCAATTTTGTTTCCCCCTTGCAAAAGAAGCATTGTTGTGTGCTTAGTAAAACCCTTGCAGTGGATGAGAAGCAGTGCCCTAAGTGGCCTTTCACTAAGGCCAGCCAGGGCAGCCGGGCTGTTTCCATGTGGTAGCCACTGGAGCTGTTGACTCTTGACAAATTAGCAGCAAATTACTGCAGATTAGAGAGCTACAAACTCATCGCTTTCTGCAGTCCCATGAAACAATATCCAGATTGCATTGGCAGCATCAACAGTTTTCCATTCAGCTAACAAGCTGCGCGGAGATGAAGACGGCAAATTAAACCAACACAAAAAGCAGATTCCTCATTTGCATTCTCAGAAGGCAGAAGAAGTTTCCCTACTGCTTTATCATCTGCAGCATACAGGACATCCAGCTCCCTGTGCCAGGGCTCAATAGGTGCTTGAATATCAAACGTAGAGCCTGCATAATTGATTACTTGCTTCTTCATGATAACTCCTGAACCACAAAGTCCAGGTGTAAGCCTACAACACTGATCTCCTGCAACACTAATGCTTCACTTCCTGAAACTCAGTGGTGCCAAAATCCCTGTTAAAAAAAAAGTCTCAGGCTCTAAACAAAACAACTGCTCCTGTGTGTTGGTCCCTCTCTGAGAAACCCCTTTGCCAAAAGCTGATTTTTTGGGGTAGTCTCTGTAGTCTCTGCTTCAGTATTAATGGGAGCCAAAGGGGTCCCTCCCCACAGGATGCCCTTGCAGGTCTCCAGCAGGGTCTGTCCTGGCTCCCCATGGCTGCACGGGGAGAGTAGCCAAGCCAAACTTCACTCAATCCACCACGGTTGCTCTTTTTTTAATGCTTCTACTTAATAAGCTTCTGCACTTCCCATTTATTTTCCCAGTGAAAACGTAAGCCCTATGCTCAATGTCTCCAGCTATTTGTCCAGGGCAGGATGGGTGTCTCAGTCCTGTCAGAGATATTTAACATCTCTAAGGCAAACAATGCAGATCTATTTTACACTCTTTCATCCTTTTGCTCCAGCAAAGCATCTGAGCAGTCCTGCAGGGAAGGCACATCTGCTCTGAAAAGATTGCAAGGAAAAAACAAAACCTAAATATGTTCTTCTTCTCCAGCAAATTAAACTAGCACCACTTTAATCATGGATTTCTACTTTTAACAAAGCTGCAGCACAAATATCTTCTCTGTTTATTTTTTGTAGTGTGTTCGTTTCAAAACTAGGTTATAACCACCACCCCCCCCCAAGAACTCTTACCCAGCTTTTCAGTTAAGGGAGGAGAAAGATAAGATATTTTGCTGTCTTTTCTGCAATGACCCACACAGTAGAGAATGAAGCACAAATCCAAACCCCACAAATTCAAACGAAAGATGAGAACAATAAGAACAAGAATCACTGCAGCGGCAGAAACCTCCCCCCGACCCAGAGCCCAGGGCCCCTCTTGCACAAGTAGGTCACGGCTGGCTCTGCGACAGGCAGAGCATCCCCACCGCGCCTCCCGTGTGCTCCACCCCAGCCTGAGCTGCAGAAGCAGGCGAGCCCCAGTGGCACCAGCACAAAAGGCAGAGGGAAACCTGTGTGCCAACTCAGGATTCGCCCCCTGGCCCCCAGCCCATCTCAGCATCTCCCATCAGTTCCTTCCATCCTCGGCATCCCAGCCACTGACCTGGAGGCTCTGTGATTCAACCCGGCTCGCTTTAATTTGGCTGAAGCTTAGATGAGGAAAAAAAGGATATCTGAAGGACAAAGTCACTGGAAAAATGCCTACAAGTTTGTTTTGTTGTATTTTTGGGGGTTTTTTTGCCCCCAGGGAAAAATGGGGTCATCTAGCTTCTCTTCTTAAAGAAAGCTTTCAAAGGAACATTTGAAAATCCCAGACCTAAAGTATTTCTAGTTTTGTTTCAGTTTAATCCTTATATCTTCCCCTTGACACTGACAACAGCCTCTCAGTTTTTAGCTTAGTTTTCCAAAGGCAAACCCGAACAAGTTGTCAGGAAGTTCCCAAATAGGAAAAGAAGAGAAAAAACCCTCTGCTGCAGTTTTTCATTGAAAATTGAGAACCACAAATGCACAAACCACTGGCATGACCTATGCATGGGACTTTTTCCTAACACAGTGCTGGGGAAGGGTCTCCCTACTCACTCACCCAGCCCTGCTGCAGCCCATCAAAATGCTTCTTTGGGAGACTCTGTTTCAGAGAAGTCTTTGTGAATTTTTAATGCCGTGTGCTACTTAGCGTTTGCTGAATTCACAATTTTTCCACGCCATCTCAGCAGCATCTGCTGCAGCCATGCGACCTGGAGCAGCACACAGCCCTTCCCAGCATAACTGAGAACCTGGGATCAGACAGATCCCAAGGAGAGGCCCACGGGCAGTGCAGGGAGATGCTTCCAGAGCCTTCTGCAGAACTCCGTGCTGCAAAACTTCCCCAAGCCTCCATCCAGGTTTAAGCTGGATTCAAGTGGTGTGCTATGGGAACACAGAGCAGCGCTGCTGAAACTCGGCAGATCAGCACTGTCTGCAGCCTCTGCACAGGGAAATGTGCTCTCATCTCTTTTCTTTAAGGTCTTACAAAGCACAAAGGGGAGGTCTGGAGAGCAGAGGAGGGAAATGCTGGATGCTCGCACGAACCAGCTGGGAAACCAATGCACAGTGCAGAAGGAGGAGAATAAGGGAATGTGGCCCATGAAAGTCAAGACACACAAGCTGTCTGGCATAAGGATGAAGCATGACCCTTCTGCTTTTGGCAGATGTGAATTTACATAGGAGACAGTGAGGGTCTGCAGCCCTTAGGGTGATGCTTAACAGTTTCCAAGATAAACTACACTCATATGAGCTCTCTTCTGCTTCCCCAGGCTCTGGTAAAAAAATCACTGGAATCCTTTATAGTTTTTTTAAAAAAAGAAACAACACCAAAAAACCCTCCCACCAGAACCCAACAGCATCTAGATTTTCCAGGAGTGCCATGCCAGGAAATGCCATACAAGATACTCATAGGAAATCCAAACTAATACTTTTTCCTTTTTTTCCCCCTCAAAGCTGAGGAGTCTTAAGTTGGAAAGACAGCCCTGCTCTGTTCTGCTCAGGAGTAGAGAGGTACTACAGCAAGAGTAAAGATAACCAAGGAAGAAAACTCAGGAGCCACTCTGCACATGGACAACTCGCTGTGGGCTGCCTGGCTTGGTGATAGAAACACTTGAGAGAACTCTGTGCTACTTTGATACACTGAGCATTATGAGCCTTAGGTAGTGGAATAGAAAATGGTAGGTTTAGCCCTTGATGATATCTCCTGTGATGTTTGATCAAACCCTCCTTGCATGGAGGGGGTGATTTATTAGCAGAGATTGGACCCATTTGAAGAAAGAAGCATCCTGGTGCAGGAGAAGGCTCATCTGAGAGCTTCATCAAAGCAGCAGCTTACAGAGAGGTTTTCTGTCTCCCAGCACTACCAGCTCACGTGTCAGTGCCGAACCTGCCATGAAAAAGCTTTCCAGAAAACCGATAAGCATCATCACAGCCTAGGGGGAGCACAACTCTCTGTAGGCTCTCTTTTTCCTGCAGGAAACCCACTAAAATTTCCTGCCTTCCCAAATTATTAGCACAGGCTGGATTTCTAGACCGGTTCAGTGCACAAAACCATGGGTGAATTGAGAAGGATTTAGAACTCCTTCTCATCAGAGACCTGTTTGCCTCTTTGTACACATGTGAGCCCAAAACATTTGCATACAGAAAAAAAGAAGACATAATAAGCTAGGAGATAGGAAACCCATGGTGCCTGGCCAGAGGATAAATCTGACTGAGGGCTTGGTGACATTTAGTGTGGGAGATGACACAACATTTGCTGTTTCCTTCTACATCCACCCTAATTAAAGAGAAGATAATTCCAAACCTTGCCTGTCCCTCTCACAGAGCACTCTGACATGCTTTTGCAGAGAGAAGGAAGCTCACAATCAGCTCGGTGGTTTCCTACCTGCCCAAACCCCACAGGATGTCTGTGCCACAGAACAACGTGGCTCCTGATGCAAGATCAGCCTCTGTGAATCTGCACCAAGTGCTGCTGCAATAGCCGTGCAGTGAGAAGCATTTAATCCTCCTTCTTGTTTTATAAAAGGATCAAAATGCTCAGCATGCTGGCAATTCAAAGGTTTAGCAGTCCAGCATAGAAATATGTACTGCAGGCTTTAAACTTGAATACTAAAATTGTAGAAGACAGACAGTAGAAAGAAAAAAAACAAAAAACAAACCTACTCATGCTGTACTGCAATGGCCCAGTCCTGTTCTGTACTGATTTATGAATATAAGAAAACTGCTCTCTTTTCCAGTGCCTGGGTAATCCAGTCACTTGCTGTATGAATAATTTTGCTCAGGTTGGTGCGGGGCTCTCGGAAAAGGCACACGGGAAGGGAGAGAGCGGCCCCAGTGATCCAGAGTTTAAGGCTCTTGATATTGAAAAAAAAAGTGTACCTCTTTTTTGTTGTTGTTGTTTGCCCCCCTAAATCTTTCCTTCAGCTGCAGGCAGCCCTCAGCCAGGTTGTGCTGTGAGCAGCCTGAGCCTTCAGCCAGGGAATGCTGAGTCTGGAGAGAGCTCAGCCTGCCGGGAGGGAGCAGGGACACATGCCCCATGTGACACCCCACAGCCCCAGCTGTCAGCAGGCCAGGTGTCTCTGCTCTTAACTGGTGCCTTCGTCTGCACCTTTCTTCTTCCACCTCTTCTACCCAAATCCACGCTCAACCTTCCATCTGTTTTCCTTTGCCCACTTATTAGCCCCTTAGAGGGAGGAGAAATGGAAAATGGGAAAAATATCAGGTGTCCTTCCTCATTTGGGTATTGCAAATCCATCATTTTAGGAAACAGCTGCAGGAATTGTCTTCCCAGGCAAGGAGGCAGCCCCAGCCCTGGTGTGAAGGACACGGCAAGGCAGCGAGCACAGCCTTTGCTGTGCATTTGCTGAGCAGCGGTCGTCCTCTCCCTGGCTGCTGACCTTTAAAATGTCAGGCACCTCATTTAGAAAGCAACGATTGGGTTTGAGAAGGTTTGAGGCTCTGTGTCCTGCTCCAGCCAATTTTGCAGGCAGTGCTCTGCAAGAACGTCTCCCACTGCTTGGTTTTTCCTTTCACCTTCATCTCCCCAGGATTTCAGCATTTAGCACCTTGTTCTTTCATGCTGCTCTTGTTATAGGAGGATTTAATATTCCTGACTTTGGACAGCCCCACTTTTATAACTTCTTTTCAGTTAATTCCTCCAGCTAAATGTTAGAAAACCATTTTCCCCTCTGATTTCCAGCTTAGGAAAATCTTTTGCAAGATCTAAACCCTGCTGTTTTCCTACAACTAGATTTACAGGATGCAGAAGAGAGGAAACATGTTTCGTTCCTTTCTTTGAAAAACATAAATATTTTATCTTGTTTTTACAGTCTTATGCAAGTACTTCCATTTATAGCACACAATTCTTTCCCCCACTGACACATACCAAGTGTATTAATTGATACCACTATCACTCCAGCTACAAAAGGACAAGACAATTCTGCACGTGGCTGTGTTTGCATACAGCCAGAGCCTGAGCTTCATAAAGCCCAGGGACTGTCATGCATTCCCCATTTCATACCTCTGGTCTCCAGTTTGAAACCCAGACAGGCAAGCTGTGTCTTCCTATCACTCAGCTTTCCAGGCAGAAGTATTTAAAATTAATTCATGCTCCCTTCTTGCGCCTCTGTCCTTCCTTTTCACTTGGCCCACCCCATGATAACGCCACAGGGGTTAATGAGTGTTGCCCATTTGCTCTCTGCAGTGATGGTGGTGCCAAGGAAGGTGACAGTGTGGTGGCAGCCCTGCAGCTTCTCCTGCCTGCCAGGGTGTAGACTGCCCACTATTATTATTATTATTATTATTATTATTATTATTATTATTATTACTATACACTGCAGAGCCTATTAATGTGGATACACTGGTAAAGATTTTGATACCTCTTGAACATTTTGCCAGTATTAATTCAACCTTTTTTAGAAGGTGGGGAGGGATGTACAAAGAAAGAACTGATGGTACTACAGAGGTGAGGAAGGAAAAACAGCCTTGCTTAACAAAGTGTAGCAGGTTTGAAACCAGCAAACCAGCCAGCTGGAAAAGCAACATCTCCATGGTGGACAGAAAATCCTTTGGAAAGGAAAATAAGCCTCAGTGCACTTATTTTTATTAGCAGACCAGGCACAAGCCTGTGCTTTGGTGCTGGCACAGCAGAACAACACAAATCAGAACAAGCCAAATCATCGTGTGCCAAAAGCAGAGCTTCTCTGGGCTCCTGGAGTCAATACTGGGGCTAAAGAAAAACAACCAGGAGCACCCGAGGGCCACACCCAGCAAAGCCTCAAAATCTTGCAGCTCTTACAGATGGAGGTTAGAGAGCCCTGAGTACCACGGGGCTGAAGCCACTCACATCTGCACCGTGTCAGGCTGGGGCCTCAGTACTAGCATCCAGCTGAGGCAGAGACTTGGCAGCAGGAGCTGATCTCGGATCCAAACCCCAAGTCCAGGCTGAGTCCTTCTTGAACCCAAGCCCAGCTGTGCCAGCCCTTTAAAGTTCTGCTGAGGGGCAGCAGGAGCGTGGCCTGAGCATCCCCCTTGGCAGCTGACACACTGCTCTGCTCTGGCACCTGGTGACACAGACAGGTTTCACCTCTGTGCTCAGGCTGCAGGTCACAGGAAACAAAGTTCCACTCGAAAAAAATGTCAAAATTATTTCCACCTCTAAAACTTCCTGGAAGCGTTGCAGACTTTTTCCAGGGCAGCTCACCACCTTCCCATGGTGCAAGAAACCAGATGTGAAACCTAAGACACTTCTCAGCACATGAGCATTCATTTTCTTTGCTAACAAATCCTCCCATGAACAAAGATTAGCTGTTCCCTGCCCCTCAGGTTATCCTTGCTGGGAGTTACAGATGTGGATATATCATTGTTTCAGCTTCAGATATGCCTTTCCCCACTGCAAGTCAGTAAGATACATCCTTCTCTCACATGTATGTTATCTGGTGTTTTAAATTAGTGGGAAAGATAAGAGGAAGAAAATGATACACATGATTTATAGCTTTTCCCGGCCAATTGCCTGAACACAGGCTGCCAGAACATATTTTCTCACAATTGTCTGGCAAAAATTGCTAGCACATTATGAGGATAGCTTGCAGCGGTGTATTTGTTCTGGATTCAATTTTTGCCTTATTTAATTTTAATAGCTATAATAAAAAATCTTCAATAAATACAGCTGATCTGCAGAAGATCCCTAATTAAAAAGGATGCCAGAGCCCAGTGCTGTCCCTTGTTCCCACAGCAACAAGAGCAGAGGAGAGCATGCAGACAGAGGCAAAAAGAGTGCTTTTCCTCCACAAAGATCTGCTCCACTTCCCCCGAGGGAACTTCCCAGGGATTAAACTTAAAGGCAAACATAGGACAAGAGAAAGAAGTAGCAATAGAAGCTCTTAGCGAGGTTTAGGTGGTGTAGAAAGAGGAATAACATAAGCTGAGGGTCACACAAGAAGCCTGAGGTGGTGGCGAAGGCATTTTAAGGAGTCCCCATGTTCATCACCTCCCCCTGGATGGGTTTGTCATTCTGCACCCTGTCACTCCTTAGTAACACACTGGGAGTAACACACAAACCATGCCACTGCTCCAAACAAAAACACTTCTTGGGTTTTTACCTTTTTGTGTCAAAGCAGGTAAAACATCCGGGCTGGAGCAGCGCTCCACCACAGGCAGCATTGTGCACCAGCCCTCCTCAGGGAGATCACTGCTCACTGAACCTTTGCATAAAGGCATCTCACAGCCCCTCCACGCCTTTGAATGTAGTTTGGGAAATGTGGCACTGACACTCTCCCACCAAGGGAGCGGGACAAAACCAGGCCTTTTTAAATCTTAGTTACGGCACGTGTTTAATCTACCAGGATATTATATCTGGTCAAGCTGCAAAAGTCCTTTCCAAGCACTTTTAAATTGTGTATCTGTAAAAAACAAACCAAATAACCCCCACCGAACCAAGATCCAACAAAACAAAACAACAATATTAGCAGAAGAAATACTGATTTGCTGTATCTACTTAGAAAAGCTTCCCTTTGAAAAGCAAGATGAGATATTAATGAGATAGATCAAAAATTCTTAGATCCTCAATGTCCATCACTTCCCTGACTTGCCTCTATAGCCAGAGCCTTCCCTTTCCCTTGTGCAGCCATTTCCACGCAGAGCAGAACTTCCTTCCTCTCCTGAAACAGGAGCACGACTCTGGGGTAAGGCTGGGCCAGCACTCACAGCTACATCTCATCTCCACAAGCTCCTACCTCCCCTGTGGCAGGAGAAGTGCCCCATTCCCCACCAAGCCTGCACTATTTCTGTCCCTGTGCACAGGTACCAGGTGCTCCTGGTGCAGCCAAACGGGGCAGACCCACCTCTCGAGCGTGCCCAGCTGCTTGGCCTTTATCTCCTCTTGGATGTTTGCCACCCACCAACCTGAGCCAGACCATTGGGATATTCCCAGCACCTGGCCCAGACAAGGAGCTGGAATCAGTTCGGGGCTTGTGTCATAAGCTCAGAAGAGATGTCAGGGCAGACTCCCATCGACGAGGAAAATACATGAATGTGATGTTTCAACTGAAATTGCTGTCAGAATACCTACAGCCATGTCTCTGCAGGTCAACAATCCTCATTCTCCAGAAAAAACAGGGCAAGAACCACCACTTTTAAGGCACTATTAATAAAGCTTACATTCTTTGGGTCAGGTTTACAAGTAGGTAATAGCTCCACGAGTGTTTTATTGTGCCCTTTGCTGGCTGTCATTGTGCCATGTACACACATTTGCTCTGCAGACCCCAATTAAATATCTCAACTTTGGCTCTGGAAAGAAACATCTTTAAAAATCCTCTCAGCTAATTGAGCAGCTTTTCGAAGTCTCTTTGGTAAACCACAATCCATTATTCCCACTCTCCACAACTTGCGACATGGTCATTAAATCTTTTATAATAATATATCTCGTTTACTCCTGTCCAGCTGAAGCCTCTAATGAGGCTTGCAGAAGAAAACCCACATCTCCCACAATCCACAAAGAGAAGAACAAAATGAACTCCATCTTCTTTGTGTTTCCTTGCGTGTCAGACCTCAATCGGTGCCCCTCAAAGCCGAGAGGAGCCTTAGGAAACGCTGCCCTCCAGATCAAATGCTCAGCCCCAAATTGCCAGGCTAAAGCAGAAACCCCTGCTCCACATCCCCTCCCTGCATCTCTCGGGGGCACTCACAGCTGCTGTTTGTGACAGCCCTCTGTACTAAAGGAATTGAAAGGAGGAGCTGAGAGAGAGGATGGATAGAGCAGATAAAGAGCATTGCCTGTGAAAATGCACAGGCTCTGTCACGCACACAGAACCCATCCCAGAGGCTGAAGGAGCTGCCCTGCCCCACTGCCCAGGCTGTGGGGCAGAGCTCAAACTTGGGCATCTCTTTGCTCTGCCAGACCAGCACTTACTGAGCACGGGGAGCAACAGCACCTGAGGCCAAGAGGTTTGATGAACCACAGGAAGAGGCTAGTGGGCAGGCAGGTTTGAACCTCTAACAGAGACAAACACAGCAAGAAGGCTCAGCTGATGGATCAGACTGGAAATCCATGTGTGGGGCAGACTGCTGGGTGCTTTCCAATGCAAAAGCTCTGATCTAGGCTGCTCCTCTACATCTGAGCACTGTGAGTGTGGTCCAGCAGAGAGCACAGGTCAGCAGTGCCCAAGGACTGATACTTCTGCCCAGACAGTGCTCACAGGAAGATGACCTTTCAGGTCAGCGTCTGAGTTTTTAATGGAACTGAGGTGTAGCCTAATATGAAAGTGTAAAAGCTTGCGTGTTTGGGCATCTGACTGACTCTGAGGTTTAAATCCATTTATTGTCAATGCAGAAATGTCAAGAACCCTTGAAGGTTACAGCAGTTAATGACTTTTACCGTGGGTCTCTCTCTGCAGATGAATTTTTGAGAAAGAGTGGGAAGAAAGGCTCAGCAGCCATGAGAAGGGATGGTGCTGGGCACAAAGGGCAGCCAGGAGCTGCCATCACAGCCCTGGAGGAGAGCAATGTGTGGTTGAACATATTTTATAGGTACAAGGCAGCAAGCACCACAGGCAGCAAGCACGCCTGAAGGAGGCCAAATATTAGGTAAAGCTGATTCTAAGTTTTTCTTTGAGTCAGGTTTGATATTCTGGCTGCAGGTTTTACAGCAAAAGAGCAAGGACACAGGAGATGGCCACCTGCACTGCAAAGTACATTGAATAACAAGGGCAGGGCATTCTGCACAGTATCAGTCAGGCACCTGGGCTGTCAGAGATCAGCTGAAGTGTCAGCAAGCCAGCTGCACTCTGTTTAAACAGAGGAATATTCCCAGCTCATTATAACCCCTCCAATCTCATTCCCTGCTCATGGTGAGCAATAGTGCCTCCGTTACCCACTGTCCATGAAGAATCTCACAGCACTTTCAATTTTGGCTGCTTTGTCTCTCAGCAGGAAAGGAACAGGACAATAGAAATAACAATTTTGGACAGTAATGGGCCATAAATTGATACTGAGCAGAAATAAGTGGGATAGGGGCATTTATGTTGTGGAAATAAAAATATATGTGCTGTCACATCACTGACTTGAGTTCTTGGGGGAGTTTCTGGGCTGAATCCAAACCTTGCCCAGCTCAAATGTTCTCTGGCTTAAGCCTGGCACTGAGCAAACCACGTGTGGACCCTGATTAAAGCCTAATTAAAGCATAACTCAGCCTGTAGCACATTAGGGTGCAATTGTTAACAGAGTCATAACCCAGTGCACTCAATTTAAGGTCTGCTCTGCAGAATTAAGGTAATCCAGAAGAGAAAAACCCAA